>CM076732.1:105731-235731 GCA_038501795.1 Pseudopleuronectes americanus
TATTAAGGGCGAATGTGGATGAAAAGTGGAAACAACAGATTTTCTCAGAAGTGCTCAGCCAATTCAATTTCTAAGGAAACTAATGAAATCTCAAATGTTGTTGCAATCTTAAAAAAAAAGGCTCAAAGTGACCAGAATAAAACAAATAAAATCACAGACTTGTACTTTGTGATGTCACAGGATTTCCAAACATTTTCACAAATCAATCAACTGCGTAACGGAGGATTTGGTCGAAGCCACCGTGCGTAAATTACGCACAAATCAAATAGCCACATATGTGAATTTTGGCACAAACAAGAAGTCCAGTGCTGCTACAAGCAAAATTGTCCTAAATATAATAAACTAAGTTTGGGTGGGAATCGTTCTCCAGGGGCTCTGACGCATCTAGGAGCTGCTTATAGGCCTGTATCGTATCTGTCGTGGCTATAAATAGTGCGGAGACGGTGCTGAAATGAGAGTCGACCTGTTCTCCATGTGGACAGCACGGGAGAAGGCAGAGGGGGCACCCGGCGGTGACCTGAGTGGGCCGGACCCCGATGGGACCAGGAGGTTGGAAATCAAATCTGGCAACGCGTTAAATAGCTATTTAAAAAAATAAAAAGCATGTTTGTGTTCTTCCATCAGCAGCAGCGTTTTAAAATGAAGATTTATAATTCAACCTTATTGACAAATATGCAGAACATGTGACAGCAAAGACACTCAGGTGGGTGGAGGGACTTGGCAAACTCTCTAGTGACTGCTACCCATTAGCTCCCAGTGGATAACTAACACACACACACACACACACACACACACACACACACACACACACACACACACACACACACACACACACAGCTCAGCCCACTACACGTTAAAAGTTATTTCTGTGTATCATTAAAATCTACGTTCAACTGCTCGAATGGATCTGAAAGCTGAAGGCAGAAATGAGAAAATTATTGGTTTACACAGCACGTACCATTGTGGTGCGGGGGAATGTGCCAACACTCTCAGAGACCCATTTTCCACTCTGAACAAAGTTCGGCTTCCAAAAGAGAAAGAAAAGTGAGAGTGAGAGAGCGAGCGGCTCGGTGCCTTGTTCTGGGCCTTATACCGGAAGCAGAGGAGCCCTAACACACGGCCTGGTGCCCGGGGAACATGCCTCTAGGACCGGGTCGTCTCCGCGCAGAATAATCCAACTCGTCCGCTTCTCGTCCTCCTCACGCAGAGTGTTTATGTTCGCGCTCAACTCCTGACATTTCCATGAAAAACCCGTCGGTGTCAAGGTTGTGCGCTCCTGTCAGTGCGCGCGCGCTCTCTCTCTCTTTCTCTCCCCCTCTCTCTCCCCCCTTCTCTCTCTCTCTCTCCACTCTGTCCCGGTACCGGAAAGTCCGCGGAGGCGCCACCGACACAGTCCCCGAGTGAGCCCGGGTGGTGGAGCAGGAGCACCGGCAGTAAGTGGCCCTGCGCTCTCCGCTTATTACGCGCTCCCCAGATCAGCTGTTGCTCCTGCAGGAGAGGACGACCACGCGCGCTTTGCCCTCGTGCGTGCTCCGGCTCCGCTCGTGTGAGAAGACGCGGAGTTCCTCCTCGGTCCGCGAGCTGCTCCACCTGCGTGAAGCCTCAGAGAAAAGGGGACGGCGTCTCAGACCAATGGCGGGGCAGAGCTGCTTGCGGGTGAGCGCGGGGGGACCTCTGTGCCACGCACGCCGGCGGGACTGTTGCAGCCTGTGCGCCTCACAGACACACAATAAGGAGAGAGAGTGGAACGCACGTCTCCCCCGCTGCGAGCCGCCGAGCAGCCGAGACCGAGCAGTGGAGGTGAAACCCGCGGCGCGCTCCAGTGAGGACGCGCGGTGTCCTGTGGCCGCGGCCGGAGAAGCGGAGCGCAGGGCTGGTGAATTATTAATAACCCGAGCGGTCCACAGTCTGTCGTGTTCAGTGAGGAACCAGGGCGGCAGCTGGGGGTTTAGAGGAATTAAATACGGGCTCAGAGTAAACCGCGGACGCAGGGGATTAATAGCTCTCACCGGCAACAGGGGAAGGGCAGCTCGGGGCCGGCGAGGAGGGCGGGAGGGAGGTTAGGGAGCCGCGGGGGAGGCGGTGGAGGTGGTGGAGGTAGTTTATGATAAACTCAAACACTTTCTGAGTGTGTGTGGCATGGCAGGCTGTAAAACCTTCATGTCCAAAACACGCAGAGACGCACGGTTGGTCAGATGTGACCTTCAGCTTCATGGCTGCAGGTACCCCTCAATGGGAACCATCACCAAAGTGTTACTGGTCTCCTGCTGCACCCAGATGCGTAACTGCCTCTGAGGAACCGCTCAACTTCAGATATAAATCTCTGACCAGGCTCGATTTAAGTCCAGTAAATCAGAGAGACTGCACAGACCAGTGTGTGAAGCCTGTGGTGGGAATGAAGTGTGTGTGATTCATATCTGCACGATTTAACGCACCGCAGTCTAACCCCCCGGACCACAGGCCCAATAGTTCACATCCATAAACCACCGGGTCCGGGTCCAGGTGAGCTGGTGGAGTCGTGAATAAGCAGAACCACCTCCTGGCGGATGGAGGCGGTAACAGGAGAGATTTATTCTCCACAAATATCTAACGAGCTCCGGAAACTCAGATCCAGGCCCAAAAGAAGAGAGCCTCTGACCTGCCGGTGCAGCTGAGGACGTCACAGCACGAGGAGGAGGAGGATGACGCGCGTGACGACCTGGATCCACCTGCGGCCTCTTTCCACGCGCACAGGCTCAACTTCCACGCGTGAGAACGAGACCTGGTGAGAAGCTGCTGCAGACGGAGACACGTGGAACATCTCACAGCAGCAGGTTCATGTGTTTCTGCTCCGGAGGTTAAATCATGTTTCATTATTTCAGGGAGAGATGAGCAGAGACTTTATTAAAATCCATCTTCAAAACAATGTTGAATTCATTTAGATTTACTTTGGAATAAAAGGGGGAAATATGTAGGAGTCAGGTGATATTTTGTAATTTTAAAAACGATACAACCAATTAATTGAATTGTGCACATGTAATAATTTTATTGTGCATCATATTTTATAAAACTAAACATTTTGCATTTCTTTGCTATAACAGTGAATCAGTTTATCATCTTGACAGGAAGTAGATTAATTTATACCTTATTTTAGCTGTTGTGAATTTATGTGACTTTCATTTTTAATTTATCACATTTAATAACTGAACTAATATTTATTTAAGAACCGAACATTTTTCGTTTTTAACACACACACACACAGACACACACTTACTCTACCTGACAAATATAGATCTTAACAATCAATTGCAATATGATAATCAATATAATAAATGTTATATGTAATAATATCTAATAATAAAACAATTCGTAATAATGATAATTATAATATAGAATTGAATGTGAGATCAAATACCAAAGTCTAATATTATATATACTATTATTAAAATATAAATAAAATAACATGCTTTATTTGAACGTCTCTGAGGGTGTGTGTGTGTGTGTGTGTGTGGTGTGTGTGTGTGTGTGTGTGTGTGTGTGTGTGTGTGTGTGTGTGTGGCCTGCACGAAACAAGGCCTGTGAGTCTGAGCATTATCTTTATTTACAGTGTTTGACTGTTTTTATTTCTCATGTCATGTTCTTTCTTAATTTAGTTAGAGTTCAAACAATATTACACACACACACACACACACACACACACACACACACATCACTTTGACACGATGCTACACCTCAACACCTCTGACTCTTTAATAATCAAATGTTTATTTCACTTTGTTTGGGGTCAAACTCTTCCACTTTTATGAAAAGATGAATTAAAGAACGAATCGAATTTAAAACCACTGAACGTGTTTCTTATCACGCTGCTGGTTTCCCTCCTGGTCCCAGTGGAGCCTCCTCACTGGGCCGCTGCACCAGGATCAGTTCGTTTCACCACTGGTCACAGAAACAGGCCTCGGAGTGAAACAGCTCCTCCAGAATCTCTCCAGCCGCTTCACTCGCCTCGTGACGCACGAACCAGTGGAACCAGTCACTGGCTGGTGTCACTGCGCTGGTTGCTCACTGGGATAAATTCACCTTCTCGTTTGAAAAGTCAAACAGACTCGGGCCTGTTTCCTGTGCAGTCCATACTGGGAATCCCTCTCGGGCTAAACGTGGCCAGTATACACACCTACACGCGCACGTGTGACCCGCATGCACGGATCCATACTGGCCCCCACAGCCGCCTTCGCTCCCAGTCCTTTCTGTGGCCTGTCTCCTTCTCTATATACCGTCTCTCCCTGGAGGTTTACACAAACTGGGAAACAAAAGTTCCACTAGGCAACGAGCTGTGGAGGAATGCTGACCTTGGCACGGCCAGTGGAACCGGCCCGACTCGCTGCTTTTCTTCTCGGTGTAAATTAAGACGCATTTGACCCGCGCCAACTTCCAGGCGGTGCCAGCGGGGATGGATGCGCGGGTTGGATCTATAGGCTGCGGCGGCGGGTCTGCACCGAGTGACCCGGGAGAGCCGCTGGAGCTCCGGCCCGGAGAGGGGAAACACTCCAGCGGGATTCAAACACTCCAGCGGGATTCAAACACACACGAGCACCGATTCGCCTCCTATGGAGAAGGACACGTGTCGAGGAAATGATGGAACACAAAGCAGCGAAATAAAAGTGTCCTGAATGAAACGTGTCATAAAGTTATTAATAATCAAATGTCACCCTGTGTGTTTTGTGTGTTTGAGGTGCAGAGATGTTTTACTCTATAAACTGATGTTTAATCTACAATGGTGCATTATTCATATATATGTATCTGCATATTTTCCTATTTTAAAGTCTTTCTCTTCACTTGTCAGATAAATGTAAAAGAGAAAAAGAACAGCAACACAATCTGAAGGGTAAAAGAGTTTAAATATAAATAATTATTCAAGTAAAGCAGTTGAGTAACTCTTCTTATTGACATTCAACAAGTGAACTCACTATAAAACAACACAACTCTAAAGTTAAGAGATTAACTAGATTTGCTGCTTTGCTTTTTAGTCTGGTTCTGGACTGTGGACATTACCTCTCAACACAAATCCTTTAAAAAATTAAATATACATATTTATATGGAATCAAATAATAAAGAAGAAAAACATCCTCAGCAGTCGAAGGTAAATATTTTCTACATCGATATCAGAAGGATCATTTGAATCTGAAAAACTGAGGAACTCACCACTGAAAACAATAACACACACACACACAAACACTTTATTACTGAGTACTACGTGTACTATTTATGTCTTTGCACCATTGTATCTGCCTTGAATATGTGTTTATGTAAATTATTGTATATATTAATTTGCTGCTATTTATGTTTCCTTTAAATGCACTTCATCAAAAACAGATTTTTGTATAAAGGTCCATTCTGTTCCATTAAACCTGGTCTATAAGCACATTAACTATAAACTGTTATTTGATGGGAGTCATCTGGTTATTTTGTCACAGAATTTGATTCATAATAATAATATTTTCCTTTACGGACGCGACTCTTCAAATGAGTTTTGATGTTGAAACAGAGACGGACACTGATTCATCTGTGAGTGAATCCCTGAGGGAACAACGAGTACAGGTGGAGGCTTAATTCAGCCCGAGTCACAAACTGGACTTAATTACCTGGAGACTCTGGAGGAAATGAGTCGGCTCTTTGAACATCAAGGAGAGAAATCTGTGTTGAACAGGATTAGAATGAAGTCACTAACTTCAAATATATAAATATTTACTGAGCAGAGATCAAAGTCTTTCTTTTCTTCATTGATTAGGTTTTGATTATAGATTTGATAGATTTTATAATGTCTCCTCTGATGGACCTTAAGACTCAGATTTACTTTTTATTTTATTGTTCACCTTCTGAACTGTGATCAATTCTTTATCACAGGGCAATTTTCATATGTACCCATGTAGTGCGGTAGCTCACACACACACACACACACACACACTCACACACACACACACACACACACACACACACACACACACACACACACACACACACACACACACACACTCCACCTGCAGGCTGAGTGGTGAGATTAACAACACCTGATGGAGAGGGCTGATTGGAGGAGCCTCGGGCCCTGCGAGCTGCTGATTGGCTCAGAGGAGGATCTGGCTAACTGATGCTGAGCAGAGTGTGTGTGTGTGTGTGTGTGTGTGTGTGTGTGTGTGTGTCTGTGTGCGTGTGGATCTCTCAGGGTATCCCACACTCCCCTGCCTTATCAGGCGGCTCCACGGCACTGCTAGAGGAGTGCTACTCTCAGGAGGGCAGGGCCACCAGCTCACTGCTTATCTTCTACCAGCAAGGAGGGTTTATAGGTCTGATTAACTCTGTGTGTGTGTCTGTGACTGTGTGTTGACTGTGTGTGTGTGTGTTTACGAGCAAAGAAGAGAGAGCGGCAGTGTATTATTGTTTAGTGTACACAAGTGTGTGTTTGTGTGTGTGTGTGTGGTGGCTGGGTAACAGAGATGTGTGTGAAAGAAAGCTGTTCACTCAGTGCAGTGAGTGAACAACACACACACACACACACACACACACACGCACACACACACACACACACACACACACACACACACACACACACACACACACACATTGATTGAGCCTAATCTTAAACATAAATCTATTCTAATTTAACCTTAAACTTTAATTTAACCCTTAACCTAAAACATGTCTGTATCTTAAAATGTCATGAATGGCAAACAGATTTATATCCACACAAGATGAGTAATCACTGGACCACACACACAAACACACACACACACACAGACCCACACACACACACTCTAAACCACTGAGATGATATTTCAAAACCTGTAAAATCTAAATCAAATTCAATAAACCGTTGGTCGTCATGACGATCGCAGCTCAGGTCCCGAGCGGAGCAGCTCAGTGGAACCAGTCCATCGGGTTGAGTCGGTACCACGAGAGAGTGTCATCATCTGAGGGGCTGCAGGAGGAGGGGGGGGGAGGGGAGAGGGAAGAGTGTGGTCGACTTCTAACACTGCCCCCCGACCACCAACCCATCGGGAGAGTGGGGAGGCAGGGCTCTAATCTGTTTTCCTGGCTCTCCATGAAAGAGAGAGGAATAGCCACCAGAGCCTTGGTCTGCTTAGATCTGCTGCCCCAGCTCTCCCATCTCCTATCTCCTCACTCCTATCTCCTATTTCCTATCTCCTCGCTGCTATCTCCTCTCTTTTGTTTTACCCGGTGGTCACACTTCACCGTCTTATTTTACTTGTTGTGGGTCTTCTCTCACACTTAAAGGTTTTTGCATCCATTGGATTCGTTGATTGACTTTGGCCATGTTTTGTTTGAAAACACATCAACTCTGCACCAGATTCATCGTCCACACAACTCCAGAGTTACAGCTTCTAAATCGAGAAGTTTTCAAAAGTGACTAGTATCATTTTAGTTTGAAAACTCTGGGTCTGTGTTTTAGTCTGGACGAGTAGAAACGGAGACGTTTGACACGATGACTCACAACCCCTTGCTGTTTGGGTCTTTGGGTCTTTTCACAACCTTCTCCTATTCGTCAGACCCCGTCACATGACCCCCTTCCGGAGGGGAACACAGCGGGTATCACACTCGACTCCACGTGCAGGACAATCAATCACAAGTCTTATTAACTCCTCGTCTTTGCCAACAGCTGCTGTTAAATTCCATATTTTACATTAATAGACGTGTTTACATGTGGAGGAGACAAGATGTTATTACCCCGGCAGACACATGACCTTTGTCAATGTAGAACTATGGATTGAAGCCTGTGTCTCATCGCTGTGGTGATACCCCTGACTTCTTCTCTAGCGCCACCACCAGGTCAAAATGCTCACATTCAAAAACTTGCTTTTCTTTTGACTGTAAATGCATCACGAGTCTTTTTAATGAATAAATCCTTCCGCCTCTTTCTGTCCTCGTCACAGATCTTCGAGGCACCATGAGATTCTTTAAAGTACAAAATGTTCCGGCCTTTTTTCACAAAAAATGTCCAGTACTCACTTCCTTCTCTACTTCCTCCCACGCCCTCTTCTTACTGTGCTCCCTCTTTCACACCTCTTGGGGGAGGCAGGAGGGAGGGGGGTAATCAATTTATGGATCCCTGCCATTCGGTCTGGTCGCCCTCCCGCCCCCCTCCCCCCCCCCGCCTGTCTCCGTCTGCCTCCGCTTCCCATACTCTTCCATCCATCTTCCCTTGCTCCCTATCCTTCCTTCCTCCCTGCTTCCTCTTTCCTTTCCTCCCTCCCTCCTCACCCAGCTGACACCCCCGTTTTAAGGGGGTGGAGCCTGTTCTGTGGAGCCATTTTCTGTTCGGTGGTACATCCAAGATCACATGAATATTCATGACTAATCCGCTCTGTGCCCTCCACCCACCTCCACCCCACCCCCCCCCACCCCCCACACACAACCGCCACCACCCTCGCTCGCCCTGCAGTCGGAGGCAACACTTGGTGGTGGCACATGGCGAGACAGCTGTTGAGAACCACGCCAGGCATCTGTGCGGTGGGAGAGGACGAGGGAACGAGAGAGAGAGAGAGAGCGGAGCAAGAGAGAAACAGATGAAACAGAACTGAGGGACGTAGAGAGAGAGACAGGGCGAGAGAGTGAGACACATCCACAGTGCGAGGGGATAGAGGGGATAGAGGGGACAGAGGGGACAGAGGGGACGCTGAGGGATGGGCAGGGGTTCGAGGGGCATGTGGGTAAAGGAAAAGCCAGACAGACAGAAGGAACGGGGCGGCGGCCGGGTCATCTGGGTGAAAGGAAGGGGGACGAGCCAGACGGAGGGAAATGGGCACTGATGGGAGGGTCTGTCTGGGGACAGGGAGGGAGACAGATTGGAAGAAGATGGGAGAGAGAGGGAGGGAGGAGTGGAGGGAGGGACATATGATCATAAGAGAAAACCTGGCAGGAGACAGCGAGAGGGATGTGACACACCTTGACGAAAGGGAAACACTCATCTTCTTTTATAGAGCATCGGTTCCCAGACAGAGGACTGGGAACCAACGTAGAGCAGAGGGGTCACAACGTAGAGCCGTATCCAAGATGTCTCCTGAGGTCATGACCCCAAGTAACAGGCGACTCCTTCACCAGCTATCAATCAAAGTTAATAAAGTAGTAGTAATTTTAGTAGAAGCTATTTGGGTAAAACAGCCCAACATAAACACAGTAAATCAGATCAGAATCAGCTTAAAAAATGTGTAAAAGTGTCAAATCACATTTATTAACCGTCTATTTATGTCAATAGATTCACAGAAATATCACCAAGGCCACCGTGCAGCACACTGTAGCTCTTAAGATCCTTAGAACAGATTTTTCTCTGTTCTTTCTCCTTCATGAAATGTTAAACACTCACAGCTCATCAGTTAAAATCTGTCAAATGAAACTCATTGCCTGATGACAGCTGATGTCTTCATCTCAAGCTGTCATCAGACAAAAGGCCACCGTCTAATAACTGGAGATTATAGACGGACAGACAGACACCTGCCAGAGGACTGAACTGTCTCTCAGTTCCTTAAAGCTCATTGAAAGTGGATCAACAACGTTCCCAGAATGTTCCGACTGCACATTTTACAGCTTAAAATGTTAAAGAAGTACACACACACACACACACACAGACAACACATACACAAACACACACACACATTACATAGTCCATCTTGTTGCATTATGGGAAATGTAGTATCAGTCAGGATAAAGTTCAACATTTTTAATTGAATTTGTTTCTTGTGAGTCCCAGACTACATGAAAAACTACTTCTTATAATAAGCGATACTTATAAATCAGATCATTCTCAGGCCGATGGAAACATTAAGATCCTCATCTCAATAACCTGGTTTCACTTCCAGAACAACATCATCTTAATAAATAAACAAGTTTAATGTTAAAACGCTGAACTTCAGTCAGTGATCTGAATCCTTCCTGACGCCTGCCGGCTGTGAGTCGATGCTCGTTTCCCAGCCCGCTCCGCTCTGCCCCCTGTGCCACCCTGCAGACCCCTCTACCCGCCTCCCTGCACCATCTCCAGCATCCCTGCATGGGGCCCCAGTGCTGGCTGCCGTCCCCCAGTCCCCACGCTCCCCACCCGGGCGGAGGGTCTCGCTCTGCCCTACATAGCGGCGGGCGCAGCAGGCTGGCGCAGGGAGGAACCCTCGGGTCCACAAACTGTGTCAGGCGCCTCGAGACGCCTCTGTGATCGACACCGGGCGCCACACGGGGAAGGATGGAGCGACCGCTACCCAGAGACGAGAGTGATTGATGTTGTCAATATGTGAAATCTGGGATAAACGAGCTCTCTGATCCAAACTGTGGATGTTTGTGACACACGAAAGGTCAAACGCACAAAAGAGAGAAACTGCAGCGATGACAGAGAAAAGTTTTCACAACAGCTCCAGTTGAAATATAACGTTTATATAAAAACCACTGAATCTGAACCTGCACCAGAGAGCGGATCAGGAGAATAACAGAAATCAGGTGCAGTGTGAGTGAGAGTGAAACGTGCCGTCGTGTTTCTCAGAAGTGAAACTCGGCCTTGATGTGGTTCTGGATCTTTCTCTCTCTAGTGACACAAACAGGTTTTAATTAAAAACTCTCCTCCTCCTCCGGGACGAGTCCTAGATTTCTTTCATGAGTCAATCACTGGAAATCATCTCGTGATTAGAATCTGAAAGGAAATCTCCAACATAAATATTGTGTGATAAATAGATATGTCAGCTGTCAGCCCTTCACTACACAAACACAACAAGGTTTTTAGACAAACGCATCTTGATCTCAACAACTCCAGGTGTGTTGATTCTCCTTCGGCCTCAGGTACCAAACACATCCTGACACTAAACACTCTCTCTCAGACGCACAATCGCAGAAACACACAGTAACCCTCGTGTCCCGGCCGCCGTGCAGACGACATCTCAACAATGGCAAATACACACGTTTGTTTGTAACTCGAGAGCAAAACAGAGACGAGGGACACAAGGAGGACAGAAGCAGAGACAGACGAGGGAGGGACGGGGTCTATCCTACCATCCACCATGACCTGGCACAGACGTCATGACACAGCTGCCACCTGGGCCCGGGGTCACGCTGCCTCTCCCACGCCATCCCAGCCTCCGCCACGCCACAATCCTCTTCTGATGGCAGATATATAATTATATAAACCCACAGAGAGTGAGGGGAGAGTCACCAATCAGGAGCCGTCGGTCACCAGGATGCTGCTGCTGAGTGAGTGATGGAGAGAGTGTGTGTATGTGTGGGTTTATACCGTTTGTGTGCTCCGGTGTGTGTGCACGTGCATTGTGTGTGTTGTGTGTGTGTGTGTGTGTGTGTGTGTGGAGGGGACACAGCCACAGAAATGCCACGGAGCCCTCTCCAAGCAGCTGTGCCTCTTGCCTCGCCGCTTCCAACTGCTCCTGTTGCCATGAGCCGACTCACCGAGCCACCAGCCACCGCACCAAACAGACACACACACACACACACACACACGTGCACACATGTGTCGGTGTGCATGTGTGGGGGTCACATCTTTGCAGTATGTATATTCCTAACATTTTTCACGAGTCACATTGTCGGTCAAACCCCATATTTCAGGCGGGCTGTGCTCGGTGCTGATAGGAAGGTTCCAGGAGGCCTCGGGCCAAGCTCAGCCGATCGGAGCCAGAGGAGAGACGGCTTCCACCAGACGCTCTACATAGAGGGGCTACACTGGAAACACAGGGTTTAATACTTCATCAAATATCAGCTCTATTAGTTTGATAACAACCGGAATAAAACACAATAAACTCAGTGATTTAAACAGGAAACAAGGCTCTTTACAAACTGAGTTGTTCTATAGGTGGGTCAGAAATGAATCTGTATTTTAAATTAATAATTTAGTTCCATGATTTTGGACAAAATAATATATGGTTGAAGATTTATTGATTATTTGTCATCATTTACTGAAAATAAAGAGAACATTTAATGTACAGTTTTTTCATTAACACTGTGATCAAGTGGTGATCATCATCAGTCTGAAGCCATTTCAGCAACAAATAAAAAAGATGTTTTAAAACACAATGAATCTTTATTAAATGATAAAAAACATCAGGATCCGGATCCATATTTAAATTAAAAGGGTTCTTCCCTGATGCAGGTTTTGCACTAATTGGCCACAGTAGTGTTTATGTGATGCTTCTAACAAACAGACAAAACAAACACACGTGGATGAAAACGTTTCCTTCTCATCTCCTGAAAGTCAAATTAATACAGTTTTACTTCAAACTACATCTGTTTCTTTGTGTGTTTCCATTTGTTCTTGTGTATAAAACCCCAAAATAAATGACATACTTATAAAATGCATAATGTTTTATGTCGATTAGTTTTGTCTCTGTTCTCCTCTGCTGCAGCTTTAATCTCATATTTCTGCTGTAATGTCTCTTTTCTTTTAATTGTTTCCATTGTTTGGCTTCAATCTTTCATTTGACCTTGTGAAGCATTGTGTTACTTTGTTTTGAAACGTGATGTGTAAATAAAGTTAACATGATCATGAACCATCCAGAAGCTGAGGCACAGGACCCTCCACGTGCACACGCACCGTGCACGCCGCTCCTCGTCCAGTGCATGTGAACCATCAGAGAGGATCTGTTGCTGATAAACAGAATGAAAACAAGTGAAAGTCACTTTCTGCTGTGGAGTAAACAGAGCGGCCATGTTCACATGAGGACGGCATTATTGTGGATTTTATTTAGTCACGCCTGTTGTAGAAAAGAAAAAGACACGTCTGAGAGTAAGATCGCTTCGACTCCTTTGTTTGAATCCTGTGCTCGATCCAATGGAACGGAGGATTTGATCTGAAGCTTTGTATCTGTTGGATCAACCCGCCTGGCCGGGCGCTCGCCAACATGTGAGGCCGTCTCTCTGCTTTGTCTCCGTCTCGATGTGCACGTTGTGTGTCTGTGTGTGTGTCTGTGTGTGTGTCTGTGCACGTTGTGTGGCCTCGCTGCCTCTGTGAACCTGCCGGCCCTCCACTCTCCCTCCTTCAGCCCCGGTGCAGTGGGACCAGTGGACCTGTGTGGTTCATGCACGGTGGAGCTCGGCCTCCTACATGAGTAGATGAGTGTACTGTGATGGAGGAGGAGGTCAGGGATGGGACCAGTAGGAATCACTGGGCCGGTTGTGGTTTGATATCCTGCTCGATGGGCTGCTCCTTGGAGTGGATCCCTGATTTAAAGGATTGTTTAAAAAGCACTAGACGTTGCTCTGGTGTCTCCTCCGTCCATCGCTGGCTTCCAATCAGGATCCAGGGCCGTATCAGATCTCATCGGGGCCTGAGAGCTCCGGGGCCCCTGGTAACGATGAGATGAAGAGAGCCACCCTCCTCTTCTTCTCTTCACAGTCACTTTACCACACCACAACTTTCCACCTCTGCAGATAGGCCCCTGTTATGTAACTGCACCAGGACACACCCCCACCCCCACACACACACACACACCACAGGTCAAGAGCTCACTCACTGAATAGCAGAGGATCATTTCCAGTGAAGTGCACTAGAGAAGTGTGAGAGTAGCACCACACGCTTGAATCTGCCGTCTATACATTAACATATAAATGCTCATATAGATGTTTGTTGTACAGACTCTGTGCTCGGTCTCTCCTCTGGTGAAATCCTCCCACAGTCTGAGTCTGAGTCGGGTTTCTCATCGTCCTGCTTCATTTTTCCACTCAGGGCTAAATTTATGCTTTAGAGACAGGATACACTAAAACTCCAGAGTTTACCCTCTCCCCCGCGCTCCCGGCGTAATTTGTCTGCCCACTGGTTTCACTTATTAAGTTTCAAAAGGTTTCTGGGCAACGTGGTTTGAGAGGGAGGGGGGGGACGGGGGGGTGAGGAGCAGTGGCATTTCTTTGGCACACCGCTCTGCCCGTCCTGCCCAGAACGAGGAGGTTACCATGGCATCAGCGGGCACCTCATAAAGCAGACCATTGTTGGTTTGGTGCTGGTGTGTGTGTGTGTACGAGCTCGTGTGTGTGTGTGAGTGTGTGTGTGTTAGTAGCAGTGTTTAGCTATGGCCGTGGGGTCTGAAAACTGGGAAACACTATACTTGTGGGGTCCTGAAGGGGTGTGAGGACCGAAAAGCTGGAACCTAGGAGGGTTAATCTTTGAATTCTGGGTTAGTTTAGGTTAGTTTGGGTTAGTTTGGGTTAGTTTGGGTTAGTTTGGGTTAGTTTGCGTTAGGACAGGTTAGGTTAGGTTAACATTAGACATTCAGGTGTGATGGTTGTTAAGTTAAGAGGCAAAATGCTAATGCACGGGGAATGAAAGCTACAACACAAACCTTCCTCCGTCTTGACAAACCGTGGGTTTCTTCTCAACTTACAAGTTTCCCATGAGCAAAAAACACACACACACACACACAAACACACACACACACACTAAACCAGTACGTCTGTCAACACAGAAAGTGAAACATCTCATAACTTGTGACTTACATCATCATTTTATTTTCCCCCTGAAGCACAAAAGAAAAGATCTTGAGTTTTTCTCTCTGTGCAGTTTTGTGTGAGCAAACTTTCATCCGAGCTCGATCACTGCTGAGAAACCTGCAGTTTAGAGAAGAAGAGATAATTAGAAAACACAATCTCAAACAACCTGAGGGTGGGGGGTACAGAACTGTTTTATATTCCTGTCTCATCAGATCCATTAGCAGAATGAGGCTCGGCTCGAACGCAGGTTTGTTTGGAGGCGTTTCTAAAACACTGAGTTACTATGTGTGAGGATCTGGACACAATTTGTGGTTCTGCTGGAAAAAAGAAAAAGAACATTAAAAAAAAAGGAGAAGAAATGAAAGGAGGGAAGGAAAGGAGCCATTTCCAGTTCGTGGAGGTTCTGGTGCTGACAACAACCTTTGACAGGTGTTTGCTCTCTCGTGCAGCTCAATGGGAGCAATGGGATGAACAGAGGAGAGAGCCAGAGGTGACGCGTGGCGCACTCTGCTGGTGAGAGGGGAGAACTACACACACACACACACACACCAATGCAGGAGAAAAAGGTGACTAATAGAATTTGTGATCACATCTTAAAATACGTTCTAAACTAATGTCTAATTAATGCATGACTTCGTTAATCGTGATTAATTAAAAGGTTCTTTGAAATCCTGCGCAATATTTTTTCTGTTTTTAAATTGTGATATACAGTATTTCTCCAATATTTTATTAAGAAAACTTATATGCAGAGTGATAATATCTAAGAACAGATTCTATTTTTATGTTGGATGATCTTACTCGAGTTACTGTGTGGAAACAAATGTTATTTTTAAATGAATTAAGTTTGATAAAAAAATAAACAGAAAACTCCTGTGAACATTCAAACGGTCGCTCAGTTAAATCAAGATACACAACTATAAAGAACTGATTATCTGATTCTACTGTTTGTGAAACGCAGGCACCGCAGCTCATTTGTGTAAAATGAATATTCATTCAGACCTGAACCGCCGTCTGGAACTGTTCTGGAGATCCTCCAGAGGAGCTGAACGTGAGAACACAGATCATTCTCCAGAACTTTTCCTGCAGACGCCTTGTGAAATTTCTGCAAAAGTCAAAGCGAGCGAACACACAACAGACGTGAAACTGGAAGAAAACAAAGATCTCAGGATGAAGAAGAGAAGACCTCAACCATATGGTGGTAACGTCAGTTCAAGGATTAATGAAGTATAAGGGTAGAGTAGCATGACAATACTCAAGTAGAAGGACTTCTAAAATATATATTTAAGTATGAATGTACTACTTTCCAATACATTTTTGTTTAATGTGTGTGAAGATCCTGTCCAACACACACAACAACATCGCACAACATTGTAATTGATTAGAAAATGAACAGTGACACTAAAACCTATAGACACACTATCACTACAGCTCGTATCTCTTTTTCTTTTAGGTTTTAAAAAGTTTCTTTGTTCACACGGGTTGAAAATCTCCAACCTGAGTAAAGGGAATCGAACATGTGAACTTATCGACCCGCTCCTCCGAGAGAAGGAGGTTCACACGGATTGTAACTTACACAGGCAGCCACCTGGAAGACACTTTCTCACGTGCCAAATACATGCCATGTCTATAGCCTGGCTGTTCTTAGTGTGAGCGTGTGTGTGTGTGTGTGTGTGTGTGTGTGTGTGTGTGTGTGTGTGTGTGTGTGTGTGTGTGAGACCCTCTGCAGCATGTGGCCCACAGATTAATGCTTTAAATGAGCCTCTCCTGTTCTGAATGCCCCCTCTGTTTGCTGACGAGGCTCGGGTGAGACCGAGTGGATTTGAGAGGGTTTTGTATCTCCTCCTGTTGGGGGGGTGGGGGTGTGTGTGTGGGTGGGGGTGTGGGTGGGGGGGGGGCACCCTATTATGAGTGAGCAGCTAGAGGAACGACTTGGTCACAAAGGGTTAAAACCGAGGAGTCGTTTTCTGGCATCAGAGCAGAATTGGCTTCTTTTTCTTTCTTTTTTTTAAAGACATGTGGAAAACAGCTCCAAACAGATTCTTAGTTTGAGGCAGGTGCCAGCTCGGCCATCTGGTTCCAGTTCTACCTCCCTCCTCTCTGCTCACTCTATCCATCCCTCTCTCCACCAGTCACACCAGTACGTCTCCCTCCCCTCCACCAGTACGACTCCCTCCCCACCACCAGTACGACTCCCTCCTCACCACCAGTAAGACTCCCTCCCCACCACCAGTAAGACTCCCTCCCCACCACCAGTACGACTCCCTCCCTTCCACCAGTACAACTCCCTCCCCTCCACCAGTACGACTCCCTCCCCACCACCACCAGTACGACTCCCTCCCCACCACCAGTAAGACTCCCTCCCCACCACCACCAGTACGACTCCCTCCCCACCACCAGTACGACTCCCTCCCCTCCACCAGTACGACTCCCTCCCCACCACCACCAGTACGACTCCCTCCCCACCACCACCAGTACGACTCCCTCCCCACCACCACCAGTACGACTCCCTCCCCACCACCACCAGTAAGACTCCCTCCCCACCACCAGTACGACTCCCTCCCTTCCACCAGTACAACTCCCTCCCCACCACCAGTACAACTCCCTCCCCACCACCACCAGTCTGACCCCCCACCACCAGTCCGACTCCCTCCCCACCACCCGTCCGACTCCCTCCCCACCACCAGTAAGATTCCCTCCCCACCACCACCAGTACAACTCCCTCCCCACCACCAGTACAACTCCCTCCCCACCACCAGTACGTCTCCTTCCCCTCAACCAGTACAACTCCTTCCTCTCCACCAGTACGACTCCCCCCCACCAGTAGCTGACACACACCCTTCAGTTACCTGGAGGAAAACTACAGAGAACAGAAATCATATCAAACAGGAATTCACTTACACACTTGTTACGAACTGTGCAAAAATTAAGACATGATATATAAAAGTAATTATGAAAAAATTATACATTTCAAATTTGAGATATTTGAATAGGAAAATAAAAAAAACAAAATATGAAATTCATTTAAAATATTGTATTTTGTTGGAGCAATTTCCAACCATCAGAATTATAATAAACAATTTAATGCAGCTTCAAGTTATTATTTAATCTCTCTGTTATAAAAGTAGAACCCAATAGAGTCAGTTATTAATAATTTGGTCCTGTTTATTTGTTGCATTATATTAAATTGATGGGTTTAAATATTTAGATGGTTTTCTTTGTGTTTTAAATAATATATGTGTGTATGTGTGTGTGTGTGTGTGTGTGTGTGTGTGTGTGTGTGTGTGTGTGTGTGTGTGTGTGTGTCAACGCCCATCAGCAATATGAGGATGGTTGAATCTATAATAAAGGAATTAAATAAATTTAAATAAAAACCCTGAGATTCAATAGATGTTAAACAAAATGATTTTAATCCTTTAAAATCACTCTGTAGATAAAATGATATTATTTTATCTTTCTTTTAATTCTGTACATATTAATTATTTACACTCTCTTGTGTCTTTTTCCTTGATTGATAAAATCATCAAGGAAATAAAACACAAACTGCTTCACTGGGTGTAAATATAAGACAGAATTAAAGTTGTGTAATGTTTTTTAACGACCTGAACAAATATCTAACTCTGTGAAATCATTTCCACGAACACGAGGAACAAAATGAAAAGTGTGTAACCGTCCCAGAGGGCGAGCGGGCTGCAGCTGAACTGCACGTCCACTGATGCCACGGTAAGCTTCTCCTTCTGGAGCGTTCAGATGTCATGATGCACACAGGCCAGCTGTCCCTGCACACACACACACAGACACACACAGACACACACACACAGACACACACAGACACACACACAGACACACACACACGACCTCTGCACTGCTGATCCTCGTCCCTTCACCTTTGGAAGTGTCTGTCAGGAGAAGCAGAGAGTTGCCAGATGTGGAAACCTCCTGGACTGTAGAGCGATGATCCACGGTACGAACCTGCTCCTGCATTAAACCTGAAGTGTGTCTGTGTGTGTGTGTGTGTGTGTGTGTGTGAGTGTGTCTGTGTGTGTGTGCAGCAGTCGACTGAGCATTAAGCGGAGAAAGGGAATTTAATTTTAACGCCAGCGTGTTTCTTTCTTGGACAAGATGCAGCGTCTCGAGCAGAACTATCGCCGAAGGAGGCCAAGTAGATGACTTATGAAAATACATAAAAGTGAAAACACATTGTTGGCTCCTCCAGTCCACAGCTTCCCCCCCGAGACGAGGGGCCAAGCCTCATTTAGAGCGCGGCGCCTGGGCCGTCGATCCAGAGATGTGAGGCTCTGACCTGGTGGTTTTCTTTCTCTCTTGCTAACGAGGCCGTCAGGACGAAGGTGAGTCTGAACGAGAGGAAAGAGCAGTAAACAAGTCAGGTGACAAACTGCACATCAAACGCACATCGAGGAGCCGGCACCTCGATTCTGTGCACGGCTACAAACCTGCTACACAAGGGACCAGCAGTGTGTGTCGGTGCTGTGAGGAGCTGTGGAGGCCGGAGGGTTTTGTCTCTTATAGGATGCAGGTGCTCTTTTCAAAGGCAGCTCTGCGCCAGCGGCTTGTTGGCTGCGGCTGAATGTCGAGCTCCCACCGTGTTTGTTTGGGTTCTCTTTGTCCGCTCGGGGCCGATGGCTGCTTGATACCTCGTCCTCTTCTCCACGCTGCTTTAACTGCACATTTAGTAGAGGAGGCTTCTAAAGCTTCACAGGGCGTAAAGGCTGCTCACAGAGTTCAGGTCAGTTTGTCTTTTCACAAGAAGGAAAAGAAACGACGTAAAGAGAAGTTCACGAGCTCCGTGTGTTCACGTGGAGGTTCAGGGCTGTGGATTTGTTCTGAAACGTGTTCCTGACATCGCAGCTCGACTTCTTCTGCTCTACAACCTCCTGGATTCAGATCGTAATTCATTCTGAGTTTCACACAACATTCACTCGGTGTGTGTGGCTCTGGCCTGTGTGTGTGTGAACTCATCAGTGAGTGAGACGGGCCCGTGGTGCCAGGCAGCCCGGCAGCGGTGGTGCCACTCTGTGTGGTCAGGGCCCAGTGTGTCCTCTCAGCTGCTGTTTCACATTCACAACTAACTTGACAGCGGCAGCATCCTCGCTCATTCACGGCAGCAGATGGCAGAGAGCTCGCTGCTCGCGTGTGCTCGTGTTTGCCCATTTTCTCACGGAGAGGCAGCTGTGGGAAGCAGGCGACAAAGACGAGGACAATCGGAATAAAAGAATCTCTAACAAACAAAAAACAAGAGGATGCTCCCAGCGTGGGCTCGAGAATAATCTCACTTATCACTCTGCATCACCGAGGCTGAGGCCCGTTTCATCGGAGAGTAATCCTTGAGATTATATCCCTGCATGGTGGACAATGAGCATATTGTTGTGATCTTGTTGCCGTAATCCAGCTCAGAACCATATGCAATAGACAGCAACTCTCTCCAGAGCTGCAGCTGGGAACAACACCACATATCTCCACTGGATCAGGGAGTTCTCCAGAAACAGGAGCAGAGACCTTCCTCTGATATGTGAATATTCTCTTGTATCTGCTTCTCCTCACTCTGATCCAGGACCAGGCTGAAAGGGAGCTGCTGCATGTTTGTGCCTTGAAGGGCCACAACATGCAGCAGCAGCTCAAACCTCCTGGAGTCTCATATGAACATGATTTCAATTTTGGTGGTAACCTCCAGTGCACGGAGCGGAGACAGATTAAAAAACGAGGACGGGGTGAAGCCATCTGTTTCGCGGTGGAGCGGCAGAGACAGAGGAAGAACTGCGGAGGAGCCGAGGATCATAAAGAGCCGGAGGACTCGGGCCAACTCGTCCGTCAGTCAGTCGGTGGGATGTCATGCTAGCCAGACACGCTAGACAGCCGGGCGGCGTGGCCCGAGGAGGAATCCTCAGTTTAATGTGCCTGTGCGACCCAGCTGATTCTCCACCAGTCCATCCAGTCTAATGGGCTCGGTTCTGATGAATCACTCCGGGTTTCCTTAATGGAAGAGCCAAACACACGGCTCCAACATTGGGTGACAAGGGCACCTTGGGTCTGCAGATGTTCATGCAGATGACAGATGGCGCCGGCGCAGCTAAGGGAACGGCGGGAAGGATGTCTGCGCCAGGCTGGTGCCACATGTACCCCCCCCCCACCCCCCCCCCACCCCTTTAAACTCCCGCTCTGTACTGCAGAACCCCCGTCCCCATGAAAACCTCCACACTGAGGAGAGTAGCTGTGTGTCACATGTGTGAACGAGGACGTGACCATGAAGAGGCGCCCCCCCCCCATCCAGCTGTGACGGGCAGGTGATCAGCTTCCATCAGGTGGCAGCTGGGACATCACTCCACCGTCTCCATGACGACGCAGAGATTATTAATATCATGAGTTACCTGAAAACCACGTCTGCACTTTGTTCACGTGTTCAGATGAAATAAAGTTTGACGGCTTCGTGGTGTTGGTCTAAAGGACCGAGGGTAGAGCTTCATCTCCCCCGGCAACACACCAGGAGCTTCAGCAGCTGATGATTTGATTGGCTGATTTGATTCTTGATTATTTATAATTCAGTCGTATTGTAGAGCTTTTATTTTAAAAAGTTGTGTACTTGGGTCTGAAGATTGTGTCGAGTAAAATAGCCGACATACAATGTTTAAAAAAATAACAGTAGCTCAGTAAATCATTCAAACGTAAATATTATCCACACACATGAAAGAAAATAAAACAAATTCAGTTTGATTTGATGAAAACATTGACTAGAAATTCTCCGCTGCAGGTAAACCAGGTGGGATGAACACAAAGTTTATAAAAATCTTTGCTCACAAACAATTAAAAGTTACAGAATATCATAGAAGAGTTTGAGGCCGACTCACTAATGACAGAATAATTCAGGACAAGAGAAACACAACATTACAAACGACACTGACTTAGTTTCCAGCCGTTTCCTAAATCATTCAAACTTTAAATGAGTCGCATGTGAACAATAACAAAGTAAATTCACTTTCTAAGTTTGGTCCCATGTGCTAACACGGAGGAGGCGGGGCTGTGATCCTGTTGTTTTTCAGACCTGCCGGCGTTTCTAGTGAATCTGGAGAATTCCTTAGCGCTGTAGTGGAAAATCTATAATAGTGGTTTGTGGAAAACTAAATGAAACTCCAGGGCTGAGCATGTTTTTGTCATATTGTAGCTCGCCGCCCGATTAGTGGTCACCGCTGCTGCGACTTGGCAGCGAGGAGCCGGAGGGTTCACACAAACCAACGACATTTGACAAAGATCCAAACAGTGACGGCTCTGAAGTGGAGCTCCGAGTCGGAGGAGGACGTTTAGGATCATTTTGTTTCCAACGAGCAGAACGAAGCGTCAGCGAGAGAAACGTTCTGTGATGTGGAATCATCTCTGACTCCAGGTCCATCGATAAAAAGAGTTCATTCATCTCAGCTTCAGCTCTTTGTGCAAACACACGAGGGCACCTGGGAATCCCAGAGAGCCTCAGCGAAGAGGAGATAATTACCTCCATTCATCTTCTGCTGGACCCGGGCTCTGCCTCATGAAGGAGCATCGAGTGCACACACCCCAGCGTTTGATGAATCTCTCTTTAAATGAGCAGCCACCGGTGGTTCGAGAGCCTCCGTCCCACCGTATGCTCCCATTCATCATCCCATTAGGACCCTGGGCCGGGCCCGAGGACGCCCGAAGAGCGCACGGAGAAACTACGGGCTCCATCACAACCAGACATTTTCAGGGGATGTTATCGCGGGTTGTTTACAAATCTGTCTAATTGGGCACATACACAGTTTTCATAAGCCGCAATCTGTTCAATTCCCAAGGCTGTGTGATCGTTTGTAGGGAAAGAGCCTCTGAATGTGTCAGGGGCCGAGAGTGGCACAGTTGTTTACTGTCGCGGGAATCCAGTGCCATTACCGAGCGGGAACAAATGCCAAGTGTGTGTGTATGTGTGTGTGCGTGTGTGTGTGTGTTTACAGGACGTGTGTTTCTCTTCAGGTGTTTACAGGAGGTGTAAAGATTTGTGATGCAAGACAATTAGTTTGAAACGTTACAGCCGTCGTGTGGCAGTGAAATGCAGTGGGAGTCTCCGCTCGTTGTTTCACTGAACTATCTGCTGCTCTCTGGTGGTTCGACTACCCCCCCCCCACCGCACCCAACCCGTCCCCACCTCACCCCCCCCCGCCTCACTCCTCCGCCCAGGTGGATGGATCTCCGGGAGAGGACACAGCCACCCAGGCTTTGAGACGCATCACTAGAGCTGCGGCCTCCATGTGCTGCATCTATTACCGTAAAATACTCTGGCTCTCCTCCTCTGCCCTCACAACACATCAGCCCCACCGCCGCCACCACCACCCCCCCACCCCCACACCCCCCCCCGCCCTAAAACCGCTTACGCTGGCAGTTCAGAATTGGGTTGAGGCCAAGTTTAACATTAGTTGGGGTGGGGGTGGGGGGGTGGGGGGGGCGGCTGGAGAACTGCAGGAGTGATCCCAGCCCTGACTCCAGCTCCAGTGAGAGGAGGAGCTCTGCAGCCTCCTCATTACTGTGTTGATGGTCGTTTCTCCTTCAAACCACAAACTGGGAGCAAACCAGTAATGCAGCACAGACGCTGGGAGGAAGCTTCACTTGTCTACGGGCCATTTACATCCACGCAGCTGAGCACAACATTAGTGACTTTATTAATTTCTATGTTCCTGTAGAAGGCGGTCTAGTGGCAGAAACTTGGACTATGGGCAGAGAAGGTCTCTGGTTCGTCTCTGGTTCGATTCCACGGAGAGACAACAAAAAGACGAACCTGGATTGATCTGCCCAAAAATCCAAGAGTCTGTTTAGACCCTGTCTAGTGCCCCTGAGCAAGGCACCTTACTCCCCCAACATCTGCTCCCCGAGCGCTGTACATGGTCGCTCACTGCTCTGTGTGTCCCGCACACAGATGGGTCAAAAACAGAGATTACATTTCCCTACCTGCATGAGTGTGCGTTTGCATGTCTGTGCATGTGTGTGGGATAAATAAATAAAATGCATCTACTTAATTCATCAGAAGCTCTGCAGGGACTGGTCTTACCCAGGGACCCCTGTTATTCTTCTTCTGACTCTCTCTCTCTCACTTGCTGCAGAGCTGTTGTCATTACCAGGAAATGGAGATATTTTTGGGGCTCAGCTCTCTTTTATTTGGATTCCGTCCTCATCCCTTGTTCTGAGGGAAACGCTGACAAATAGGGTTCTCAGTGCCAGAATCACAGTAACACACACACACACACACACACACACACACACACACCATTGTTCCCGGCCCAACAAAAGAGTGGTTCATTTAGAACTCAATTTATTATGATTTCTGCTCTGTGTCAACAAACAGTAACACTGGCCTCGGCAAATCGCTTCACAGTGGATCCGTGTGTGTGTGTGTGTGTTTGTGTGTGTGTGTGTGTGTGTGTGTGTGTGTGTGTGTGTGTGTGTGTGTGTTCTATCATTACAATGGAAACCCCCTCGATAACTATAATCCTTTTGATATATGTTAACATGACAACGAAGTGGAAGTCCCGTGACGTTCCGGAGCGGTCCGGAGAGGGAGAGGGTGAAAAGCAGATTTCCACATGGCGTCGCCTGCGTAAGAATCTGATGAGCCCAGCTGCAGGAGGCCGCACTTGTAAAATCATGAAGTGTGATAACAGGATTAACTGGGTGCAGTGAAGCAAAGGTCACCGACATGAGACCGGAGCCGCTGCAATTCAGACATGAATTTTGCATGTGTTTATTAGGACGTGAAGGCCGTTAACATGTTATTAGACGGATCACACGGGCGGCCAGCGGAGACACTTTCAGTTAAAAGGAGAATTTTGAGCAGATTATTGGAGGAAATGAACGACTACATCGTGGTTCTGGAATTTATACGTCTTGTTTCACTCAGTTAACAAAGGACAAAAGATGATGAAAGCAAATCACTTCTTCTTGAAAATGTATTTTAACGATTCATAATTGATAATCAACATTTCCTCTCAACACGTTATCAACAGAGGAAACAACAATGTCCCGTTTCCACTGTCGTCATAAATATCTCAGAGTCAAACATCCAAAAATGAAAATACTAAAAATAAAAAATCCTGCCGATTGAAGCAGAGAAACTTAAAGATCCCCTCCAGATGTTTTCAGACTCTGTGACTCATCATCTGTGACTGATGTGATTTTTCCACCAAAAAAAGTTGAGTTATGTTGAAAAAAGCACAAACTTCTTCTTCCTTATGGAAACAATAATAATCTGGAAATATTAAAGTGTTATTTATGTGTATGATTGTAGCTGCTGGAGGCTTCACTGGGTTTCCACATGAGAATCATATTTGAGCATAACTGAGATTTAACACAGAGAAACTTTCCTCCTCCAGCAGATGTTTGTTTACTTATACTTATGTTTAATTATACGGTGTAAATGCGTAACATTGGTTTTACACTTGCATCGTTTAATGTATATCGTTTTGAGTTATTTGACTTTATTAAAATGTTCCTCTCTCTTCTTCTTGTTCAATATTCTCTCCATCTTATTGCTGAGCTGGCGGAAGAATTCAATGTGCTCAGGTAACATTTCTCCAGCTCCCAGCCACAAAAAGGAGCCGACATCATGTTTGTATTAAAACCTCAAGCTGTCGCCACGAGTCCCCACATCCCTGATGAATTACTCTTTGGTTCAAATCCCACACAACCTCAAACTACTGCATTTCAAGGTACAGTTCATCATGGAGTGCAGCTGTGGAGTTTCACCTCTGACCCCCACAGGAGGCCGACGTGTCTGAACCGCTGCTTCTCACATGCAGCACCGGTGGATTTGGATTAACAGGGTATGAACAGAGTCATAATTCAGGTGAGCATGTTCCACACGTATCAGCACGGCACCCGACCCTCCTACTCGCTCAGAAATAGACCTGTCACCTTGCCACCATCCCCTTATCGTCTAACTGCTAACAAGCCTATTTGCCTGTGACTGACGTTGATGCGATCCGTAAAGCCCCGGGCTTGGCACCAGATCGCTCCTAAGCCAAATTAAGCCTCTGTCATGCCCACCCCCTCCTGCAGCCCAGTGCTACCCCTGCCATGGGAACCCTAAATCTTTAATGACGATGGAGAGCTCTGCGCGCTCCCACGACACAAAAAAAAAGCGATGACATCTGTCCCTGGAAGTGCGGCACTCCAGAGCAACCCCATTTGTTCTGTGTCCGCGGCTTGAAAAGAAATTAAATATAAAAGTTGAGGGAGGGTGGAGGCTGCTGAAGGAGGAAGGAGGAGGTGGAGCTCAGGAGGTTAAAACAAAGATCCTTTCTTTTCAGAAGGTTTATTTCCCTGCACCAGTGGACCCTGAGTGTTCAAAGAAGGTGTTAAAAGAGTCTCGGCTCCACCTGCTCTCAACCGCGTCCAAGTTAACGTCCAGTGAAACACATTTAATCTGAGAAATCACTGAAGCTCTGAAAGTGATTCATTTACCAGGAGAAGTTAATTTCTTATGAAGTTACATCAAATGGAAAAAGTCTGACAATGCCACGCCACAGAGAGAAAAGAGCACTTTCATTTAGACTTATTAAAATATACAGAGTACAACGAGTCGACTGGTAGGAAAGACAAATATAAAATTACATAAGTATTGCAGAATGCAGAATTTAATAATTTAATACATAAACTAATACAGTTTGTAATGTCCTGTGTTCAATAACGAAGGAGGAAGTGTATAATTAAAGGAATACTGATTCTGTAAATACATTAATGTATAAATAAACATAGAATAAATAAGCTAACTTGAAATGTTAAAATAAAATAATGTATTTATAAAAAAAGAAATGAACGAATACGTGAAGAAATTAATAAAAACAGAAATAAATGTTAGTAGAAATAGCCTGTTACATCACAAAAACCTTTTTATCATTTTAGTTTTTATTAATTTATACTTATGTCATGTTTGTCCTTCATTTCTCACCTCTGAGCACCTTTATTCTAGATTATAAATCAATTAAATGTTCATCACGAGTGAAAAAACTATTCAGACACAAGAGAAACGTGTTTAAATTATCGTTCTCTTTGGAGCTAAAATTCTAACTTGTCTCTTTTAATTATGAAAATGAGAGAAAAGTAGAAAATGGACGATGTTTAGTGTTTTTGATTAAAAAAGCAAATATGAATTGATCAGTTTATCCTTTTGTTATTAAACTCATGGTGTTTTGTATCATATCTTTTGAATTTTTAATACTGACACGTGCAGTGTTAATAAAGTGGTTTCCATGGTGATTAAAGAACCAGACTTTAACTTCAGACGTTTCCAGAGCGCGTGCGGCCCGCTGATCTAAACAGGCAGAGCGGAAGACACCTATCACTTCCTGTCCGGGTCCTTCCTGCGGGTGAACAAAGATGGCGGCCTCCGTGTTGGTCAGGCGGACAGCGGTGTTATGTCGGACTTTCCGGGGGATTGCACCGCGTCCTGCGGGTTGTCAGTGCGGGGCAGTGATCCAGACCGCGGGCTACAACCCCAAGCCGCTGCGGCTGAACCTCCGGGACCCGCACATCCCGGACAAGCTCAGCGAGCGGACCCCGGAGTGGCAGAAGACGGCCCGGTACGACGGGAAGCTGTTCGGCCGCTACGGCTCCGCGTCGGGGGTCGACCCCGCGGCGCTGTGGCCGAGCCCCGAGCAGCTGGACGGGATCATCGCGGAGGAGAAGCAGTGGCAGCCTCCGCTGGAGGAGATGCTGAGGAGCTTGGAGCTGCAGGAGAAGGAGGAGACCGGGAAGCGACTGGCCAAGTAAGTCAGGGCCATGCGTCCAATATCGGACAGCTAGTTTACCTGCTCCCTCTAATGTCTGACCTCAGGTCGGTTTGCTCCTCTCTCAGATTATATACGAGAATATCTTCAGTTCAAATGTTTGTTATATTACCGGAGCAAATATATAAATATACTCATCAGCTGAAGTGTCCTTGTGCAAAGAACCTGAAAGTGTTTTAAAATAAAACTTCAACAACTTAACTTAAACACAATGATAGATTATAATATATACAGAATGTAAACAGGAAATACAGTTTAATAGATACAGGTCAGATGAAACAGAGATTATTTTACTTTATTTCGTTCTGTATGTCAACACTGTGTTTAAATCAAAAGTCTAAGAAAACAAATAATCTACCGTGAAGTTAAACACGAGAATAAGGATCTAATCAAAATGTTAAAACAGTCCCAACACAACAACAACACAAACTAGTGACATGAATGTCCAGGTAGTCTATGTCTCTTTATTCCATCACATTACACTTGATAACACAAGCCGTCTGTATGACTTGGTACATACTATTTCCATTTCTATCTTATTTGATTATGGATTCTGGTTCTATTCATTTATTTACTACATTTTCCTTTTACTGCCACTTTCTGTGTCTTTCTGAGTCTGAACTGGAATTAAAAGTTACATCTGACCTTACTACTTAAGTTGATGACTAAATTCTTACCTGAAAAAATGTGGAACATATTCAGGATTTTCTCATGTAAAAGAAAAAGTAGCTGAAAAACTTTGTCCAAATAAACTCCAACATCTAAATCATGTTATTTTATTAAAAGCTTTTGACAGATTTGACCGTATGATGGCACAAGTTGAAAAAGTATAAAGTTATTACAATTCATCCGGAGTGTGGAAAATCAATGTCTTTGAACTGAAACATGAGGATTCATCCAATTCCTTTTGAAACGTTTCTCTCAGAATCTAAATCTAATCTGATCTGTTTCCATCTCAGAGAACGAGTCATCGCAGCGAACATGGCCAAGATGCCCAAGATGATCACAGACTGGCGTCGAGAGAAGCGTGAAACCAAGCAGCGGCTGAAGGAGGATAAGGATCGGCGTGGGAAGCTGCTGAATCAGGCGAGGGAGCGATTCGGCTACGCCCTGGACCCCCGCAGCCCCAAGTTCGTGGAGATGGTCGCGGAGATAGAAGCCGAAGAGAAGAAGAAAAGGAAACTGATGAAGCGCAGACAGAAAGAAGAACAGGCGGCCGCTCCGGTCACATCACCGGCTGCCTCGTAGTAGTCTCAGGATCAACTGAGCGTGTTCAATGAGAGGAAAGAACAACATGGCCGAGAGGGACAGTCGATAATCTGAAGAACAGTTTGATCCTCGTTATCACAGATGATATCAGACATCTGACCTGAGTCACACAGAACCTCCTCCATCTTCTCTTCTTCAGTTTAAATGTGTGTTTGGATTTGTTTGCCCGGTTTTGTTTTTTCTGACTGATGTATTTAACTGTCACTGAAATAAATTAATCTCTGTGAAGATTGAATTTTGTCTAGAATGTTATTAAGGAATAAAAATATTACAAGAAATAGAAGATGCACAACGCTGCAGATTTACAGGGATGATAGAGGTCAAAGGTCAAGGTCCCTGCAACCTCCAAAAAAAACATTTTCACCACAACTCAGCTATTCATTAAAATATTTAATACATTTTATTAAATTACTTCAGTCTTCCACATATCTCATACATTGTCATGTACTGTTATTTTATGATTTAAAAAAAAACAGACAATACATTTGAAAGTTGTTGGGACGTGCAGACACTGATCCAGATGTTCCAGCTGCTGATGTGACTCAGAACATCGGCTGATGATATTAATCTTTTAACTAATATCTAAATTAGTTTACAGTTGTGTGAGAAATACCATGAACAATTGAACCGTATGTCGATGTGACAGAATTTCAAGCAGCTCGTGCTAAACAACGTATTTATTATACAATTTATTAGGTCTTGAAATTAATCACATTTGGTATTTAAAGTGACCATCAAATCAATTGTCGATTTTAGAGTTCTTAAATTTCTAGTGTAAACAAAAACATTGACCGTAAAATACAAGTGTTAACTTATCAGAGAAGTTTGAGGTCCCTGGTTTTTAAACGTTGATCTCTGACGCCAGAGTGAACCGGACAGCTCCTAAAGAATATTCAGTTTATAAAAGTGGGTAAACGTTAAATACTTCAGTATTCACTTCTTGAAAAAGGAGGCTGACAGCAGAGGGAGGGACGTGGATGAGCTTGTGTGGGAGGAGCCTTTGCAGTCGTGGAGAAAGGTCGTCTCAGAGGTGAGTGTCATCGTCCTCACCCGGATCCGCCTTGAGTTTGGCCAGAGAGGCGTGGATCCTGAACTGAGTGCGAGACTCCATCGAGTAGTCTTTGTAGTTTTGTCTGAGGGGCAAAGAAGACACGATGAGAAAAGGGTCCAAGGGGATTCTGTACTGTTCTTTAACAGGCAGACAGCGACATCTAGTGTTTCGTTCTGAGCACTGCCACTCATCATGAATGTTGCTGTTCAGACGTGGTTTCAAGATCAGTTCTGAGATCTGATCTCAAGTGGACAGCTCTAAAGGAATATACATCCTGAATGAGTCTCCTGTGATTGGCTCTCACTCCTCTGGTCTATATACAAAGTTCATATGCCCATTCATGTTCAACTAAATGATGTTTGGACCCAGTCTGACTATAGATGTGTCAGAGTATGTAAACATGTTAAAAACAGGAGCAACTAACATTAAACTGATTCAGTTTGAATAACATACAACTTAATGGTGAGAGTCAGACTCTGTTCTGTATCATGTAAACTGGAAGATGTCTTATTTCTTATTCTGAATGAAGTCAATAGTCAGAATATTATTGTTCATTTATTTGGGATTGTCTTACTTTGCCTTGTGCAGCAGCTTGATGGCCTCGTCCCTCCTGCCCTGGTCGATGTAGAGCAGACTGAGCTCCACCACCGAGTTGGGCACCAGGTAGTGGTCGAACCTGATCTTCTTTTCACTGGTTACACACACACAGGAAGCAGGTAGATCACATGACTGTTGTTTAGTTTGACCCACAACTTTGTACTCAGAGTTGTTGTGTGGTTTACGTCTGGGATACTGTTTGTTCGGTGGAGCTCACCTGGAACACACTTTCTTGAAGCTCTCCTCTGCAGCACTCAGCTGACCCTGGTTCTTCCAACACAGACCTTTCAGCAGGTGGATCAGACAGCGGTCGTCCACTGAATACTCGTTTTCTGCAGAGGAGAGAAAGCGTTGGTTAAAGGAAGCGGAGATACGCAGGGGCTTCCTGGGTTGTGGTTCAGGATGTGTTGCATTACCAGGAGACTCCTGCAGGCTGCGCTCTGCCTCCATCAGAGTCTGCAGCAGGCCCTCCGTCAGCTCGGGCCGTTTGCTGATCATACTGAAACCATTCCACATGTACATCATCTCCTGTAACCAAGCAGAAAGTGATGTCGCAAGGCGTTGTGTGTCAAACACAGATCCCTTTGTGTGTGTGTGTGTCTGTGTTTGTGTGTGTGTGTGTAACTTTACCAGCACTGGCACCGGTAGCCTGACTGGGCGCGACGACTTGTAACGTCTGGCTTTACGAATAGCAAACTTCTCCGTCGGGGGGGACTTCCCCGCGATCTTCTGCTTGAAGGTTGGAACTTGTCTGAAGACAGAGGAGAGAAATAAAGACTAATGTGGACAGACTGTATTTATTAATCCTGGTAGAATGTTCCAGGGTCAGATACAGATCTTCCTGTCTCTGCTGTTGTGGCCTCCTGGCATCCTCCCATGATGTATGTGAAGTTATTAGTGTAAAAATGAACATGTGACCTGGTTCTGGACCAATCAATGGACAGGAAAGGGTGTTTGATCAGGGACTTGGACCGATCAGAATAATAAATATGTCCTCTTTGTTCTACCAGACGTTGGACTAATGATTGTCTCCATATATTGCTGATGATGTATTTGACGTTTATGCATACTTTTAGATTTATTGAGAAGTTCAGGTTAGTTTCTCGCTCTTGTCTCTTTCAGACACAAAGTGAAAAGTGTCTCTTGTGTCTCAGCTTCTCTTACACGTTGTTAAAAAGTATAACCGAGCTGAAAGGACGACAGCATCTACCTGAAGAGTTCTACTTCATCTTCTCCGAACGGCCTGGACTCGTCGTTCGGCAGCATGCTGAGGTACGCAGCCTTCATGTACACATACATGGCCTGACAGAGGGAAGCACAGGGACACAAGTCACTCATTGTTCTTCTCCAGATGTTCCACAGGAGTCACAGAAGAACCTCAGCTCCGCACCTTGGACCAGCGGCTCTCCTTGCTCAGCAGGTCGGCGTAGAAGTACGCGACCTTCCACGCTCGTTTGTAGGTGAAGCACCACATCAGCTCCCAGTAGCACATGTGGTGGAACTGCTTCCACGTCTGCTGGGCCTTGCAGCCGTCCTCGAAGAGCACCACCGCCTGGCAGCAGCGTGAAACAACACCATGAAGCAGAGTGATATGTCAGAGTGACACTGGATCAGAGACATGTTGTGTAATATTCCATGTTATTGACACATTTACTGAAACACACCTCATCAATATTCCCTTTTATTTCTTCAGTCCTCCCTGCAAAGAAGAGGAATATTGCTCCCTGGACCGAAGAGAGGAGAGAGCACAAAGCACACAATTCAATTTCAGTCTTCGATGTGTCACTAAGCTGTGTTAAATTCTTATCTAACACAAGAGACCTGCTGCACAACAATCACACGCGAGTTGTGTTTAACCAAGACACAGTGTGCTCTCAGGGAGGGGCTGGTATGTGGGCAGAAGGTGGAGTGGAAGCAGGGATTGTGAATTCACGAGAGTCTGAGTCAAGATGAGAGATAACGCTGAGGTGAGAGGCTAAAAGTGAAGAAAGGACGGAGCGAGGATTGATGGAGCAGGAGGGATCGTGTGAGTGGAAGGTGGAGCGAGTTACACATGAAGTTAATCAGGGTGCGGAGGTGAACGAGAGAAAGAACTGAGATACAGGGAGCGGGTGTGTGTGTGGGGAGGGTGAGAAGAAAGAGAAGAGGTTCAAGTGTCGGAGAAAAGAGAACAGAGGTTTGAATGAGGAACAACACAAAGCCACAAAAAGAACAACGTGTGGTTCTGGTTCATAACAACTTGCATCTTGTTCCTGTTGTTTTGTTTCTAGCAGTTATGATCACATTCGACTGCCAGAGGGTCGATGAGATGAGATGAGGTTATAGTGAGAGATGCATTTCAATGATTATCTCCACTCACCTGTGGGTAGAGATGCAGAAAAGGCTTCAGCAGCCGTTCAGCTTCGGCCACTTCTCCTTCCCCCGTCCCTGAGGGGATCAGAACATACGATATAACACGCTACACGATGATGTATGAAGAATGGTGCGTTGAATGTGGTGAATGATCAGTGACAGTTTCTGCACGTCACATGCACAGGAGGTATGGAGTCGGTACAGAACTACCTAGGATGAAGGTGAGGAAGGTGTAGTAGCAGAGCAGGAGCAGAGCACACAGCATGGAGCGCAGGTTCATCACCGTGGCTCCGTCATGCAGCAGGGACAGACCATACTCCTGCAACAGCACAACACATGTAGAGAACATGCACACGTGTGTATCATGCACATGACATGTTCCTTTAATGAGCAGGTTCACCATGAGGAAGAGGAATCTCCATCGTTACCTTGTCTCCTGAGAAGCCGGCGAACTTCAGGAGCCTGAGAATCCGTGGAGGAAACAGAGAGAGGGTCTGAGGAAGAAGAGAACCGGGTGAACATCGGTGAACCAACACGGGATCGAACCTGACACGTGGTGGACTCAACGTGTTCAGAGGTTTAAAGAGTTTTGTTACCAGGTTAAAAGCCCCGACTCCAAATGATACCCCCCCCTCTAAGTGCAGGTGGCTGGGTCCTCTGAGGCAGTTGTTGGCTTGAATGGAGGCGTTTAGTTCTCTGGATGGTGACAGACAACACAGCATCATGAACTAATACTGTGTGAGTCCTGGATGACCCCCCCCCCACCCTCACACAGCCTGTGATCTCAGTCTCAAGCCTTTAGTTTGCTCCGTGCACTAACATGGAGGAGGCAGCAGCTTCACGTGCTCAGTTCTCTCTTTACTTACTTGTAAATCAAGTAGCTGTTTCGGACTTTGATCCCTCCTTTGATGAAACTCACCATGTCCTCATCCTGCCAAAGACAAAGAGTCAAACATTATGATGATCTGATAAAAAACAACTACACACGTGGTCATTTGAAGTGAACATCTGGACTGGATGAGGTGAGCTGGTGTTGTACCTGCAGGAAGGTGAGAGCAGCTCTTTGGAGTTGACACTCTGCGTAACACACTTCTGCGTGAAGCTGCACTGCAAACACACACACACAGACACACACACACACAGACACAGATGATTAACAATCATAGTCAATAAGCAATAAATCCTCAAATACAAATTAATGAGGCTTTATCTTCCAACCAACTCTGAAGCATAAGTCATCGCATCAATCATCTAAAAAATAAATCTATCATCTGCTCAAACAGGCCTCAAGTGAGAAGAAGTCCACCAACCAATCAATCATCAATCAACCAATCAATCAACAATCAATCAATCTTCTTAATTTTCCTTTATTATCTTTTCCCACCATCGTCCTGCTTATTTTTAGCCACACTAGCGCCCTCTAGGGACGGTCGTGTCAGTCTGTGAACTAATTAATTGATTATCATGACAGTTCCCAAACACATGAAGAGTTAATCCTCTGGTGTTTCCTTTAGCTCCTTTATAAAGTTTATATCTGTGCAGAATGTGAAGCAGACACCATCCAGTTATCATTGACCTTTTGACCTTTTGATATACTGTAGATTTGATATTTAAAAATAGAAGCATCCCCTCAGTCGTGTGGAGCCTACATATCATCCTCGGTTTAATCTTTCTATTGAGATGATTTTCTGCTGGAGTGATTCGTCCGAGTCGTTTACCTTCTGTGAGCGAGTCGTCGTCCGACTTCAAATTTGAGGATTTCCGTCGAAACCTGAAACGTCAAACGACATTTCAGCATCAAACTAACTCTGATGTTTGTGACACAGGACGAAACACCAGTGTCCAGTGTCTCTATCATCAGCTGCTGCTCCCGTGACGACTCAGTCAAATGCCTCGTGTGATTAGAGACCAGCATGGAAATCCAGGAGTTATAATAAAAGATGCACGTTTTGAATTCTAATTTATCACGTGAGTAATAATCTGAGCTTCTGCTCCGGTGTGCATTGACCTCCTGACCTCTGACAGACCTCCTGGGCGCTCTTCATGGTGAGGCCGGCGTTGGTGATGTCATCGTGCTGGAAGGTCATCATGGCCTGCATCTCCAGCACCGTGGCGTAGATCAGAGCGTGGTACATGCTGTCGTTCACTCTGCACAGGAAACACACGCAGGATCAACACCGTGCACGTCACACTGGGAGCAAACACACACAGATACTGGGCTACCAACACATTCTCCTGCTGGGAGGAGATAAGAGGAAACACCTCACTGGTTTTATCCTCCTCCACAGGCCCAGTCTCTCTCTCTCTCTCTCTCTCTCTCTCTCTCACACACTGTTTATTCTGCAGAGCTGTTGGTCCTTGGGCGTCAGCTTCAGCAAACACTTAATATCCTGGAGGGAGTGAAGCTCGACTTCTACCCTCAGCTGACAGGAAGCACACCACTGAGGCACGGAAGCCAAATACTGATGACATCATGCTACACCGACACCACACAAGATGACTGGGCTGAATCCAGTGACACCAGTGTGCAGCAGCAGCGGGGTCAGTGTTACCTTGGCCGCAGCAGCTCCAGGCTCTCGTTGAAGTGGTTGTTGAGGAAGAGGTCCAGAGCCTCCATGCACTCGTCCAGGGACTCCTTCAGGGTCATGTGTGAGGATCTGGAGCAGGGACATGAAGAAGAGAGGCTTTAAACTGACACACACACACACACACACACACACACAAGTACAACAACTATTTACACACACATACTCCCTGCTGTTTAAGATTTTACTTCATTTGCAACGAATGTCTCACTGCACCTTGGAAAGTGTTTAGGTTTACTTTTGTATTTGAATTCTCTCTAGGTCTTTCTAAATGTTTATTTTAATTAAACTACCTTCCATTGTACTGTTGACCTTTTGTTAACTTGCACGTGAGAAATAAAAACTAGGAAAGTGGGATTATTGAGTCTCTGAGTTTTAACTGAATGTCACAGCTGATTTAATGAAACTAGAGCAAATCCAATGAAGTGTCCCCAGTAGAGTTGTGTTCCTCCTGTGTTGTTGTTGTGAGGAAGAAAGTCACCACATCACTGGAAACATGCAACACAACTGACACACCAGAGCAGCAGCAGCTACCAGCAGCCACTTGAAGTCACCTGCCACTGGCAACCAGCAGGAAACCAGTTCCCCCCCCCCGTCCCCTGCTCCTCTGGAGACACAAGTTGTGTGTTTACTCACTTTCCTGCAGCATTTGCGCTTTTCTCTCTGGACATGATCACTGCCCGGACACCTGTTCACAGCTCAGCGGCGCGCGGACACGAACCAGGACTCATCCAGGAGCAACACGTCACCAAGAGACACTACACAACCGGACCCGGGACTCACGAGAGGACATCCAGACACACGAAGTTCCGTTAAAGTGCAGAGACGCGTCTCAGACCGAAGCTGCTGCTGGAGTGTGAGCGCAATGGAGTCTGACTCCTCCTCTGGGACACCACTGCCACGGACACACAAAGCACACGCAGCGTGCACAGTACACACACACACAGCCCACACTAGCACACATTAAAACATAATACACACATTGCACAAGACGCACACCTTACATACGTTTACAACATTACACAAATCTCACTAATTAACACACAACATAACAAAATACACACATTACACATATTACACTGCCTACTCTTTTATTAAAGTGTGCAGAAGTAGAAGCAATATTAATAATTAGTTATTTTATTAATTATTAATACAAATTAATATAAACTATGTAAATATATTCAAACTATTAACGATAATAACCCGGAAAATGACATCACAGCTCTATCAGCGATACATGAATGTTATATATGACTATTATTTTTAATATAATATAATATACGTTTTTTATATCAACAGCTTTATCAATGAGAACATTTTATTTTATAAATATATATATTATATTCTCTAAACTTAGTGTATGTGAATCTCCCCGTTCTCACTTCACGTGTGTTTGCACAACATAGACACTAGGAGGCACTGTTGATGTAATTTTGACTTTTAAACCGTTTGTAATAATAATAAAAATACATCTATGTAGAGACATTTGCCCCTTTATTCAAGTCCCACTGCCAGTAGGAAGAAATCCACTTATCTAGAAGTCTGATCAAATATTCTCCAAGTTACAAGAAATCATTTTTTATTAAATAAAATAAACGGTAACAATCATCTTTATCCTTCTTCAGATAAACAGTTTATGTTTCCTTATCGACGCATCAATCATCAAAAACTCTTCGTGGGAAATCATTTCACGTCCACGAGCTTTTAGAAAAAAGTGTTGTTTGCTTTAAGTACAATTTTAAAAAGAGGAAGTAACACAATGTTTATTTTCACCTTCTCACTCTCTCAAAATGTGTGAAATGTCGCACATCTCTGTGCAACCGACACAAAAACTCACACCAGCTTCTACAAATGATCTGCACTTTATTCCAAAACTGATCACAACACAACTTACATACAAATAATGTGTCACTTCTGTCGTTATTTTACAAGCTGCACTGTGACATGGGTGGTTCCTGTGTCAGGGTGAATATAGTTATAATTTAATAATCTGGCAGCGTGTTACCGGTTGTAGCAGCACTGTGCTTCATATAGTGTAGTGTAGAAATAGATTTGTTATATACAGCGTGTGTTAGATTTATATGTGATAAAAAAATTGATGTTTCTTGCAGAAATGAGATGGGATCAGGACAGATGATGGACAGATGATTGACAGATGATGGACAGATGATTGACAGATGATGGACAGATGTGATGATTGACAGATGATGGACAGATGATTGACAGAATATGGACAGATGATTGACAGATGATGGACGATGATTGACAGATATGGATGTTGTCATTCACTGATCTGATTGCACGTGATCTGACTGAACTGAGAAGTTTCTGCAGGATAGGGGGCGGAGCTCTTCACTCCCTCTCAGGTGTTTTCCCTCGCCCCTCAGGCGCTCATGGATTTGATTCTGCAGTAAAGGATCATTGAGACGATCATGGCACAGATCTGAGGAGAAAACACACAAAACGTTGGAGTGAATGTGCACAATCAGAGAGATACAACTTCATTTACAGTTGTTTCATTGTGTTTCTGCTCAAACCTCCAGAACTGCTATCCCCAGGGCCACTCCCACTATAACCAGTGTGTTGCTGTTGATCAGATCCCAGATCTTCTGGAAGCAGCCAGGGTTTATCTGAGGATGATGAAGAACAGAGCGAGTTAGTCTTTCACTTGGGTTTTGTGTGTGTGGACGTTTCTCTTCTTCCTGGTTGGTACCTTTCCACTGTCGGCGTTCATCTGGTTACAGGAGGTAGTTGGGTCGGGACAACACTGAGGCGGGAACTGATTGTCGTGATCCAGATAATACGGAGAATCCACAAAGTCGGAGGAGTTGTGAAATCCACAACAATGCAACTAACGTGGAGACACACAGAGAGAGAGAGTCACGGTTACACAAAGCGAGAGGAGAGTTGTGTAGCAAAAGACCTGATACGCACCCCGGTCATCGTCGTGTTCCACAGGCCGGTGATGTCCGGGTTCTTCCCATAGTCCTTCTTGATGTTCTTAGCGGCTGCTGTGCCGAGCTTCTGAAGCAGCTGGTCCGCCTGAAACACAAACCCACATCAGTACAGACGTGTTCCCGAGGTCCACAGCGACCACGACACTCCACCAACATCCAGAACGTCACCTACCAAGGGTCTGAACACCAAGATCACCACGGCTCCTGCAACCTCCGCGATGAAGACCAGCAGCACGATGATGAAAAACTGTGGAGAAGAACAGAGAGTCGTCCAGTTTATTGGAACCAGATGAAACCCAACATCTAATCAAATCAAATCAAATCAGATTTACTAGGTTTCTTCAGCGACCTACCAGCAGCAGCATGCACTTGCTCTCCTTCATGGCGCCGCAGCAGCCCAGGAAGCCGATGACCAGCAGCAGCGCCCCGATGGCGATCAGCAGGTAGCCCACGTTCAGCACCTGACCCAGCTCTGAGGGCGCGTCCTCAATCTTCCCCAGGAAGCCGAGGACCGAGCCGCTGTCCACCTTCACCCAGATGCCCACGCCCAGGATGGCAGCGCCCGCCAGCTGAAGGTGGAGAGGAGGAGAAGCACCGGGGTTAATGGAGGTCGAGGGGTTCGACATGTGAAGGTCACGGGAGCAGGACTTGTAAAAACTAATGTGGGCTTCACCAAGGAGTTATGTTCTCATCTGCTTGTTTGTTAGCTGGATTATGGATTAACTCCTCCACAGATTATCACTAAACTTGGTGGAAGGATGCAGAACGGGTTAATAAAGAATTTATAACATGTTTGGTGCAGATTCAGATTATTGGGGAGATACAGGAGTTTTGTTCAACTCTATTTTACATTGTGAGATAAGACGTAAACAAACATTCAGTTATTTACTCTCTTAATCAGTGTCTCGTGAAAGAGGACAAAGAATATATAAGATATTAAATTGTTTTGTTTGGTCGATAAATGGAATAAACTTGTATATATAAACATTTTCATTGATTTGATTGATGCATATTTATGGGAGTGATATTTATGAGTGTGGTTAAAATGGGGATGTAGTGAATTTAAAGAGTTTTCGTGAAGACGCTGTCGAAGCAGAAGTTTCCTCTTTGTGTCTCAGTTTTTTTTCCCGGTGGCTCCTTTTCTTAACACTTGCTTTTGACAACTTTTGAACTATTTCTCTTCAAACATCGGAACTTACGAAGATGATGCCGTTGAACACGAACATCGTGACCTTGAGGAATTCGAAACATCCCATTTTCACTTCTCGGTCTTGAACCTGCAGCCGGAGACAAAACATGAAGAAGAACACAATCAGTCAAACTTCCTGTTCAAAGCTTTGATCACCTGCTGCCGTCGTGAATCATCTTCTCACTCCGTCAGTCAGGTGACAGACCAACAGTGGGATTGTCCCTCGCTCGGTCACTGTGACGGGGAGGGGGGGTAAACACCTGCCTCTTTCCCAGCTCCTCACCCTTTAGCCCTTTGAAAGCTTAATAACTTATCTCCCTCAAACACTCAGCGGACACAGCAGCTTTAATATCCACGTTCACTCCACACGTGTGACCTCACAGCGGGCCGAGGCTGATGGCTTTGTGTAGTTTGTCATTGACGGGAGTGGAGACGCAAACAACTGCGATAGAGCAGCAAACGACCAGAGGAACAGAGCGAGGCGGAAGTGGAACTGTTGGTAAATCTAAAGGTTCAGGATCATAGAGTAGAAAACTGTCATGATGGAAGGATTCTGGAGTCGAAGAGCAGTGTGTTAAAGCGACAAAAATACAGTTTGTGTATTTGCATAGAAAATTCTGTGGTCAGCCAACCTCTCCATCACACACATGACTCTGGTAGAGGAGTTGTTATGTTGTGCACAGGTTCAGTAAAAAGTTTCTAGACTCACCAAATTAAGTAAGAGTAAGTTAAGCATTAAATCTGATGAGCAGGTGCTATAAATACAACTCATGTAACACAGTTAGAAAGTCGAATCAAAGGTTAAAGTATTATGGATAAGAAGTTACAGTATGTGGAAGATTAATGAGAATGTGTTTGAGTTGTCATTTAAGCTTTGGGAGGACGTGAAGTGGCAGAGACTTTAAGGTGATCGTGATATATGACACATTTAAATGTTTAAGAACATATCTAGGACATTCCTCTTGTCTTACAAATGGATTACGTTTGATAATTCCAAAGAACATGTTTCCTGGCTGAGAAGAAATTGAGAACCTGCGGGGTAAAGATTTGGCTTCGAGGGCCGACAGAGGAACATGACAACACAACCCAGCAGCTGACGTGTGTTCACACAAATCCACGACATGTATCTCTCTTCATCGTCTTGACTCATCAAACACAGCCGGAGGAATAACAGCCGCCTGTCTCTGAGTCCTCTCCTCCCACCTCCTCCTTTTACAGCCTCACTGTTCCACAGTCACTTCAAGGTTGTCACTTCCAAATGTGTGTGTGTGTTTGTGTGTGTCTGTGTGTGTTGTGGACTCCCAGGAGGGGAACAGTGGTCTTTGTGTGCTCTTTGTGCCCAGATTGTCATTCCCAACCACAAAGACAGAGCAGGTTCCCATTGTCCACAGCAACAGGCTGGTCTGAAACCCATACATCCCAGCATATCTGTTTCATATTCATATTCACCAACATCCTCCTGAAACACGTCTCATTGACCCAGAGAACAGGAAGTGACTCGTCAGTTTATTTCTCCGGCCTGAGCTGACACAGTGAAGCTGTTAATCATATATTTGGGAGCCTGGACGCCTGGAGACCAAACGAGCTGTCGCCTTGACTCCCTCAAACTCCCTCTCTCCCTCAAACTCCCTCTCTCCCTTCACTCCCCCCGAGCGGCTCCCACCTCCTCGTGGTCAATGATTGCACTCGGACTCTGAGGAGAGTGTCTGGTGATGTATTAACGAGCCCGACTCACATGCAAATCTCAAAAAGCACCCAGCGATGACTGAAAGCACCGAGGACTTGTCTTTTTGATCCTGTCCTGCAGCTTGTGAAGAAAAGGGAACAGCTCGACACACTGAGCATGTGTGAGATGTGTCAGCAGATGCGTGGTTTGTGTTTTCGTGGGTGTTAGATCGACGCTGATCTCTCCCAATGTCCAGCTTCCATCTCACAACACAGGCAAAGGCAAATCTCAAAGGACGCCATTGAGGGGGAATAATTGCAGGCAGGTCTCAGGAGACAAAGGATCATTGTTGGGAGGATCCTGCCTGCGTTGGTACGGCTCTTAGAAAAGAACCAGACATCTCACAGGAAGAAGAAGAAGAAGAAGCAACAGTACGAGTTAAACCCGAGTGAGGTGAAGTTGAGCTCACCTTCCACAGGAGAAATCTCAGGCTCCAGAGTCTGAACCTTCACGGTGATGATGGAGGCAGCAGACGGACGGTGAGGGAACAGGAGCACAGGAGTGTGTTGTTCTTCTGTCCTTGGACAATGACCCACAATGTGCTCTGTGTGTGTCTGTGTGTGACACTTCCTGTGCCTCGATCGCTCCAACGAGCCTCTCGTGACTTTTTGATCTGCTTTCTGATGTTATTTCAAGAGTCTGGACTGGTTATAAGTACTGGGGGGTGGGGGGGGAGGAGGGAGCAGGTGGGCGGGTCCGAATCGGCTGAGTAATAACACACATCACCATGGAGTCAGGCTGCTCGCCTCCTGAGGGAGGGAGGGAGGGGGGAGGGAGGGAGGAGAGAGAGGAGAGAGAGAGAGAGCTCACCTGTAAGTCTCCGCTTTGCTAATTTGAAATATGATAAAATAATCAGTCTGTATTTAAAGCAAAATCTGAAAGCTACAGGTTATTTTACCTCCTCAGCATAATGTAAAAAGTTATTTATAAATATGAGAAACACAACAATGGCCAAGTTGGTGAAAAAGTAGTAAACATACATGTAAATAAAAGCAAATACAATATTCCCCTATATGCTCTATCTCTATGTGTACTTAATTTTCTCTGGGGTTCCACAGGGATCAGTGTTAGGACCACTGATAAATGATCCCAATAAAGCTGCATAAATCATGTTTTAAACATCAGTAATGGATGACATCACTTTCCCTCCCTCCCTTCATCCATCCATCATCTTTACCACTTCTCCTTTGCGGTTGTAGAGGTGTGGTTCACCAGCGTAAAACAGGGACGACGCACAGAGACACACAACTGCTCACACTCACGTCACCCTGACTCCACACAGAAAGGCCAGACCAGGATTCAAACCAAGAACCTTCTTTTTTTATTAATCTCTATTATCCAAAATAATTTAAACCTTTGAATCATCAAATTTACCTGCCGAGGACAATAAGAAAAACTCAATATATACAAAAAAATAAAATGGTCAGGAGCCCTCAGGATTAATTTGGACTCTGACCCGAGCTTTGAAAAAATATTAATGACACAAACTGCCACAGTTTCTATCGCTTTGAAAAACAAACACATTAGTGATTCTGTCACTGAACCAAGAGGAACCAGTGGAGCTTTACTAGCACAGAGCGTTTCTCTACAGGAAACGCAGCGAGACAAAGGAACATGTTTACCTTGCTGGTGTGTGGAGCTGCTGGTTTGCACAAACCACAGCCGAGTGTGGACTCATATCATTACCACCACACACAAGACTCCAGCTCCTTTCAAATGTGCATGCAAAGCTGCTCACGTTAATCAAATAGTGCTTTGTTTGACCTCTTTACCTTTTGTATTCTATTTTTTTTAACCCCTTTTATTGTCGTTTGAAATTGTTTTGCACTTTCTGTTATAGATTTCTTTTCATTTTTTTTCTCAGTTCAACAACTTGAATCTAAATCCGTGAAAAGTGCTTCATAAATAAATCTGTCAGACATTTACTTTTGTATAAATACTTAATTTATGTATGAGTCTTTTCTCTTAAGCCCAATGAGGCAAATTGTGATTTGTGAATATGAGTTTACTCTGAGCGTCACAGCCCTGAGGGTGACGGATGGACGACAGAGTGAGAATAGATGATTTACTGCAGAGTAATTTAAAGATCACTCACTACATCACAATAGAGATGTGACATTTTGAAGAAGCTGTTAAGAATAGGTGTGGAATGGGTGTGTGTGTGAGGAAAACAAATAAATAATTAAAATATTAAACCTTTAAAATACCAAACTTAGGTCTTTATCAGGACTTAGTTGAGTTCTCTGGTGAAACTGATACGATCGTTTTCCTACAAATTAAACTATTAACACGAACAGAAAGCAGCTGAGTGACCTGTTCTGTGAAGTCATTCAATGCCGAGGTGTCACGACGCTGCTTCTCAGGCCTTATCTTACTTCCTACACCCCCCCCCCGCACTTCATCACCAGCTAGCACAAACACAGATGAAAGTATGATGTAAGAGACTTTGCATATTAAAACCCCCCCTCGTGTCACACAAACAGAATTCAGAGGAAAAAAGACAGAATGCAAATGAGTCATTTTCATATATTTTAGTGATTCATCAGGGCGAGTGCGTTTAGTGAGGAACTGAAAAGCTGACGGGACACAAGAGGGCTGAGGTGAATCTTCCTGAGAAACTGTCACATGAAAGTTACAGGATTCATCTCCTGCTCCTGTGAGTCAGGCCCGAGATGGAGATGGAGAAACATGTCCCACACAACAGATGCTCACATTTGAATGACTGAAAGGAGAGAGTCGATGTCTGTGTAACTACGAGCTCTGTGAGTAGTGAGATCTTCACCCCCCCCACACTGCTCGTCAGCAATAATCGGTCATCGTGTATTAAAGGGTTGAGCATTCATTTTTAAAATCATGCTTTATCGCTAACGGAGCATTCTACAGGTTTTCAAGGCCTATGATTGTTTTTTTCCTTAAACGGAAAAGATATTCGCTGTCAAACGTTCAATCGTCTTGGAAACAGTGGATGATGATTTCAGACCGAGGCAGAAAAGTGACGGTTCCTCATCCAAGCTGGTGACCATCGATTCTGCTGAGGTGTTCACGTTCCTGTCAAGATGTCATCAGTCCGTCCATCTGCCTGTCTATTTAGAGTCTCAACTGAACATGTCTTTAGACTGTGGGACGAAGCTGGAGGAAACCCACGTTAACACGGGAAGAACATGCAATCAACAAGCCAAGTCATATTAACTCCACACGCTGCTGAAAACTGTTTTTACCAAAAGGCCACAAAAGGGTACAGCAGCGAGTCCCCGGCAAAAAGCCTCATGTGTGGAACGTGGGAACAAAGAAACTGTTTAAATAATCCTGTATCACAGTTGAGAGCTTCTAGTGTTTAAAGTCTGATAAAGGAAATATGTAAGATTAGACTGTTGCTTTGTTCCAACGTGACTTTGCTCAACGTTAAGTGTCATGGAAAGAAAATGGCTTCATAAGGAGGATTTATCCGTTAACCATTGTGTTAATACCAACTCCGATAAGAACAGGCTTCAGTGTCCAGGAAGGAGCAGGGCAGAGTAGCTCATGCTGCCAAACTGATATCGGACCAGCTCCCAAAATCAGTAACCAACTTTTAAATGGTGGATGTGTTGGTAAACCCACAACAACGCAGAAATTGCCAACCCCCCTTAAACTGGTGAGCCAGCCATGCTAACGTCTGTAGCAGACAAACACCCGATTGAATTCTTTCCTTAAATCTTTCGGGAAAAAGCTGCAAAAAAAGAGCCCACATGTTTCTAACTGGATCACCATGCATGTGCACAGAAAGCATTCTGTTGCTAGTGTCAGTTTGCTGTTGTGTCAGTTTTCAACACATGTTAACAGTTGTATCAGTGTTTATAAAGACAGGGTCAGTAGCACTTGTAATTGATTCCCCATGTTGTGTTGTCCTCTGGTCGCCGGTTGTCTTTCTTGACAGGCTGTGAGCGTCTACCTCATCGTTTCCAAACTGTTTCTGTCGTCCAGTCTTTTTAAATCAACCAGCAGCGTCTCCCCTCCACAGTAGTGTGGACGCCGGGCGTGTCTGCAGCAGAGTTAATTCCTTTTCAAATTAAAATCTGCGGCTGTTTCCTCAACACAGTCGTTTCCTTCAGGATGAAGAGAAACCCAACGCCTCACCGAGCTGCCGAGCCTTGTTATGGTTCAGTAACTCAGATTGGATGATCATTTATTCAGGAAAGAGCTTTAGACGGTCAGTTATCAACAGTGGATTAAGATTTTCTCTCTGGCTGTTTCCTGCACAGCAGTCCGAGCGGCTCGTCCACTGTCTGTGTGTCCACGGGCGATTCCTTCACCTCCTGGACGAGAGGAGCAACACAACCACAACCAGGAGGAACATCTCTCTCCTCGCTGGAAGTCGTCCTTCAGCTCCTGAGGGGTGAACCTGTTCCTGCTCAGCTCCTTGTCAGCGGCGCTTGCTCCAGCGTCTCAGGTGGCCTGCTTGTCAGGGTGGCTCTTCAGCTTGTGGAACTTGACACTGTCCAGCTTCTCAAACCTCTTGTCACAGAACTCACAGGTGAAGTTGTAGTGAGTCTCTGGAGTGTGTTTCTTCATGTGCCAGTTCAGGGAAGCACGCTGGCGACACTGGTAGCCGCAGATCTCACATCTGACCGGTGGCGAGGGTGAGGAAGACGAGATGGAAGGAATAGAGAAGACAAGAATGATCATGAGCAATGTATTAATAGATGTTTAATATTTGTCCAACAAGATCCTGGTTCTGATCTGGTCTGTGCATCAATAAAAACGTTGTACTCACTGCAGCGGTGTTTCTCCCGTGTGCGTCCGCCGGTGAACCTCCAGGTGATTCTTTCTCTTAAACGATTTTCCACACGTCTCACAGATAAAGTCTCTCACCCCTGTAGAAAGAGATCCAGTTACACTCTGTGGTTTGTAAAGAAGTGTTTCAGATTCTGAGAACTGCCGGCCCACCTGAGTGGATGATCATGTGGCGATGCAGGTGGTTCGACAGGTAGAACTTCTTCCCACAGCCTGGATGGGGGCAGACCTTGGTCCTCCCTTTCCTGTGCACCAGGTTCACGTGATTCTACAGCGAGTGAAACAAAAAGGATGATTTTAATCTTCAGCTACACAAACTAAAGCAGGAAGCAGGAATGGGAGCTGGTGTTGGACCTGGAAGCTGCTGATCGCTACGTAGACCTGACTGCAGCCCTCGTACGGGCAGTGGAACATCTTCAGCATCCCGTCAGCCTCGATGACCGGGCCTCGTCTGTTCCTCTTCGACCGGACACTGCAAAGAAAAATACACCGTGAAGTTTCACTGGGACAAGAAGAAGACAACAACTGCAGTCGTTCCCGTCCTCAAATCCTCAATCTACCAGAGTCAAGCTGCTCTGGATTTCACCGTGTAGAGTGCACACATCACACACCTGCTCAGATTCCTTTGCAGTTCTCTGTCTCCACTGAGTTCCAGAGCGTCTGCCGGCTGCAGCAGCTGTTTGTCACTCAGACCTGAACAGTTAAATAATATAACATTACAATATGCAGATATAAGCTGGATCTAAAATGTCCCCTGACTTGTGGACTGATGGCTTTTTACTGTTATTAACAACATCACATTAGGTCAAAGGGAGCCGGGGCCAAGAGTCTATGTAAACGTGATTCTTACCCAGTGTGGAAGGAGAAGTAAACCCTGTGTACTAGACAGGTTCTTTCACCTGAAGACATGACATTTAGAAGATAGACAGGACATTCACAGCCTAGGGCCCCTGCACCCAGGTGTAGCGCACCTGTCATGGAGTCCTCGTCCTCTGCTGTGGGGAGTTTGGAGTCACAGGAGCACACCTGGTTGTAAGTGACGCCCCCGATGACCGTGCAGGTGACCTCCTCCACGGCTCCTCCGCCCATGCTGAGCTGGATGCCCTCTGACGCCAGGGCCTCGTAGCTGGGCCCAGTGATTATAATTAACTGGTTAACAGATAAAAAAAAATGGAACAACCATTATAACTTTTGGAAGGAAGTAGAAGCACATTCCTGAGTGTTCACCTCATCCACCTCTCTCTCTGCCGAACACTGATTCACCGACCTGAGATCCGTCCAGAGCCGTCCTCTGGTCAGGGGCCTCACAGCTGGTCACCAGAGGGTGGGGGGGGGAACAGGTCGCTCTGCTCCTGGACCTGCACGGGAGGACCTGATGGGACGGACAGCTCCACAGGACGGCTCAAGCTCTGAGACACCACAGAGTCCTCGTCAGGCTTCTCCAGTTTACCAGCCAAGGGTGTTGTCATGGCAACACAATCATAACTATGGGGTATAGTCCTGATTTCTTCTTCTACGAGTCTCTCTCCTTCCTCTCCGTCTCTGCTTTGCCTCAGATCCTCGGCCTCCTCCTCTGAGGAGATGGAGACAAATGCTGCAGGGGGGGACCCCGGCTGTTCCTCCATCTCCCACGCCGGCTGTTCCATCAGCGGGATCTCCTTGGAAGAAGCCTGGAGTCTGGGCTGGTGGTTCAGAGAATCAGTCTCATCGATCGGGCACATGTATGTTTGTTGTTCCTCAGAAACATCCTCGTTTTCTCCCACATCTACAGAAAACAGTGACAATAACGTGTTGATCAAATATAAACAACAACAAAACATTAATGAGACAAAGAATAAAGTTTTCATTCTGCACCTTTGAACAGTTTGTGAGTCTCTTTTCTTCTCCTCCTGCTCGCTGCGCTTTTAACCGAGGGAGAATCTGTTCTGGTCGTGTTCTCCTCCTCCTCCTCGTTCACCTCCTCCTCGGGCTCAGAGTCACTGGCCTCCCTCGGTGGTGAGAACAGGTACTGCACGAAGGAGTGGTTGGCGTCACACTGCCAGACGGCGGCGGTGGAGAAGTTGGACTGAAGCTCCAGAGTCTTGAGCTGTGGCTCGTGAGGGCAGGAGTGGGAGTGATCCTGGTACCAGCACACCAGGCTCTGCAGGCTCGACACACAGTGCTTCCTGCCTGAAGGAACAGAGGGAGGGCAGACAGGAGTGAGGAACAGCTCGAGGAACTGAACCAATCAGAAGCTACATTCACACGTTAGACTGAAATCAAGGGTTGATGTGTGATGGACAAACGTTAGAGTAACAGAGACAACTCAAAGAAAAGAAAAGGATGAAGGGTCAGGGCGGAAAAATATAAATACATACTGTAAATCTGAATTATTTTTGGGAATACCCCTCTGCAACAATTAATGTGAGGAGTCATTTTCTACTCCGAACATTTTTATTATAAAAGTGACTTTAATAAATTCAGCAATGACATATAATTATGAAATAACCCATCACACATCTATTAGTGGCTCCACTCACCTTTTTTCTGTTTCACTGAGACTTCTGGAACATTCTTCCTCCTGAAAAGAGAGAATCAGGTTGTTTAGAAAGAGAAGAAGAAGAAGAGAAGAAGAAGAAGAGACACTTGGGATTGACTCTCTACCCCTCTCTCTCTTTTTGCACCCTCTCCCTCTATGTATTCTCTCTCTCTCTCTCTCCCTCCCCTCTCTCCCTCTCTTTCTCTGTACATCCTCTCTCTCTATCTCTCCCTCTTTCCCTCCCTCCCTCCTTCCCCTCTCTCAACCCCTATCTCCCTCTCCTTATCGGTATATCCTCTCTCACTTTCTCCCTCCTTTCCTCCCTAACCCCTTCTCTCTCTCTCTCTCTCTCTCTCTCACCCCCTCCCTCCCTTTCTCTCTCCCTCCCTCACTCTCTGTCTGTCTCCACTTCTCTCTCTCTCTCTCTCTCTCTTTACATCATCTATCCCCACTCCCAATCTCTTTCTGTCTTCCTCTCTTCCCCTCCTTCCCTCTCTCCCCCCTCTCTCTCCCTTCCTCCCCTCTCTCTCCGGCTCTCTCCCCCCATCTCCCTCCCTCACCCTGTCACGGTGTGTGCACGCGGCTCGTACCCGCGGTGTGTCTCCTGGTACTTGTCCCCACACGTGGAGTCCAGCAGGATCAGATACTCCGCCAGCCCCGCGTCACTGAGTCGGGTCCGCCTGCGGAGCTCGCTCCACAGCTTGTGGGACTCCCCCAGATAAACCCTCCGGACGTCGTACTTCTTCCGGGACTCGAGGCGCCTCTGGGCCCGGTCCGTGTCCGTGAGCCGGGGCCTTCCTCTGCAGCGCCGCAGGGCACAGTCCCCCGGGTCCCCGGCTCGGTCGGTGTCCAGAGGAACCTCCGGCTCCGTCAGGTTGAGCGCCATCTTGGCCACAACAGCTGATGTTGTGATCGAGCCGGAAGTTGTACGATACATCACCGGAAGTAGTGGTAAAGGCGAGTTTCTTCCCACAGCACGGACCCGTCAACTTTATATACTTTATATTATATTTATACATATACTACTTTATATATATATATATAATATATACACTACATTCTATTTATACTTTGCGCTTTGACAACCAGGGCGGAACCTTTAATGGTCACCTGCTTTCCACCCGGACGCAGCAGGCCGAGCACCCACGTGCCACATGTAAACAACAGCAGTGAAGTTGAGTGAAACTCTCTTTATCAGAGATGTAGTTATTTAACACGTGTTGTTAACATGACAGACATTTTAAACCTGGTGTTCAGGACCTTTGCTTCCCCCGCGGAGCTCCGGGCGTCTCCTCCTGCACCGGTTCCCCGCTGCAGCGCCCTCCTGCTCGGGGAGAACAGCCTCAGCCGCTCGGTGCTGCTGCTCGCGGCCGTGACCGCCGCCTCCCACCCGGGGCTGCGGGTCGTGTTCTTCACCCGGACCCTGATCCGGAGCCTCCCGGCGTCTCTGCAGAAACTGGTCCCGAGTCCAGAGAGTCTGAAGGTGCGAGACGAGACCTCTTCCACCATAAGAGCAATAACAGCATTATGAACTATACACAATGCATAAAAGACCAGTGAATAGGAGGCTGTCATCAGTGGTGACATGTTGTGTTGAGCTGTAAACGACTCAGGTTATGAATAATGTATTTATTCATTCTTAATAAATCATTTAGCGTTTAGACCGTGAAGTGCGATTGAACAGCAGAGCTAAAACAATCTGTTGATCTATTTTGATAATAAATATTTTGATTATTTGCAGCTTCTGAAATGTGATAATTCATTTATTTTCAATTATATGATAGCAAACTCAGAGCTATTGATAATTTCTTCACCGATTAATGACATTTAATAGAGTAACAATATTTTTATAATATAAATACACTTGCTCCAGTTTGGGTTGTATAGTTTTTCTAGCTTTACCAAAATTCTTATTGTACTTTCAATTTTTTACTTTTTATAGAAACTCCAGTTCTGCTACCCCCGGTCGGTGGAGGAGCTGCTGCAGCAGGTGGCCGCCCTGCACGAGTCCCCCACTCCCCCCTCCCTGGTCATCGTGGACGGGCTGGAGGGCTTCCTGCTCGGCTCCAGAGGAGGCAGCCACAGAGAGCTGCACCCGGGGGGGCAGTCGTGTGCGGCCCACCTGTCTGCGCTGCTCTGTGACACCGCTGCCTTTCTCACAGGCGTCCTGGAGCAGCGGTCCTCAGGCTCCGGCCCCTGTCGCGTCATCGCCTCTTTCCAGTCGGAGGTCGATGCTGGACCAGCCAGCAGGGAGCCGTCTGCTTCAGATCCCATCCTCGATGTCCTCGATCGATACTTCCAGGTGCGCTGCACGCTGGACCCGGACGGAGGATATGAAGCGGCAGCAGCTGGACTGCAGCAGGTGTGGCACGTTTACCTTTCAGGCCGGGGCATCACAGAGGCATCGCGTCCTAAAGACTGTGGGGACGGGCCCGCTGTGGCCCGGGAGTGGAAGCTGTTGCTCTTTCCTAATGGTTTAATGGAGTTTAAGGTGGTTTGAAATATCTGTGTCAAGACCTAGAGCAGTTGGGCGATATGAGACATGTTTGTTTGTTGATATTTTCTGCTCAGATGTACAAATGCAAATGCACATTTTCAGCATTTAAGCAGCTTTCAATTGACAGTGAGACATGTTGAAGTTGAACAATTCCTGTTCTCTGTTCATCTTAAAGTGTTTTCATTTATTTCATGAAAAATTTCTTGACATTTTGACTGTTATTGCTCATCGGGTTCAATGTAATGTCATGTATGTGCTGTTCAACCTTTTGGATATAATTTAAATGGACCACAATGGTTTGTAAATGTTTAATGAGTTAAACTTTGAAATCATACACAGAAGTTAAAGGTCAAAAACACACTGTATATTCAAATAAACATATATTTTCTATAGTATATCAATGTTATTTCTCTAAATCAACATAACTCAAACTGAGGATCAAGTCCAGTCTGGTTGGAAACCATTGATTTACAAATGGAGATGAATTAACAAGAATGAAACACTAAACTAAACTGGGTGATATCACAGTTGGAGTAGTTTACACATCAGAAAAGACTTATTTAGAAAAATAAACGATGTCACAGCCGAGAGAGGAAAATATTTGAAATGTTTGAGGAAAGTTGTAGTTAGGAAAGTCAATTCTAGATTCTAAAATATCAACTCTAAATTGACTTTATGTGTGAGTGGTTTGTTTCTCTGTCGACACTGTGATAAACTGAAGAACTGTCCCAGGTGGAGAACGAGGAAACATGTTGGAACTGCTGCTGTGAACAACTTAGAAGAAAGTTGGTTCAAACTTTTAGTTGTCAGTTAGTTACTTTTTACAACATATAAGTCAGAAATGTGTAGAAATATATTCATATACTTTAAAAGCAGTAACAATTTCAGCAACAAAATATTCTCCAAAAGCAAAGAAGCTTAAACCACAAACAAGGAAATTATTCAGTTTGATTAAAAAACTTGAATAAATCTGAAAGTTCACGTGAGCTTTACTCTTTAGACGGCAGTGTTAACTTAAATAAGGTTTTAATTCCATCTACAGTTTCCTGAGAATGAATATTAAAACTTTCCTGCACAGCCTTCAGTAGAAATAGTTTTTTATTTGCTCAGGAATATGTTTTTATGAGAATAACAACAACTTAAGATTTTGATCCCTCTCTGATACAACTTTGATAAAATACAAAAACAAAACATCATATTATTTACAAATACAGTTTTATCAGGTTTAGAAATGACTCTGACTTTATAGCTGCTGGGTTCAAGTCACATGAATAAAGAAAAACTAAATAGTAGATCTTTAAATATTTTGCAACTTCCCAAAACTACGTTAAGTTTTTATTAACTGAAACGTCTTAGGAACCACAGGATGGATTAGATTAACTAGTTTATATTTATAATATTTTTATGTTCATACTTATATCTGTTTCATATTAAGTTGTGTATTTAGGTGTATTATATGATAATTGGTTTCAATATTAAATATAATTGTTATAGATATTGTTTATCATGTGTAAATATATTATTATATACATTTTATACTTATTTAGAGAAACGTGGACGAGAATGGAACAGGGATTTGTTGACAAAATAAAAATGAGAAGGGGCAGAAAACGGTTCAGGCCATAATGTTCACAATAACCAAAAGCTTTTTGGTTATTTAAGCTTAAAAATTATACCAAACTTATCTCATACGTGAATATTTCCTTGCAGAAGCCACAGCTGCCATTTCCATGTAATGGTGTTGTCCTCTGCAGATCGGGGATGACTTGGCAAAAGTAGAAAGTTACATCCAGTGGACATGGAGTCCTTCAGCGGTGAGCCCGAGACAGAATCCTGGATTCTCCTTTTAACAGTTGTTGTGTGGTTTAAGTTGTTGTGTGTGTTCAGCTGTCATCCAGCACGAGCTGCTGCCGCGGCAGGAACGGCCTCCTGCTCGAGGGGATCTCATTATTATAATCGTTGGCGTAGATAACCACTTTCCCGATACTGTCCGTTCTGCTCATGGGGCTGTAATCCATAGAGACCCCGGAATCGGCCACTGCCATGTAGGTGTACCCCGGGCCCTTGGGGTTCCAGGGGTGGTTCGGGTACTCGAAGCTGGACTGGGACGAAAGAGCCCCCGAGCTCTGCTGCACTGACCCCAGATCAGAGTGGGATTCACACAGCGCAGTGTTCCTGGAGGCAAAGAGCACCTCGAGGGGTAAGGTCTCCTCTAGAATATCATCCAGGTGCTCGGCCTCGCTGTGGTTGTGGTTACTGAGAGTGACGTATGTGTCCTGAGACTCCAGCAGAGAGGACTGGGAGACGGGCATGGGCTGCTGGTGGAGGGCACGTAGGCGGTCCATCAGCCAGTGGTCATGTGGCGATGCTCTCCACCCGTCTGTCACAGCAGGATCTCTCCTCTCTGAGGTCGCTCTCTCATCCGGCCATTTCACCTCCACCTCCTCCTTCCGGTCTGCGGGTGGAGCTCTGGAGACTTTGGGAGGCAGAGGAGGCGAGGGCAGCGCCGGGGAGAAACTGAGCTCCGACAGCACCTCCAGGGCAGAGGGGCGTTCCTCTGAGCAGAAGAACGCTGGAGCCAACCTCAGGCCTCCGTTGCTGTGGCCTAACCACTCCTGTTCACCAACATGAGGATCAAGTTAGAGTGAGAGAACACTGAGACTCTGCAGCTTGCTCACAGTAGAGCTTAGCTCGGCCTCACAGATCCACTCATGTGCCTGAAGTCTGATTCTCACCTGGAAGTCTCCACCGAAAACTGTGAACAGATCCTGAAACTTGCCCTCAGGACTCGGGATAGTCGGCCAAATCTTCTTTGTAAGAAACCTGCAAAAAACAAAAACCCTCAGATGAAGCCATGTGTTCATGTGGAGAGAACATCTGAAATGTGAACGTGTCCGTGTTTGACCGACCTGCGGTGGGACCGGAGGACGGTGAGGGACAGCACCACGAGGATGAAGGAGATGATGAGAGTCAGGGACATGATGAGCGGGTCGAACTCTGCAGGAGCCACAGAAACAAACAAGGAAACAAACATGGAACAAAGTAAGAAAAAGAAAGTAAACCAACGTGCACGAGATGTTTCAGGAGTCACCTCCACAGCAGAGAACATGTGACACATCCTTGAGTTCTCACCTCCCGGCAGTGTCTCTATGAACACCGGCTCACTCCAGGAACTCCAATAGCCGTTGTAGCTGAGCTCATCCATCTTCACGCGGACTCGCACCTCGTAGCTTGTCCCCGGCGGCAGGTTCCTCAGGATCAGCTCGGAACTGGCTTTCACCTCCTCGACCTGCAAGAGAGTCCTCAGCTTATCAGAGGAGATCCAGGATTCAACCTGTAACGCATCAGGGGATTGGACGAGCCGTACCTGCCCCGGGTGGCCGCCCGCTGGGGCGTAGCTGACCTCGTACTTCATGCCGTCGTTCATGTACTTCAAGGGAACCGGCAGCCAGGTGACCCTCAGCTGACCCGGGTTCTCAGTGTGGTTCACCGTCACGTTGGCAGGAGGGTCGAGAAGAACTGCACAGAGACAAGAGGGAGGCAACAGAACATGATTCAATGACAACACACGTGTTCCTGAACATTGTTTAAATCTAAAACGAGTCAACGTTTGGCCACACGAGGCAGCAGAAACCATCTGGAGGTCTTGTTGTCAGTTGGGTGTCAGACAAGCATCTGCTACAGTAGTCATGTGATTTATTATCAATGTGAAAATATTGATCATAGCAGCTTCAGATAAAGTTTCTCTGAATGTTTCATTGTGAACATTCGGACGCTTTTCCTCTCTTACAGACAAGCTCGATGTAGAGGCTCCGGTTGTGGATCAGCTTCGTCTCCCGGTGAACTTGAATGTCCATCACGATAAACAGCTGGGTTTGGTTCAGGTGGCAGACGAACAGCATCTTCCCGTCGGCTGCAGGGACGGCTCTCAACGGGCACCGGTCGCTGTTTTCATTTCTGTTTTCAGGACAGAAACAAACACTGTGGCTTCAAATCTGAGAAATCACCAAGAAATTTAACCTGACACTAATCTTGGTGAATCGAGTTCTACTGGATCTTAACCCTTAAAATAATTGTCTAACCACACTGTTTCTTTTAACTGAAAATAGTGTTATGTTGATATTGTTGTATAACGGTTGTGACTCACTGGTACGTGTACGTGAAGGAGTACTGATCCACAGAACCGGCCCGTTCCTCATCTTCCTCCCAGAAGCACGTGAGGTCGTTCCTGCCTTCAGCAAAGCACTTGGGGTTCTCTGGCTCTTCCTTCAGCATCATACCCACTGAGAGGGGCACAGTTTGGAAGAGCCCGTTTGAGGCGTCAGATCATCACGATCAACCAGAAGCTTTTCTGATGACACTAAATACATAAAAATCTGCCCCGACAAAACAATGGAAACAACTCTTTCCTTTTCTTTTTTAAACGGTTCATCACAATCTACACTATAGATCCACTTTTTGTACATAAAATCGACTCTAATCTATTTCATAAAACCGTTACTCTACCTTTCGTGTGGAAGTCCCGCGCGCCCTGGCTGAAGGAAGCTTCTCGCACCGCGCAGAGAACCACGCAGAGCGCCAACACGCGGCTCAGGTGCTCACGTGTCATCCTCTTGTCTTCTGTGTGGACATAAACACTTTGTCCGTCTGTTGTCCGCCTGCATCACTGAAGAATGACTTCCACAGACGCGTCTGTCGCAGCTCTCGCCGGGGACTGGTTTTTGGTTGAGATACCGTGGATAGCGCAGCGCGGTTACGCGCCTGCTCTGGAGCGATAAGACGCGTCGAGCTGAAGCTGTTTACTTAAAGTTAGTGTGTGTGTGTGTGTGTGGGGGGGGGGAGCTTACACAACTTTTCAATGTCTAGATGATGGGCGGGAATCACGTGCTCATTGATGTTTACTACTTGTAGTGCGTGAGGGATGTGAGCCATAGGACCTGTGCCGTGCGTAAAAGCGCACGTATGATAATATATATGACGTAAGTCTTGGCGTTTATGTATCAGAGGAAGTAAAAAACAAGTTATTTATTTGTTTTAAAGGAAACGTCAGATGAATCCTCAGCTCCCCGCTGACTCCGGGCCAGTTTAATCCCTGCATGTGATGAAGTATCTGTGGCCGCAGAGTTTCACACACCTACAGACCTAAACGGTTTCTTATCTCCTCGCTGCACCCACATGTTTTCTTCGTTCAGCTGCATTATCAGAGCTGCAGACGACCCTGTGTCTTCACCCATGATAAGTCGCCGGAGGGGGTGTAGCTGCCCATCCCCTGAGCCCTGAAGCTTCTTCACACCACACCAAGGAGCGAGAAGACGCTGTGATCCCAGTGAAGAGATGCAAAGACAAGATGTTCTGCATTCACGTGACGACAATGACTTCTCAGAAGCAGCTTTGTGATGTTCAACCCGTTCAGACGCAAGTGAACAACACATCTCCAGAGGGTTTGTGCAGAGGCCCAGCGCAGGAGAGGTGGCTGTGTGGTAACAGGAAGAAGAGGATGAGGAAATCTGCATTGTTGTGGAGGACAATGGCAGAGTGTGGTTTCTCTGGTTCTTCAGATAAAAGCTGAAGAATGCCCCGGCCTGATGTTCAGGGGTGAGGAGGTTGAGTTCAAGGTCATAAATTACACTTCAGAGGCTGCGGGACCAACAGAGAAGAAGCATCTGAAAACAGTTCCTCTCCCTTTTGTAATGAATATACTCTTTATTTTCATACACACATTTACACATGTTCCATTTCATTTTGTTTATTATCACAAGGCTTCCAATCCGACGCTTTCAGAACTCACAGATACAGGAATTAAAGATCTCATCTCCCGTCATTTAAGAAAGTTACCACTCACATGAAAATACCATAAACATCAGAGAGAAGGAAACACACTGAGCAGCTCGGATGCTACAGACCTGTCTGTAACACAGCAGAGTCGCATGTTGTGAAACTGTCCCAGACACTGTTCACTATCTGACTCCATCTATAACAGCACAGAGATGTAGTGTCGGCCGGTGGAAACCTCTTCACCTCGGTGCAGAGGAGACGATGGATTTGCATCTGTCAAATCTATAAAGTCCTCTGCAGCAGACACACACAGACCGGACAGATACAGGAACACAGGCTAACACAATAGCGGGTCTGGCATGGCCACTTGAGGCTGCTATCACGGCGTGAGGCTGTGGTTGATACCACTGGTCAGCAACGAGGCCGGCGATGGTCAAACGGCTCCAAACCGTGGTCAGAAATGGTCAGAAATAAAACGTTATGCAGGTTTTTCTATCGTTCCTGGTTCGTGTTGCAATTCAAATTTCAATTTCATGAATCTGGAACCAGGTTTCAGCAAAGTGTGAACAACTGGGGAACTCACATGAAACCTTATGTAGGTCACTTTAATGAAAAGATGATTGATTTGACAGTAATTGGATATAAACACAATAATAACAATGGAATACTTTGTTAAAGTGATTGAGCATTGTGTGTGTTTGCCATGTCAACAGTTTTTCCGTGCAGCAGCGAAGGGGAACTTTGTGTGTGCTTGTGTGTGTGTGTGTGTGTGTGTGTGTGTGCAAGACAAAGTGGCACGAGGCGAGGACGTGCCAATCACCCCACGCGACCGATACCTCCTGTGTCTCCAGAATGAAACGACTTCCTCACACAAACGTTCACCAGTAAAACCCCCCAGAGGCCGAGTCGGTGCCCTGCGTGAGAAGAGAGATTCTCAAAGCTTCGATAAGCTTCGTGATGACATCCTGTCGAGCTCCTTTATCTCCAGGAGCTCGATCTGCCATCTTTGAAATGATGGACCAGGAGATAACTACTGAGAATCTCACACCACACAAATTATCTAGCGGAGGAAGAGGCGACATGAATTTACATTCTTCAATTTCATTTGAGTCAGGATTATTTTTTTTTGCAGAGCAGGAAACACGATTGTATCTTTTACATTTAACAGAATCTGATTTCTTTTTAAAAGACGTAATTCAACATTTCTTGCAATGAGTCAAACAGGAATAGTGAGCGGTCGATTAGCTTAGCTTAGCACAAAGACTGGAGACAGATATAAACTGTTAGCGTGGCTCTTTCCAAAGTTAGAGTGAGGGTACAATCTTTAAAGTAAACAAAGTCTTTGTGCTAAGATAAGAGAAGCATGTTTACGTTTAACAACAAGGTGAAAAAGAGTTTCTCCTAAAAAGTGAAACATGTTTTTTAAGGGTGATGATGCAATGGACTCAACAAACAATAAGAAAACAAATATGTCAGGATGAGAAAGTGAACACGTAGAAGATGAAGACCTCCAGAGAGCTGGAGAGTACCAGATGTTCCAGGGGTGGGAACTGCATGTGACAAAGTAGTTTTTTGTTTACTTTCACTATAGCTCCAACTCAGCTACGATTGAGTGATGAGTGTGTGTGTGTGTGTGTGTGTGTGTGTGTGTGTGTGTGTGTGTGTGTTTTGTGCAGATGTTCGATTGTGTGATTAAAAGCCAACTGTCCATTGGTCTGTGCTGTGATGTGGGGGGGGCAAAGCAGAGAGAGGAGGAGGTGGGACACGTTCCATGGTTGAGGCACAGAGTTGATTTTCACGCAGGAGCATCGGTGTCTGTGTGTGTGTGTTTGTGTGTCTGTGTGTGTGTTTAGCAGGCACAGCCCCCACTGCTCTCTGAAGGCAAGTCTTTGAGGCCCTGGTTCCTGTGGTTGGACGCGAGGCCGGCGTCTCCGTCCATGCTCTCGTTCATCTTCTCACAGATGACGTCCACCAGCCGCTCGAACACCTGCTTCACGTTGATGTTGTCCTTGGCGCTGGCCTCGAAGAAGTGGAACCCTGAGGTCGAGCAGCAGAGAAGAAGAGGTTCAGTCACTAGATTCACGGCTGACAGGTGGATAGTGTGTGTGTGTGTGTGTGTGTGTGTGTGTGTGTATGTGTGTGTGTGTTCTCACCCAGCTCCTCTGCTAGCCGCTGGCTATCCTCTGTGGGAACCAGTCTGTTGTCCTCCAGGTCACACTTGTTACCCACAAGAATCACCTGAGCATTGTCCCAAGAGTAGGTTTTGATTTGTGTCGCCCTGCAGGTCAACCGCACACACACACACACACACAAACAAACAGACACACACACAGACAGACACACAAACAGGTGTATTGTCTCCATTATTAAAAAGCAGTAAATGCATGATCTGTGAAGCTGATTATTAGAATCAACAAATAAGATATGATCTTAGATATTCAGTAGTTAAACATTTGAATTGCAGGATTTCTCAGAGTTGCTTTGTGAATGAAAGTATTTTTATAAAGCAACTCTGAAAGTAAATGAAAGTATTTTTACTCCAAATCATCCACATGTATGTGTTACGTCATACATGTGGTGCAGGTTGGGTGAGATCTGTAGAACTTAACCTTTTGCTAAATCAAATTCATTAATTACAAATTGGCAAATGAAATGTTTGGGAAGAAATAGGTTAAAGATTCCACTAACGAGCAATAAAGAAACGACCACACGATGGCGCAATCCAAACAAAACAGTGATGACTCGTCCCTGGATCTAAAACACGACCGACTCACCAGTCCTGCACCGCGTTGAAGGAGTCCTGGTTGGAGATGTCATACATGAGCAGGAAGCCCATGGCTCCTCGGTAGTAAGCTGTGGTGATGGTGCGGTAACGCTCCTGGCCCGCTGTGTCCTGCATGTACACACACAGACACACACAGACACACACACACAGGACAGTTTTTGTGTTAGGTTCTTGTCTCATTTTGTTTGTTCGTCTGTAAATTAGCAGGATTGTGAAAAACCTACTGAACAGATGAGAAAGGCTGTGATATGAAAATGCTCAACATGTTTAGAGGATTGATATTCATGAGTGTAATTTGGTGCAAATCCTTATTGAAATCCAGATCTGGTGAATTTAAATGTGTCTCCATAAGAGGAATGTGGGGCCAATGTACAGTTTTAAACCACAAGGTGGCAACATTGTTCAAACTGTGGCCTCTTGATACAATATTGTATCATTTTGTCATCTTTTAAATTGAGTGTTAAATCTGACAGTTAAATGTTACCACACATTTTAAAGATGAGACATTTTAAACAAATATCAAAACTCAGAGATACTAGAAAAAGAACGAGACTTTCCAAATGTACTTTGAGATTTCCTGTTTCCCCTTTTTCTTTTCTGGTCTTTCCTCTATATTCATGTTCTCTACAAATTCTTTGACACATGAACTGTTTTCTTTCCTCTACATCACATCCTATACTTCAATATTTGTTTATCCACATGACTCTTTATGTAACTGTACTGTCACTTGAGGTGGATATCTTCCTGTGTCGAGCACATATTTGCACAATGTTTAAATACACACACATCTGTAAATAAAGCTGTTTAAGAGAGACATTATTTCACTCAACTCCTGTGCCACTGTCAGACTGGGCTTGTTGTGTAACACACGACTGGACAGTGTGAAGCCTTTGTGTGTTTCTGTCCCTCGCTCCCGTCAACACAACCCACCACCAGATGACATTTAGATATGAGCTCCTGCCACAATCGCTCCTCATCAGCCGGGACCTCTGGCTTCCATCAATAAGCAGGCGGCGAGGAAAATCACGCAGATAACAGACGTGTGCGAGCGTGACGCAGGCTGAGGGGGGGGTGGGGGGGGCTGCGGCGTTGGAACCAGCAGCCTCAGCCAGTGACCTGCTTATCAGGAAGCATCTTCTAATTAAACCGAGGCTGTGTTTGATTTCACAGTCGAGGTCGACGCTGGAAACACAAAGATCAAGGTAGTCAGGGTCCTTCATTTGCATCGTGTGTGTGTCTGTGTGTGCGTGTGTGTGTGTTTATCTGATGTTTTCCTCACAGTGAAGAGGAGGTGGAGTTGTCCAGGTAACCAGAGGCCATTGAAGGTTATGAATGTTCCATTACAGCCTGGACCGCTCTGGGTGATCGGCCTAAATGATCCGTCTCACTTTACAGCACAGCCACAGAGTCGGGGGGGGCACACTTTATCATCTGATTCTCCCACAATGCAACAGTCACAATCTGCTTCCTGTCTCGGCTGCTTTTGTTTCAGTAAAGTGAGAAATATTCCAGGGTCCGTCTTTATCTCCTCCAGTTAGAGATCATCACATGTTTGACATTTAACCAGAAGGAGAAGCTGGGATCCACCTGGCCAGTAAACAGGAGCTGCCCCCCCCCCTTCATGTGTTTATGTATGATGATCGACGGGGTTTAAATCAGACGTGTGCACGACCACAGACTCTGACGTCGCCGGGACAACGATCTTTAAACATGTGTCACCTGTTTTTATGTGAGGCTCGTCTGCTCCAGTGAAACACGAAGGGATCCGGATCCTCCACAATAACCTCCGACAAACAGGAGCTAACGTGGATTCTACAGGTTGATTATTAACGCCACTCACACCGTCACATGCCCGTCTGCTCCCACACCCAGTGAACACACTGCACCACCAGCACCACCAGCACCACCAGCTCCACCAGCTCCACCAGCACCACCAGCTCCACCAGCACCACCAGCACCACCAGCTCCACCAGCTCCACCAGCAACACAGCCCATCGTCATCCCGGCTCTGTGAGATGGCGACAGGGAACTTCCTCTGCTTCCTGACCCGAGGGAAACAACACGTCTCCTGGTCATCAGCAGTCGAGTCGAGAGCCAACACACACACGTCCAGCCGACACACACATTTTTACAGCCGTTACGCAACGAACACGTCTTCCATCAGAGACACGTTGGCGGAGGTAGCAGAGAGAGAGTGTGTGTGTGTGTGTGTTTTGGTGTGTGCTGCTCTGCTGCAGCTGCTGATTCACCTCAGCCACCGTTTGTGGATCACTCAGGTTGTTGGTTCAAATGAATCATCTGTTTGAACAGCCTTAACAATATCAATAGGATTTGTATCTGGGGATCTGAGTTATGGGTGTGACGGCTTGTTTGTCCAGGATGAACCCGGCCCCCCCCGACCCCCCCCTGACCCTCAAACTGGGACCCGATCAGAACCCGCTTCCCTCCACTCACCCAGATCTGGAGCTTGATCCTCTTGTCGTTGCGGAACACGGTCTTGACCTTGAAGTCGATTCCCACGGTGCTGACGAAGGCCGAGGTGAAGGAGTCGTCGGCGTAGCGGAACAGGAAGGAGGTTTTCCCCACGCTGCTGTTGCCGATGATCAGCAGCTTGAACATGTAGTCGAAGTTCTGGTCGGCCGCGTCCTTCTGAGCGGGCGGCGGCGGCGTCCGCGAGTCATTGGACGCCATCTGGAGAGAGAGAGGGAATAAAATCAAGATCTGAATATCAGTCATACCTGCGTTTAGACTCTGTTCTGTTCTCATGGCTTAAAAGCTGCTAAGAACCAAAAGAATCAGGTTCAAAACAAAACCAGGAGCTGATGGACACGTTGGAGCCGAGAGGTTCAACACAAGTTTTCTGTTTCCTGTGAATTTGTGGAAATAATGATGAATTTATAAATGTGGAGGATTTTGTTCCTTAACTTATCATTTCAGCTTCAATCAGCCAAACTCTGATTAGAATATTACACAAGTCACAAAGTGTGGAACCGATGAATCTGCCATTGAATCAAAGAATTTAATTAAAGTGAAAACGATGACATCAAGTTTAGAGCAGCTAACGAGGCTATTCAATTAAAGGAGGCGGCACCATCTGCTTCACTGGGACCAGTCAGATCAGGGAAATCTCTCCTGGGGGCAGGTATGAGATTACCTGTCATTAAGGTTTTTAGTGTCTGTTAGAGTCTATACGTCTAAACGTGCACACACACACACACACACACACACACACACACACACACACACACACACACACACACACACACACACACACACACACACACACACACACACACACACACACACACACACACACACACACACACACACACACACACACACACACACACACACACACACACACACCACACACACACACACACACACACACACACACACACACACACACACACACACACACACACACACACACACACACACACACACACACACACACACACACACACACACACACACACACACACACACACACACACACACACACACACACACACACACACACACACACACACACACACACACACACACACACACACACACACACACACACACACACACACACACGATCCACTGTCCTCGGGGATACAGCTCCGCTCAGTCCTGCCCCTTTCTGGAGTATCTCATCTCCGTGGAGACGAGACTTGGAATCAGCTGCCAGAAAGAACCATTAGTGGCTGAAGTGGTGAGTTCACTCAGCTTTTAACTGGTTAGATGGAGGATAGAGATATCCAGAGGAGAGGAGAGGAGAGGAGGAGGAGGAGAGGAAAGGAGAGGAGGAGAGGAGAGGAGGAAGAATGGAGGCAAATCTCTCATGTGGACAGAGACAGTTTTCATTTCAAAACAAAACATGGTGGATTCAGCCTAAAAAAGACTTTTCACAGACATCATGTAGATTCAGAATCTTCACTCATGGACACAACTGACCAGAGGTTTTTATTATTTGTCTCTTTCTCTGTAAGAATAAAATCGAGTTGACTTCCAGAGACATTCAGTCCTTTCCATCTCATCACGTTCAGCTGCTTCCAGAAGTCAGTGAACCTCAGATAATCTCCTGACGTTCTCCTGAGGACCTGTGTGACTCAGGAGCTCCAGACCTTCTCTGGACTTCTCAGAGTAAAGTCTCTGTATAACGTCTGTACGAGTCCAACGTGAGAACACAGCTTTACGTTGTGTCATGAAAGGTCTGTGATGTTAGTAACTCAACGTTTATCTCCCACTCCCCTATGGAAGGAAACAGGTTTTCTACATGTTGCAATGACACAGCTGCTTTAAGACACTTCTCTCTTATAGAAGTTTACGTCACGGTTCAGTCTGTAGGTGCAAAAACTATTAACACAATCTGTTCTCAGGCCGTTACACAACTTCTCTAATCTCTCTACACATTTCCAGTGAAATCACATGATGCCCGTTCTGTGTCGGGGTCTCCCTGGTACAGTTGTGTGTATTTAAAAAGGTCGGCACAGCGTGGACGCACCCCCGGTGAAGTGATATTATTCTCTCAGTCATCAGCCTTTAATCCGGAGGTAAACCCAGTCACATGCTGGAGGTGTTTACTCTGCAGCTCAGGATGTTTCAAAGAAAAATGACCTGAGACGTTTCTTAAACTTCCCTTTTTCTGAGCGTGTGATGTCAATGAGAAGATTTACATTGTGTTTTGTTGTGTTGCTCAACTCTGTGTTGTGTAGTTCCCTCCTGAGCACAAACTGAGGTGAAATATAAAGCAACACAACAACCGACTGCACTTATTGAACCTCTTTCCTCAACGTGCTGAAGAAGAGAGAACCTCTTCATCACTCTGAGCAGCTGAGGAGACCCTGATGTTCCTCCTCAGCAGCAGTGATGAAGAGGAGAGAACCTCTTCATCACTCTGAGCAGCTGAGGAGACCCTGACGTTCCTCCTCAGCAGCCGGAGTCACCTCAGGACGTCCTCCCAGTCGAGTGGGAGATGAGCAGAGCTGAGACTGGCAGCTGCTTTATGACACCGGGCATTATCATCTCCAGTAAAACAAACAGGGGCCATTGAGCCCCCCCCCTCCCCCCTCCCCCCCAGCTGCCACTGTTTACTGAAGCCAGGATCCTGCAGGCGGCCTGACCCACGGCAGATAACCACTATTGATCCACCTGCAGCTGCCACATCTGTTGTCTCATTAGAGGAAGAAGCGAGACACAAACATGGACAACCAGTGGTAGCTGGGTAACAGGGGCGGATCCAGGGGTGGATCCGGGGGGTTGTCATACATTTACAGGTTAAACCCATGAGATAAAGGTGATAAACTATTATTCCTTTGCTGTTTTAATGAATTACAACGTTCACCTGGATGTCACGTTTCCATCACTGCTGATTACAACCTGTCATTTCTCTGAGGAGTGAATACTGGTTGTTTCTATTCCCATTGCAGACAAGAGCCAAATGTTAGTGGGTTTAAATAAATTAGCGAGTAAACACAGTTTGTTTTTAACGCAGGTCAACGGCAAATACATAAACAGGTAACTCCTTTTCTATCGCTACTAAGGGAGTTTCTGACATGTGCACCTTACTGAGTCAGATATTTGTACTTTGTAAATTGTGGCACCTCCCTGGCCCCCCCCCCGGTTCAGCTAAGATCCTAGATCCGCCCCTGCTTGGACTTGAGTTTTACAAAACGTTCTTTACAAAACACAGAAACAAGTGGAGAGAATCGAACCAAACCTCAGCTGAGAGGAGGATGAACCTGGATCAGTCACAGCAGCAGCTCGTGGAGGAGAAGTGAGAGGCAGAAAGAAGACGAAGCTCAAAACTTACAACAACTCAGCTTCAGGAGGAAGAAACAGAAACAGCTCGAATCCTCAGATCCTCCTCAGACTCTTCAGATCCTCCTCAGACTCTTCAGATCCTCCTCAGACGCTTCAGATCAATCCTGGAATCTACTGAACAGTCTGAACAACCTGCAGCTCCGGCAGCAGGCGACGCTCCTTCCTCCCTCGGCTAGTGCCCTCTTTTTCCTATTCCTCCCCCGGTGTGAGTGTGTGTGCGTGCGTGTGTGTGTGTGGTGGACTGGAACAGCTCCCGGATCTCTCCTGTGTGTGTATTAGTGCGTGTATGTGTGTGTATGTGTGTGTGTGTGTGTGTGTGTGCCTCACACTGCAGAGGCTGGAGAAGGGGCGTGCACTGTGATCTGCGCGTGAACGTGAGCGCGCGGGCACCACACTGACGCACACACCCTGAGGAAACAACACAACTTTTTCAACAAATACTTTAAGTGTGTTCGAGCTACTAGGTCATTTATAATAACGAGGATTTTATACATTTACAATATTTTATCATTATTTTAAGATCAAGATAAAATAGTTCATGTCAGTTTATTTAGTTAAATATCACAATAAATGTCACACTATTAATATTTCTAAGTTTAAAGAAGAAATAAAAAACACAGGGATCAAACATTCATTAATTACACTAATTTATCTTTATACATTTGTGCAATAAAACATTTCCAAGTGCTGAGAAAACTTTGTAGATATTTAAAAACTTCTCCTCATATTTTAAAAAGATGTTATATAGCTGTTAAATCACTATTGGGACTTTAATGTAGACGTGATGATAGCAAATTGTTTTCCTTGTTCTTTATGATGAGGATAACAAGAATATGAATATGAAGCGGTTGATAACCACTAACCAAAGCAGGGTGTGTGTTTGTATGTGTGTGTGTGTGTGTGTGTGTGTGTGTGTGTGTGGTCACTGTATGAATCAATCTGAGCCTCCTCTGTCTGTTTGATCGATACACTTCCTGTCAGTATCTGGTGTTTTCAGGCTGAATCCATCACTGAGATCAGACTCTTGCATCTTAGGTCAACATGAGACGTGATGGAGTAAAACTGCTTGAGCCTCATTAATAATATAACAAGTCATATCCCTGCTGGGCTGCTCTGCACTATCCCTGCAGCTCCAAACCACTGGGCCCTGAACCAGTGATGGCTGCAGTGACGTGCACGCTCTTTTCTTTGTGTTGCTCAGGAATGAGGGAGGAAGCTGGAACTTAACAAATCCCAGACACTTCCTTCTCTTTCCTGACTTCCTGGTGTTGTGCTCTTGAGGAACTTTGAAACCGTGCAGCTTTCCCTCCTGCTCGTTGAATGATTTACTCTAAATGCAGATTTTTTTTTGACAAGCTGTGTCATGGATTTTAATAATTAACATGGAATCACTTTCTCATGCCGTGAGGGGATGAGTAGATAAACCTGTTCTGTGGTTAAACAAGGTTTGTTTCCTGGCTCCACTGCAACAGATGATATTATTTTTAAAGCCTGATCCCAGCTGAGGAGGCAGCATGAGTTGCATTGGGAACAAACCTCATCCCTTCTCTTCCAGTCCCTGAATTTTATATTGAAATGAGTCCATTGTGTGAGCAGCTTGAAATAAAGATTATAAGATTTGAATCAACCGCTAAGGGGCGCTAACACGTCACAGAAACAACATGAGAGAGAGAGAGAGAGAGAGAGAGAGAGAGAGAGAGAGAGAGAGAGAGAGAGAGAGAGAGCGAGAGAGAGAGAGAGAGAGAGAGAGAGAGGTGTTAAACTTGAACCTTAAAGTGACCAAACACTAAAATGAAGCTGAAACTACTGATTTCTGCTCCTTTTCATTCAGGATCAGAGGTTTTGTGTTTTGCATTTAAATGGTTTTGTTTGGTGAATGAATGAAATCAACTGATAAAGAATGTTTGTATTGTGACACATTGATCAGATGTAGAAATTCATTACGAGCACAAGCTTTTCCTTATGAGTATAAAGTATATTCCATAAATGTGTTTGATGGAATTCTAACGGATCCTTTGATGAAGTGTTGTTCACACTTTGTGTTTGGTCACCGTGACAACAGCCTGGTGCACAGCTCCATGAAGAGATGATGGTCTCACTCTGCTGCAGAGGAAGTGGACCTCAGAGCTTCAACATCTGCTGGACAGATGTTAGAGCAGCGTGTTCATGAACATGGCTTCACAGTCACATGTTACACGGACACACGTGTGTTGAGGATCATCACAAAGTCACATGATGACCTCTCCACACAGTGAGAACTTGAGCCGGTCAGGAACTGACTCTGTCAAACATTTCTTATCCTGAAGTCACAAAGAACTGAGACGGGCTTGAACAGGAAGTGACATCATCATGTTGAGACAAGTGTCTCCACAAAATAACACAAACTGTTCAACACAACAGGCCCAAAATGTCCACTGTCTTCAGGACATCATCTCTCAGACACTTTCTGTCCCTTGTCTCTGCTGGGAACCTCCCATCATCATTATTTCCCAGCATGCAGCTGTTCCCAGAGGCCTGCTACTGTCTCCCCCTGGTGGTTGTTCTGAGGTGGTGGTCGAGAACGTACAACAAGAATCTTCATCTACGTTTGTATAAAACGTCCTCGGGATGTGCTGCTGTTATACTGCAGCGCCACCTGTGGGTCAAAAGTAGAAAAGCCACCACCGCTCTGCACCTGATGCAGAAATGAAAACGTCCCATTTTTAAGTCCAGAGTTTTGATCTTTTGTGTCAAAGACAAAACTCTGATTTTAAACTCAAAGTGATTTCAATGTGTTTAACTTTGTGTTGAACTAAATCAATTTGTGACGTGAATCCAGGAACTTAAAGATCATAAACAAACATATACACAGAATGTGGTTCTACACACATGGAGACACACTGAGGGACAAAGGTGGACAATAATAAAGACAAACTTAAACACACTGTATGTGAGTCTTAGCAGAGGGTTTATATATTCTGCTTGTGTTGTGTCATTTCAATAAACACAAACTTCATGTGAATAAACACAATCGGGGCAGGAAGGTTGCTGGTTTGAATCCGGTTCAGATGGGGTCTTCCTGTGTGGAGTCTGCATGTTCTCCACGTGTTTTCTCCAGGTGCTCCAGCTTCATCTCACAAACACATGCAGATTAGGGGTTGTGTAGATTGGAGACTACACACAAGCTGCTGCTGCTTCAGCCTCTGGATCCTCAGGACACAGCTCAGCCTCCGTCCACACACACTGTCCTCTTCACACACTGCTCCACACAGACCTCCCCTTCCAGCTGTTGAGAGAAGAAGACATCAGTGTCACAGAGACTCACTTCATCAGCTGTGAGTCAGTGATGCAGCTCATCCAGTAGAAAGAGCAGCAGGGACTTCAGTCCTGTTCAGAGGTGGAGCAGCTTCCTCTCTGCTTCATGTTCACGTGTTGGAATGAACACGCTAAGAGCTCAGTGTGTGTCCTCTGCATGTCAAAGTGCAGAGTGGACACCTGAGAGGTGGATTTACTGCTGTTACAGGTGAAGACATGTTTCACTGTGTGTTGATGAACATCTGCTTCTGACAAACTGGGACTAGATGAGACAGATGGACCTCAGCAGAGGTTCTGCTCTGTATAAAGAGCTCCTGGTTACCATGGTGATGAGGAGAGGCTTCAGTCCCACTGATCTCAGAGCTGTGACAAAGATCCACCTGATCTGTTCTTCACTGATGAAGTGAGAGGACAAACTGTCTCAGATCAGATGAAGACGACACCGTCTCTGTCCGTTGTGTGAGGCTGTCAGCTGTAGTCCAGCTTGTGTAAGTTACAGCGCCCCCTGGTGGCATCTGGTAAAAATATATTACGTGACCACGACATAATAACGTGTGAACGAGATAAATAACTTGAGGCCACGAGATCTGAATCTGTTGTTTACTAACAAGACGAGTGGACGACAAGAAGACACACACCGTCTCACTGTCTCTGAGGACACACACTGTCTCACTGTCTCTGAGGACACACACTGTCTCACTGTCTCTGAGGACACACACTGTCTCACAGTCTCTGAGGACACACACTCTCTCATTGTCTCTGAGGATACACACTGCCTCATTTACACTGAGGACACACACACTGTCTCTGAGGACACACACTGTCTCACGGTTTCTGAGGACACACACTGTCTCACTGTCTCTGAGGACACACACTGTGTTTCTGAGGACACAAACTGACTGAGGTCATCTGGTGTTTTGGGGACAGGATGAGTCTGGAGACATTGAGATGTTCTGGGTGAGTTAGAGATCAACTGAACCAACCAGACGTTGATTTAAACTTCCCTTATCCGTCCCTTTAAGGAGAGTGTGCACCACACAACAGTGTAGAGTCACTGTGGTCAGTGGGCGGAGCTTCTATACTGGTTGATCTCCATATTAACCTGGAGCAGGTTAGCTTTTCATCAGAAGTTACCATGGTGATTTACCTCGTTAAGAAGTGGACGAGCTTCTTTGGACTGAAAAAACTAAACCTGAAGTTAACCTGATAACCACAAATCCTGCTTGGTAGCACAGACCCTGGATCTGTGATACTGACTGTGTTTAGTAAAATACTGATGAAAGCAGCGTGGACTGACTCCAACCATCTACTGACCTCAGAGTCTCCAGTCGACAGGTCGGACTCTGCTGTAGTTCAAGCAGCTTCTTCACTGCTGAGGCCTGCAGATCGTTGTAGCTCAGATCCAGTTGTCTCAGATGAGAGGGGTTTGACCTCAGAGCTGAAGCCAGAGAAGAACAGCTGATCTCTGACAGACTGCAGCCCCACAACCTGGATAAAGAATAAAACTTAACTGTAAATTAAACTGAGTTCATGTGTGAAAATAACAGACACGTATTCATGTCTCACTGACTCATAACATGGATGATAAATCTGAAATCAGACATTTTGGACTAAAAACGAGTCCTGATTCAGTACAAATAGATTATTTGGACCCGGTCTCTGTCCTGCAGATCAGTTTAGGAAATCCAGAACTAAACTCTGTGTTTTAACAAGTAGCTGAATATTTAAAATGTCACAGATTAATTAATGAATTCATGTTATGTATGAAGAGGAATTATGTTAAATTAGAATAAAGTGAGATAAATTGTGTATAAATGCAGTTTTATAGATATGAGATCTACAAAAGTCAGTCAGTGAACTGACCACAGAGTCTCCAGTCGACAGGTTGGACTCTGTAGAAAACCACACAGCTCCTTCACTCCTGAGTCCTGCAGGTTGTTGTCACTCAGATCCAGTTCTCTCAGATGAGAGGGGTTTGACCTCAGAGCTGAAGCCAGAGAAGAACAGCTGATCTCTGTCAGTCTGCAGTCCTTCAACCTGTATAAAGAAATATGAATATTAGAATGTGTCCTCCTGTTTTTGTGGATCGTCGTCATGTCAACACAGACTCTCAACATGCTGCTGACCTCAGTTCAGTCTGTGACCTGAAGGTAAATATCAGATCAGACATGTTGGACCATTGTTTCATTCATCAGCTTCTTCTCTGTGTGTTGGCCACTGAGCAGGTCTGTGTAATTAAACACTGTTTAAAGTAGAGATGGCTCCTGATGTCACTTCCTGTTTGTTTCTATACTTATCAACTGTCCAACGTGTTTCAATAAGAATGTGTTTTATTTTGAAAACCTGAGGAGGACGAGTGCTCGGCCTCAGTCCACATGTTATTTACTGACACTGTCTTAGTGATCAGGAGCAGGTGAGTGAAGGTGAATGGAGTTGATGAGGTGGACGTGACTGACAGGCTGGGTGAGTGACAGATGACTGAGGGACAGTGAGCAGAGCAGAACTGAGACAATTCAAATAAATAATGACCCATAAGAAAGAAAGTCTGAAAAGTGAAGAAGGATTTAAGGACCTCAGAGTCTCCAGTCGACAGTTTGGACTCTCCAGTCCAGAACACAGCAGCTTCACTCCTGATTCCTGCAGCTTGTTGAAGCTCAGATCCAGTTCTCTCAGATGTGAGGGGTCTGACTTCAGAGCTGAGGCCACGACATCACAGTGAGTCTCTGAGAGTCCACAACTACTGAGTCTGTAATTAAAGAAAATATCAAATCTGTTAGAATTAAATCAGAAAACACAACATTCATACAAAACGTGATCATGTGACCCTCACCCTGGTAAATCCCCTCTTTGTTAAAAACTCCTCAAGAGAATCCTTTCAGATTTGGTTCAAGCGTTCATTCAGACTAACAGAGGAACTCATTAGATTCAGGTGGTCAGAGGTCAAAGGTCAAGATCACAGAACATGTGCATGGCCTCTTGAACATGATATCTCAAGTCTGTCTTAAGGGGATTTGTTCACATTTTGACTCAAAGATAAACTGATTAGATTTTAGTGGTCAAAGGTCAAATGTCACAGTGACCTCATATTATTCTTAATGACATTGGCTGTATGTTTGGGGTCGTTGTCCTGCTGCAGAATAAATTTGGTGCCAATCATACGCCTCCCTGAAATGCAGCCCCAAACTTGCAAGGAACATCCACCATGCTTCACTGTTGCCTGAGCTGATGGCACTGCGTGACATCTTCCGATTTCAAAGGGAAAAAAGCTTGATGTATTTTTCATCTGCTGCACTAAGTTTGCTTGGCCGACCACTGCGTCTATGATCCTCAATGTTGCCCGTTTCTTTGTGCTTCTTCAAAAGAGCTTGAACAGCACATCTGGAAACCCCAGTCTGCTGTGAACTCTTTGTCTGGGAGAGACCTTGCTGATGCAGTAGAACTACCTTGTTTCTTGTTGCTGTGCTCAGTCTTGCCATGGTGTATGACCTGTGACCTCAAACTGTCTTTCACAACCTCACATTGGAAGCAGAGTTTGTTCCTCACCCAGTGTTAAGCCTCCTACACAGCTGTTTCTGTTTCAGTTAATGAATATGTTTCAACCTACATGTGAAACTGATGATCATTAGCACCTGTTTGTATAATTGGTTGATCATACACCTGACTATAATCCTACAAAATCCCTGACTTTGTGCAAGTCTACCTATAAGAATTTATTCTGGTTTGAAGGCAAAGGGTAGTAACACCAAATATTGATTTGATTTAGATTTTTCTTTTGTTCGCTCACTTTGCATTTTGTAAATTGATAAAAATAAACAATTATTATTTATATTTTTCAAAGCATTCTTAGTTAACAGCATTTTTTCACACCTGCCTAAAACTTTTGCACAGCACTGCATATTTATATATATATATATACAGTTTACAGAATAATCTCCCTTGTTCCCCACATGGTCGTATGTCTGAATCCTCAAACTCCAGCACAGTGATCACAATGGATTTCACTCTCCACATCTGATCTAGTTGTTCTCATATGTACATGAGAACAATGAGAATGTTTATGTACATAATAACAATAACTTTATTATACACACGCACTCTCTCCAATCAATCTAACTGTGATCTCTGTGTCACACACACACACACACACACACACACACACACACACACACACACACACACACACACACACACACACACACACACACACACACACACACACACACACACACACACACACACACACACACACACACACACACACACACACACACACACACACACACACACACACACACACACACACACACACACACACACACACACACACACACACACACACACACACACACACACACACACAGAGTGTATTTAAAGAACGACTCATCTCCACTGATTGAACATGTTATTGATCATGTCTGGACTCACACAGCCTTCCTGCAGTTCCTCACAGCTGGGATCAGTCTCAGTTGACCTTGGTATGATGTGTTGAACTTCATCAGGTCCAACTCATCCAGAACCTCCTCTGACATCTGCAGCATGTAGGCCAGAGCTGAGCAGTGGATCTCAGAGAGTTTCTCCTTTGATCTGTTCTCTGACGTCAGGAACTCTTTCATCTGCTGATGAACTGAGTGGTCGTTCATCTCAGTCAGACAGTGGAAGATGTTGATGCTTCTGTCAGGAGAAATGTCATCACTCTTCATCTCCTTCAGGTTCTTGATGACTCTCTGGATGATCTCTGGATTGTTCCCTCTCTGACCCAGCAGGCCTCCTAAGACTCTCTGGATGATCTTTGGATTCTTCTCTCTCCGACCCAGCAGGCCTCCTAAGACTCTCTGGTTGGACTCCAGACTGAGGCCGTGAAGGAAGCGAACAAACAGGTCCAGATGACCATTTGTACTGGTGAGGGACTTCTTCATGGTTCTCTTCAGGAGGTCATCCAGGGACAAGGTATTGTCTGTGTAACAATTTGTTCCCAAGAAGTTCTTGAGTTCTTTTCTGTTCCTCTTGGTGTAACAGTGGAACATGTAGACTGCAGCCAGAAACTCCTGAACGCTCAGATGAACAAAGCAGTAGACTGATTTCTGGAAGATCACACACTCTCTTCTGAAGATCTCAGTACAAACTCCTGAGTACACCGAGGCCTCTGTGACATTAAGACCACACCGCTCCAGGTCTTCTTGGTAGAACATGATGTTTCCTTCATCCAGATGTTTAAGCGCCAGCCTCCCCAGCTTCAGGAGAACGTCCCTGTCAGCCTCCGTCAGCTGCTGTGGAATCTTCTCATGTCCCTCACCGTACTTGTTGTTCTTCCTCTTTGTCTGAACCAGCAGGAAGTGTGAGTACAGGTCAGTCAGGGTCTTGGGCAGCTCTCCTCTCTGGTCTGTGGTCAACATGTGCTCCAGAACTGTAGCACTGATCCAGCAGAAGACTGGGATTTGACACATGATGTGGAGGCTCCTGGACGTCTTGATGTGTGCGATGATTCTGCTGCACAGCTCTTCATCACTGAATCTCCTCCTGAAGTACTCCTCCTTCTGGGCCTCAGTGAAGCCTCGTACTTCTGTTACCCTGTCAACACATTCAGGAGGGATCTGATTGGCCGCCGCAGGTCTGGAGGTTATCCAGACGAGAGCCGAGGGAAGCAGATTCCCCCGGATGAGGTTTGTCAGCAGCACGTTGACTGATGACCTCTGTGTGACCTCAGACACAAGCTCCCTGTGGTTGAAGTCCAGAGAAGGTCTGCTTTCATCCAGGCCGTCAAAGATGAACAAAGGTTTACAGACAGCGAGCGTCTCGGCCGTGAGCTTCTGTAACGCTGGATGGAAAACATGGAGCAGCGTGAGAAGACTGTGCTGCTGGTCCTTCACCAGGTTCAGCTCCCTGAACGAAAGCACAGCCAGCAGAACCACATCCTGGTTCTCTAAACCCTCTGCCCAGTCCAGAGTGAACTTCTGCACCGAGAAGGTTTTTCCAACGCCAGCGACTCCGTTGGTCAGGACGACTCTGATGCTGCTCTGCTGGTCAGTGGAGGCTTTAAAGATGTTGTGGACCTTGATGGGAGTGTCCTGGAGGATCTTCTTCTTGGAAGCCGTCTCAAGCTGCCTCACCTCATGTTGAGTATTAACCTCTTCACTCTGTCCCTCTGTGATGTGGAGCTCAGTGTAGATCCTGTTGAGGAGGGTTCTACTTCCTGTTTCATCACTTCCTTCAGTCACATGTTCACATCTCCTCCTCACACTGAGCTTATGTTCATCTGAAACCTCCTGCAGACCACGATCTGCTGAAAGACAAGAAACAATGTCAGAGACAGAGAATCTGAGGATCTGCTGATTGTTTTCATCAGATACAGAAAAACTACAGAAAATAAAAGCTTTTTAACTTTGTGCTTTTCTAACGATGTTAAATGTTGATGCTGTTTGAAGGAACAAAATAAAACCACATGTGCTGATGTCAGAAGTGAAGACATCAGCAGACACATGTACAGTGCTGCTCTGACCGGCTGTCTGACCTCCAGCTCCTGTTCTGGATCTTTGTCCACACTGGGGACAGGAGGAGTCTCCTGCAGAACCAGACTGGTCCCAGTATGAGGTGATGCACTGTCTGCAGAACCAGTGTCCACAGCTGGTGGAGACTGGATCCTTCAGGACGTCCTGACACGAAGCACAGCAGGACGACTGCTCCTCCTCAGAAACATGACTCCTCTTCCTCTCCCTGTGAAGACATGTCCTGATAACTCACATGTCACAGTCACAGGTTGTCATCACTTCTGTCAAGGAGGTTTTGTTTTTACCCAGTATGTTTGTGTGTTGGTTGGTTTGTTAGTGGGATTATAAAAAAACAACAGATTACTAGTAAACTTGGTGGAAGCTGGTGGTCTGTGAACCAGATCGGTCCTCTTTCACAGACTTGTTCAGAGGACTGATGTTTACCAGTGTGTGGAATTTGGTGCTGATCCAAATCAAAATGAGTCTCTAGTGGATTTCAAAGTGGTTTCATGAGGAGCGTGTTGGTTCTTGGTGGAGGTCTGAGCTCTTTGAGTGATTCTGAGAGATTAGTCACCAACTTCAATGAAGCTGTGTCCTAATGCAGGGGCCACACTAGAGGAAACTAGATCCTCTTCAGAGCAGGTCCCAGTAGAAACAGTCTCTTACTCTGTGTGTGAGGGTCCAGGTTCATTACTGAAGTGTGGAGGAAATCTCATGGACCAGTCACTCTTCAGAGACACACAGCTGGACCCTGGAGACTCTGCTCTCAGTCTGTGGTCCTGACTTCTGCAAACACAAACATGTTTTTATTCAGAACACATCATTCACTGGTTCATTCTCTGAGGATTCAGTTTGGAGGTTTACATGTTTGTAGCAGGTATCTTACTTTGTGTGTGAGGGTCCAGGTTCATTACTGAAGTGTGGAGGAGGTCCCATGGACCAGTCACTCTTCAGAGACTCACAGCTGGACCCTGGAGACTCTGCTCTGTCCTCTTCCTTCTCATAACCACTCATCTTCATTCTGAAACTAAAAACACTGTGAGCTCAAAGGAACCAGGACAAACAAGTTTGTGTCTGTTCAAGGAACACACACATTCTGACCTCAGCAAACACAAACATGTTTTTATTCAGAACACATCATTCACTGGTTCATTCTGTGAGGATTCAGTTTGGAGCTTCACATGTTTGCAGCAGGTCTCTTACTTTGTGTGTGAGGGTCCAACTTGCTCTGAAGTGTCCTCGTCCATGTTGCACCGGCTGCGGCTCAGTTGTGGTTCAGGCCACGCTGCTCTTCTAGATATTCAAGGTCTGGTCTATTTCCTTCTGGTTCTGTGAGACAGACCAAGAAATCAAGGGGGTAAAGTGATCCACTTACTTTTTACACTTTAAAACAGCCATAACTATACATGTTGTAATAGTTAAAATCCATCTCTGCGAGGGGTGTTTGGCCCCAGGTTGTCTTCCTGGTGTAGTTTCTTGGCATGATGGCTTTTCTACAAAGTTTATGACATTAAAAATAAAACATATGTAATGTAATATTACACTAAAATATGTTTAAGACTAAACTTAACTTACATGTCTCACTTTACCCCACAGCCACCGTTTTAGAAAAACAACATCTCTTAGCAATTCAGGCTAATCTTCAGCTAGCATCAATCACATGGTTTTATATGTTGGAAGATCACCAACATGTATGATGTAAGTTTTTCTACCTGATTCAATTTGATTTGACACAACAGTTGATTAAGTTCAAAGCAAGAAAATTTACTTTTACATGCAAAAAACACATTTTTGTGAAAAAACATAACTACCACAGCAGCAGCACCAACTTCTCCTTCAGGGCCAGGAGGGGTGGGAGGTGCTTGAAAACATAATGGTCACATGACCACAAATCTGTACTGTTGCCTAGATACAGGGGGTGTCTCACATTACCCGATGTCCCACATTACCCCGCTCTCCCCTACTACTGGTATTTGTTTGAGTAACCGGGACATCAGACTCTTGACCATTGTTACTCGCAATTACGGAACAGCTATAAACCCCTCCCCCGCCCCGCTTTCGGGAAGTCAGATCACGCATCCATTATGCTCGTTCCAACCTACAGACAACGCCTTAAACAGGAGAAACCGGTTTTTCGGGCAGTTCAACGCTGCAGTGCTGAATCCATTAGCACTCTCCAGGACTGCTTTGAAACAACAGATTGGCAGATGTTCTGTGTTGCAGCTGATGGGGACATTAACGAATACACAGATACTGTCTCTTCATATAGCTCCATATGTATAGATGATGTTGTCCCTGGGGTCAGTGTCAGGACCTTCCCAAACCAAAAGCCCTGGGTAAATGGTAATGTCCGTGCTAAGCTCAGAGCACGGTCCTCTGCCCATAAATCTGGTGACCCTGAGGCTTTGAGGAAGTCCAGATGTGACCTGCGGAGGGCCATCAGAGAAGGTAAAAGAGACTTCAGGGACAAGCTGGAATCCAACTACCTCAGCTCAGCCCCCCTGACGCTTGTGGGGTGGCCTGCGACACATCACTGGCTATAAAGGGAGAAGTAGCAGTGATGATCAGCATGCTGCCTCCCTACCTGATGACCTCAACACCTTCTACGCACGGTTTGAGTCAGCCAACATCCTTCCATCCGCGAGACTGGCCGAGGACCGAGACGATGACTGCACTCTGTCCCTGACCGTGGCTGAGGTGAGGCGAGAGCTTCAAAGAGTGAAGCCCCGAAAGTCATCTGGGCCCGATGGAGTTCCAGGCCGCGTCTTCAGGGGGTGCGCCGACCAGCTAGCGGAGGTCTTCACCTCCATATTCAACCTCTCCCTACAACTGTCAACTGTCCCCACCTGCTTCAAGCAGGCCACCATCATCCCTATACCTAAAAAATCATCCATCACCTGCTTAAACGACTACCGCCCTGTAGCACTGACCTCCACACATACATATATTCATAGTCATATTATTTAATTTAATATTCCATTCACACTGTAAACTACTGCTTCACTTGACTACATTATATGTTACGATGTGATGTTATGTTATGTTAGATAGAATGTTTTTTTTTCTATCCTCTGAACAGTCACCATGTACATTCTGCTCCCGAATCATACAAATACACTTACTTCACATATATTCATTTTATTTAATATTCACCACTTCTTCACCCTGAAAACTGTTGCTTCATTTGAATTTATTTGACTACGTTATATGTTATACATATATTCATATTATTTTATTTAATATTCCCCACTCCTTCACCCTGTTAACTGCTGCTCATTTAACTTGACTTTAATTTGACTATGTTATATGTTATACATATATTCATATTACTTAATTTAATATTCACTTGACTGTGTTATATGTTATATGTTACAATGTATGTTATATGTTATGTTACATACGATGTTATTTTTTTTTCTTTTTGTAAAGTCGCCTACTGCGTAGATGTTTGCCTGCCATGTCATAAGAATTTCACTGCTCTGATGACGCTGTCATTGGTGCATGTGACAATAAACTTTGATTTGATTTGATTTGATCTTATATACAAGGAAATACAGTGATCACATCAGAAACCTCAGGAAGGCTGTAATTACATTCAAAGTAAAAAACTTCAGGTGAAGGACAATATGCTCCTTAGTGTTAATCAGTCCTTGTGGACTATTGTACAAGTACTACAATAAAGTTCCCTTTCATATAATATTGTTTTATGTCATGTGTTAATCCACCAATAAACCTGCATAGCCATAAACAAACTTTGAATAACACTCAAACCAATACATTAAAGTGAGAGTGATGTGAGAGTGAGACAGTGAAACTTTCAGAAAGTTGTGTTCACACTCACCTGCTCACTTTCTTTCCTTCTGCTCGTCCAGGTGAAAATGGAGTCTGACACTTCCCTGTTCTCATGCTCCTCTTCTCTGTTGAACCAGTTCACTCTTGAAAACAACAAGTTCAAACTCCAGTTCATACCCATGAAGAGGAACTGGTTCACAGTTCATGTTTTATTGTGACGTTATGCTGTAGATCAGAGCACACACGCGTCACCAGCTCCACTCGAAGTGCTTTTGTCTGTCGCTGGTGATCATCACAACGCGCACACATCAAACCAGTGCTACATGTAAACATCCCTCACGTGAACAAGGCGGAAGCTCGAGCGGTGTTTTTATCAGTAAAGTTGGTGAACGTGCTTCTGATGGACGCGTGGAGCTTCACGTGTCCTCCTGTCGCTGCTGGTTAAAGTCAGCGGACAGGATTTTAGAAGATGTTCTCGTTGTTGTCGATGATCAGGTTCATTCATCGGAGAATGAAAACAACCGCTCATCACAGAACGGGTGTGTTTGTTTTTCGTAGTTTCTTTAATGCAAGTGTTGTTTATCTGTGTGAAGTCAACAGATGATCTGTCCGAAGTGTGTCGAGTGTGTTGTCAACATGACACGTGTGTGACGAGGCAAATGTGGAAAACTAACTTAACGTCTCCATTGTCGAACAACGTGTTGTGTATTTCTTGTCTTCTGTCAGATGGCGTGCGTGTATGTGAGTGTGTGTGTGTGTGTGTGTGTGTGTGTGTGTGTGTGTGTTGGACTGGAACAGCTCCCGGATCTCCCCTATGTGTACGTGTGTGTGTGTGTATTAGTGTACGTGTGTGTGTGCCTCACACTGCAGAGGCTGGAGAAGGGGCGTGCACTGTGAGCTGCGCGTGCACGTGAGCGCGCGCGCACCACACTGACGCACACACCCTGAGGAAACAACACAACTTTTTCAACAAATACTTTAAGTGTGTTCGAGCTACTAGGTAATTTATAATAATGAGGATTTATACATATACAGCTCCAAACCACTGGGCCCTGAACCAGTGGCTGCAGTGACGTGCACGCTCTTTTCTTTGTGTGGCTCAGGAATGAGGGAGGAAGCTGGAACTTAACAAATCCCAGACACTTCCTTCTCTTTTTTTTTGACAAGCTGTGTCATGGATTTTAATAATTAATATGGAATCACTTTCTCATGCCGTGAGGGGATGAGTAGATAAACCTGTTCTGTGGTTAAACAAGGTTTGTTTCCTGGCTCCACTGCAACAGATGATATTGTTTTTAAAGCCTGATCCCAGCTGAGGAGGCAGCATGAGTTGTATTGGGAACAAACCTCATCCCTTCTCTTCCAGTCCCTGAATTTTATATTGAAATGAGTCCATTGTGTGAGCAGCTTGAAATAAAGATTATTAGATTTGAATCGACCGCTAAGGGGCGCTAACACGTCACAGAAACAACATGAGAGAGAGAGAGAGAGAGAGAGAGAGAGAGAGAGAGGTGTTAAACTTGAACCTTAAAGTAACCAAACACTAAAATGAAGCTGAAACTTCTGATTTCTGCTCCTTTTCATTCAGGATCAGAGGTTTTGTGTTTTGCATTTAAATGGTTTTGTTTGGTGAATGAATGAAATCAACTGATAAAGAATGTTTGTATTGTGACATATTGATCAGATGTAGAAATTCATTACGAGCACAAGCTTTTCCTTATGAGTATAAAGTATATTCCATAAATGTGTTTGATGGAATTCTAACGGATCCTTTGATGAAGTGTTGTTCACACTTTGTGTTTGGTCACGTGACACCAGCCTGGTGCACAGCTCCATGAAGAGATGATGGTCTCACTCTGCTGCAGAGGAAGTGGACCTCAGAGCTTCAACATCTGCTGGACAGATGTTAGAGCAGCGTGTTCATGAACATGGCTTCACAGTCACATGTTACACGGACACACGTGTGTTGAGGATCATCACAAAGTCACATGATGACCTCTCCACACAGTGAGAACTTGAGCCTGTCAGGAACTGACTCTGTCAAACATTTCTTATCCTGAAGTCACAAAGAACTGAGACGAGCTTGAACAGGAAGTGACATCATGTTGAGACAAGTGTCTCCACAAAATAACACAAACTGTTCAACACAACAGGACCAAAATGTCAACTGTCTTCAGGACATCACCTCTCAAACACTTTCTGTCCCTTGTCTCTGCTGTGAACCTCCCATCATCATTTATTACCCAGCATGCTGCTGTTCCCAGAGGCCTGCTACAGTCTCCCCCTGGTGGTTGTTCTGAGGTGGTGGTCGAGAACACACAATATTAATCTTCATCTACGTTTGTATAAAACGTCCTCGTGTCAGTTTTCTATTAAATATGGTGAAATGTTTATTAATCAGTTTCCTCAGAGACTTAAAGATGCTCTGCTCTTCATCAACTCTTCTTCATTCTGTAAATGTCTCATTCACTTTTCTTCTGCTTGTCTCCATTATGTCAAACTGGTGATTTTGTTCTTTTACCTGCACCAAGGACGAGATGTTTCCACCTGTTTGTTTGAAGAGGAAAGAAAAGCTGAGTCATGATTCCAGTGAAGTCGGTGGAAGGATGTTTATTGAGCATTAAAGCAGAGACAAGTAGAAACAGAACTTTTCTCTCTGAGATGTTTTTCTTCTCGTTACATCTGGTTTGTCACAGAGGAAATGATCCATGTGTTTGACTCATAGACTGAATATAAAGGCTTTGACTGGGATGTGCTGCTGTTATACTGCAGCGCCACCTGTGGGTCAAAAGTAGAAAAGCCACCACCGCTCTGCACCTGATGCAGAAATGAAAACGTCCCATTTTTAATTCCAGAGTTTTGATCTTTTGTGTCAAAGACAAAACTCTGATATTAAACTCAAAGTGATTTCAATGTGTTTAACTTTGTGTTGAACTAAATCAATTTGTGACGTGAATCCAGGAACTTTAAGATCATAAACAAACATATACACAGAATGTGGTTCTACACACATGGAGACACACTGAGGGACAAAGGTGGACAATAATAAAGACAAACTTAAACACACTGTATGTGAGTCTTAGCAGAGGGTTTATATATTCTGCTTGTGTTGTGTCATTTCAATAAACACAAACTTCATGTGAATAAACACAATCGGAGCAAGAAGGTTGCTGGTTTGAATCCGGTTCAGATAGGGTCTTCCTGTGGAGTCTGCATGTTCTCCCCGTGTTTTCTCCAGGTGCTCCGGCTTCATCTCACAAACACATGCAGATTAGGGGTTGTGTAGATTGGAGACTACACACAAGCTGCTGCTGCTTCAGCCTCTGGATCCTCAGGACACAGCTCAGCCTCCGTCCACACACACTGTCCTCTTCACACTCAGCTCCACTAATACAAGTCCTCCTTCCTCAACCTGTTGAGAGAAGAAGACATCAGTGTCACAGAGACTCACTTCATCAGCTGTGAGTCAGTGATGCAGCTCATCCAGTAGAAAGAGCAGCAGGGACTTCAGTCCTGTTCAGAGGTGGAGCAGCTTCCTCTCTGCTTCATGTTCACGTGTTGGAATGAACACGCTAAGAGCTCAGTGTGTGTCCTCTGCATGTCAAAGTGCAGAGTGGACACCTGAGAGGTGGATTTACTGCTGTTACAGGTGAAGACATGTTTCACTGTGTTGATGAACATCTGCTTCTGACAAACTGGGACCAGAGGAGACAGATGGACCTCAGCAGAGGTTCTGCTCTGTAGAAAGAGCTCCTGGTTACCATGGTGATGAGGAGAGGCTTCAGTCCCACTGATCTCAGAGCTGTGACAAAGATCCACCTGATCAGTTCTTCACTGATGAAGTGAGAGAACAAACTGTCTCAGATCAGATGAAGACGACACAGTCTCTGTCCCTCGTGTGAGGCTGTCAGCTGTGGTCCAGCTTGTGTAAGTTACAGCGCCCCCTGGTGGCATCTGGTAAAAATATATTACGTGACCACGACATAATAATGTGTGAACGAGATAAATAACTCAAGGCCACGAGATCTGAATCTGTTGTTTACTAACAAGACGAGTGGAAGACAAGAAGACACACACTGTCTCACTGTCTCTGAGGACACACACTGTCTCACTGTCTCTGAGGACACACACTGACTCTGAGGACACACATTGTCACTGAGGACACACACTGCCTTTGAGGACACACACTAACTCACTGTCTCTGAGGACACACACTGTCTCTGAGGATACACACTGATTCTGAGGACACACACTGTCTCTGAGGATACACACTGTCTCACTGACTCTGAGGACACACACTGTCTCACTGACTCTGAGGATACACACTGCCTCATTGTCACTGAGGACACACACTGTCTCTGAGGACACACACTGTCTCACAGTCTCTGAGGACACACACTGTCTCACTGTCTCTGAGGACACACACTATCTCACTGTCTCTGAGGACACACACTGTGTTTCTGAGGACACACACTGACTGAGGTCATCTGGTGTTTTGGTGACAGGATGATTCTGGAGACATTGAGATGTTCTGGGTGAGTTAGAGATCAACTGAACCAACCAGACGTTGATTTAAACTTCCCTTATCCGTCCCTTTAAGCAGAGTGTGCACCACACAACAGTGTAGAGTCACTGTGGTCAGTGGGCGGAGCTTCTATACTGGTTGATCTCCAACTTAACCTGGAGCAGGCTAGTTGTTCATCAGAAGCAGAGGTGTAACTTCGTATGACTACGTTTACACTTTTAGAGAACCTTATGCCGCTGTACTTAAAAAATCTGTATGTTTACTTAATATTAGAAATGTCTTGTGTTATCTGTTGTGCCTGTGCACTTTATATGTTTCACCGTGGGAGAGTGGGAAACGTCATATCGATTTCCTGTATGTCTTGTACATGCTGAAATTGACAATAAAGCCACTTTATCTTATCTTTATCTAAAGTAACGAATTACATTTACTCAAGTTACTGTAATTGAGTAGTTTTGTTTGTGTACTTTGTAGTTTTTGAAATGGGTAATTTTACTTTTACTTAAGTAGATTTTGACTGGAGTATTGTACTTCGCTACATTGGAATTACATCCGTTACTGAGTAAAAAAAATAACAGTTCAATGTGCAAGGCAATTCTCACTGCCGTGATAGATGCTGCATAGAGTGGATGACGATCCCTCACGTGCACGTTCATCATATGAAAAACTGATCGTAAAGTTCACTGTTCGCGAAAAGTATGGGCGACATGCACAACACTGCACAGGGAGCCATCGCAGAGCGGCTGCAGAGCCGCGGGTTGCGGCTCCGGCGAAAGAGCTATTTGTTTACTGCTCCGCCGTTAAAGAGATGCGGATGTCAAAACATCAGTTCGGCTGTAATGTTAGTTTAGCCTCGCATTTCTCCCTCCCGGTCATGCGCCCCACATGTTATGCCTCCTCGCCCCATCGGTGTTTGAGAATCACTGCACCACACAGGGCCGGAGCTAGCACATTTGGCGCTCTATGCAAGCTTCACTCCTGCACTGTATAGGAGCGCCCCCATCAAGTTGTTAGAAGTAACATTTTAAATTAACTACTTTTCACTTGAGTAGATTTTTAGATGGGTACTTTTACTTGTACTTAAGTAAAAATTCATCAAAGTAAAGGTACTTTTACTTGAATACACTATTTCAGTACTTTTTACACCTCTGATCAGAAGTTACCATGGTGATTGACCTCGTTAAGATGTGAACGAGCTTCTTTGGACTAAAAAAAACTAAACCTGAAGTTTACCTGATAACCACAAATCCTGCTTGGTAGCACAGACCCTGGATCTGTGATACTGACTGTGTTTAGTAAAATACTGATGAAAGCAGCGTGGACTGACTCCAACCATCTACTGACCCCAGAGTCTCCAGTCGACAGGTTGGACTCTGCTGTAGTTCAAGCAGCTCCTTCACTCCTGAGTCCTTCAGGTTGTTGAAGCTCAGATCCAGTTTTCTCAGATGAGAGGGGTTTGACCTCAGAGCTGAAGCCAGAGAAGAACAGCTGATCTCTGACAGACTGCAGTTCTCCAACCTGGATAAAGAATAAAACTTAACTGTAAATTAAACTGAGTTCATGTGTGAAAGTAACAGACACATATTCATGTCAGCACAGACTCACAACATGGAAGATAAATATGAAATCAGACATGTTGGACTAAAACGAGTCCTGATTCAGTACAACTAGATTATTCGGACCTGGTCTCTGTTCTGCAGATCAGTTTAGGAAATCCAGAACTAAACTCCGTGTTTTAACAAGTAGCTGAATATTTAAAATTTCACAGATTAATTAATGAATTCAAGTTATGTTTGAAGAGGAATTATGTTAAATTATAATTAAATTAGATAAATTGTGTATAAATGCAGTTTTATAGATATGAGATCTACAAAAGTCAGTCAGTGAACTGACCACAGAGTCTCCAGTCGACAGGTTGGAGTCTGTAGAAAACCACACAGCTCCTTCACTCCTGAGTCCTGCAGCTTGTTGTTACTGAGATCCAGTTCTCTCAGATGAGAGGGATTTGACCTCAGAGCTGAAGCCAGAGAAGAACAGCTGATCTCTGTCAGACTGCAGCGATTCAACCTGGATAAATAAATATGAATATTAGAATGTGTCCTCCTGTTGTTGTGGATCGTTATCATGTCAACACAGACTCTCAACATGCTGCTGACCTCAGTCCAGTCTGTGACCTGAAGATAAATATCAGATCAGACATGTTGGACCATTGTTTCATTCATCAGCTTCTTCTCTGTGTGTTGGTCACTGAGCAGGTTTGTGTAATTAAACACTGTTTAAAGTAGGGATGGCTCCTGACAGTCACTTCCTGTTTGTTTCTATACTTATCAACTGTCCAACGTGTTTCAAAAAGAATGTGTCTTATTTTGAAAACCTGAGGAGGACGAGTGCTCGGCCTCAGTCCACATGTTATTTACTGACACTTTCTTAGTGATCAGGAGCAGGTGAGTGCAGGTGAATGGAGTTGATGAGATGGACGTGACTGACAGGCTGGGTGAGTGACAGATGACTGAGGGACAGTGAGCAGAGCAGAACTGAGACAATTCAAATAAATAATGACCCATAAGAAAGAAAGTCTGAAAAGTGAAGAAGGATTTAAGGACCTCAGAGTCTCCAGTCGACAGTTTGGACTCTCCAGTCCAGAACACAGCAGCTTCACATCTGAATCCTGCAGGTTGTTGTGACTGAGATCCAGTTCTCTCAGATGTGAGGGGTCTGACTTCAGAGCTGAGGCCACGACTTCATAGTGAGTCTCTGAGAGTCCACATCTAATGAGTCTGTAATTAAAGAAAATATAAAATCTGTGAGAATTAAATCAGAAAACAAAACATTCATACAAAACGTGATCATGTGACCCTCGGGTAAACCCCCTTTTTGTTAAAAACTCCTCAAGAGAATCCTTTCAGATTTGGTTCAAGAGTTCATTCAGACTAACAGAGGAACTCATTAGATTCAGGTGGTCAGAGGTCAAAGGTCAAGATCACAGAACATGTGCATGGCCTCTTGAACATGATATCTCAAGTCTGTCTTTAGGGGATTTGTTCACATTTTGACTCAAACATAAAGTGATTAGATTTCAGTGGTCAAAGGTCAAAGGTCAAAGGTCAAATGTCACAGTGACCTCATATTATTGTGAGGTGAACATGTCAGGAACCTGGAGGGACGGACACTGCACTGGTTGATGGTGGAGGGTGGGAATTCTAGTTTGACAAGAAAGAAGAATAAACTATATTTCCTGCTTCATCAGTTTCAAGGAACCGTCAGTGATTCTCATCCAAACACTGATTCAGTGATCGTCTCCTCACTCTGCGCTAGCTGTTTGATCATAAATATATATATTTATATATATATACATGTACAGTACTGTGCAAAAGTTTTAGGCTAGTGTGAAAAAGTGCTGTAAACTAAGAATGCTTTCAAAAATGGAAGTGTTAACGGTTTATTTTCATCAATTAACAAAATGCAGTGAATGAACAGAAGAGAAATCTAAATCAAATCAATATTTGGTGTGACCACCCTTTGCCTTCAAAACAGCATCAATTCGTCTAGGTAGACTTGCACACAGTTTTTGAAGGAACTCGGCTGATAGGTTGTTCCAAACATCTTGGAGATCTAACCACAGATGTTCTGGGGATGTAGGCTTCCTCAAATCCTTCTGTCTCTTCATGTTATCCCAGACAGACTCGATGATGGTGAGATCAGGGCTCTGTGGGGCCATACCATCACTTCCAGGACTTCTTGTTCTTCTTTACGCTGAATATAGTTCTTAATGACATTGGCTGTATGTTTGGGGGCGTTGTCCTGCTGCAGAATAAATTTGTTGCCAATCATACGCCTCCCTGAAATGCAGCTCCAAACTTGCAAGGAACCTCCACCATACTTCACTGTTGCCTTCAGACAATCATTACTGTACCGCTCTCCAGCCCTTCGGCGAAGAAACTGACTTCTTCTACAGCCAAATATTTCAACTTTTGACTCATCAGTCCAGAGCACCTGCTGCCATTTGTCTGCACCCCAGTTCCTATGTCATTGTGCATAGTTGAGTCGCTTGGCCTTGTTTCCATGTCGGAGGTTTGGCTTTTTGGCTGCAACTCTTCCATGAAGACCACTTCAGATCAGACTCCTTCGGACAGTAGATGGATGTACATGGGTCCCACTGGTCTCTGCCAGTTCTGAGCTGATGGCACTGCTGGACATCTTCTGAATTCGAAGGGAAATAAGCTTGATGTATTTTTCATCTGCTGCACTAAGTTTCCTTGGCCGACCACTGCGTCTATGATCCTCAATGTTGCCCGTTTCTTTGTGCTTCTTCAAAAGAGCTTGAACAGCACATCTGGAAACCCCAGTCTGCTGTGAACTCTTTGTCTGGGAGAGACCTTGCTGATGCAGTAGAACTACCTTGTGTCTTGTTGCTGTGCTCAGTCTTGCCATGGTGTATGACCTGTGATCTCAAACTGTCTTTCACAACCTCACATTGGAAGCAGAGTTTGTTCCTCACCCAGTGTTAAGCCTCCTACACAGCTGTTTCTGTTTCAGTTAATGAATATGTTTCAACCTACATGTGAAACTGATGATCATTAGAACGTGTTTGTATAATTGGTTGATCATACACCTGACTATAATCCTACAAAATCCCTGACTTTGTGCAAGTGGACCTATAAGAATTTATTCTGGTTTGAAGGCAAAGGGTAAATAAACAATTATTATTAATATTTTTCATAGAATTCTTAGTTAACAGCATTTTTTCACACCTGCCTAAAACTTTTGCACAGCACTGCATATTTATATATATATATATACAGTTTACACAATAATCTCCCTTGTTCCCCACATGGTCGTATGTCTGAATCCTCAAACTCCAGCACAGTGATCACAATGGATTTCACTCTCCACATCTGATCTAGTTGTTCTCATATGTACATGAGAACAATGAGAATGTTTATGTATAATAACTTTATTATACACACGCACTCTCTCCAATCAATCTAACTGTGACCTCCATGTCCTTGAGAATGTGTACACACACACACACACACACACACACACACACACACACACACACACACACACACACACACACACACACACACACACACACACACACACACACACACACACACACACACACACACACACACACACACACCACACACACACACACACACACACACACACACACACACACACACACACACACACACACACACACACACACACACACACACACACACACACCACACACACACACACACACACACACACCACACACACACACACACACACACACACACACACACACACACACACACACACACACACACAGTATTTAAAGAACGACTCATCTCCACTGATTGAACATGTTATTGATCATGTCTGGACTCACACAGCCTTCCTGCAGTTCCTCACAGCTGGGATCAGTCTCTGTCGACCCTGGACTGATGTGTAGAATTTCTTCAGGTCCAACTCATCCAGAACCTCCTCTGACATCTGCAGCATGTAGGCCAGAGCTGAGCAGTGGATCTCAGAGAGTTTCTCCTCTGATCTGTTCTCTGACGTCAGGAACTGTTTCATCTGCTGATGAACTGAGTGGTCGTTCATCTCAGTCAGACAGTGGAAGATGTTGATGCTTCTGTCAGGAGAGATGTCATCACTCCTCATCTCCTTCAGGTTGTTGACTCTCTGGATGATATCTGGATTCTTCTCTCTCCGACCCAGCAGGCCTCCTAAGACTCTCTGGTTGGACTCCAGACTGAGGCCGTGAAGGAAGCGAACAAACAGGTCCAGATGACCATTTGTACTGGTGAGGGATTTCTCCATGGTTCTCTTCAGGAGAATATCCAGGGAGAAGGTATAGTAACAATTTGGTCCCAAGAAGTTCTTCACTTCTTCTGTGTTCCTCTCGGTGTAACAGTGGAACATGTAGACTGCAGCCAGAAACTCCTGAACGCTCAGATGAACAAAGCAGTAGACTGATTTCTGGAAGATCACACACTCTCTTCTGAAGATCTCAGTACAAACTCCTGAGTACACAGAGGCCTCTGTGACATTAAGACCACACCGCTCCAGGTCTTCTTGGTAGAACATGATGTTTCCTATCTCCAGATGTTTAAGTGCCAGCCTCCCCAGCTTCAGGAGAACGTCCCTGTCAGCCTCCGTCAGCTGCTGTGGAGTCTTCTCATGTCCCTCACCGTACTTGATGTTCTTCCTCTTTGTCTGAACCAGCAGGAAGTGTGAGTACAGGTCAGTCAGGGTCTTGGGCAGCTCTCCTCTCTGGTCTGTGGTCAACATGTGCTCCAGAACTGTAGCACTGATCCAGCAGAAGACTGGGATTTGACACATGATGTGGAGGCTCCTGGACGTCTTGATGTGTGAGATGATTCTGCTGCACAGCTCTTCATCACTGAATCTCCTCCTGAAGTACTCCTCCTTCTGGGCCTCAGTGAAGCCTCGTACTTCTGTGACCCTGTCAACACATGTAGGAGGGATCTGATTGGCCGCCGCAGGTCTGGAGGTTATCCAGACGAGAGCCGAGGGAAGCAGATTCCCCCGGATGAGGTTTGTCAGCAGCACGTTGACTGATGACCTCTGTGTGACCTCAGACACCAGCTTCCTGTGGTTGAAGTCCAGAGAAGGTCTGCTTTCATCCAGGCCGTCAAAGATGAACAAAGGTTTACAGACAGTGAGCGTCTCTGCTGTGAGCTTCTGTAACGCTGGATGGAAAACATGGAGCAGCGTGAGAAGACTGTGCTGCTGGTCCTTCACCAGGTTCAGCTCCCTGAACGAAAGCACAGCCAGCAGACCCACATCCTGGTTCTCTAAACCCTCTGCCCAGTCCAGAGTGAACTTCTGCACCGAGAAGGTTTTTCCAACGCCAGCGACTCCGTTGGTCAGGACGACTCTGATGCTGCTCTGCTGGTCAGTGGAGGCTTTAAAGATGTCGTGGACCTTGATGGGAGTGTCGTGGAGGATCTTCTTCTTGGAAGCCGTCTCAAGCTGCCTCACCTCATGTTGAGTATTAACCTCTTCACTCTGTCCCTCTGTGATGTGGAGCTCAGTGTAGATCCTGTTGAGGAGGGTTCTACTTCCTGTTTCATCACTTCCTTCAGTCACATGTTCACATCTCCTCCTCACACTGAGCTTATGTTCATCTGAAACCTTCTGCAGACCACGATCTGCTGAAAGACAAGAAACAATGTCAGAGACAGAGAATCTGAGAATCTGCTGATTGTTTTCATCAGATACAGAAAAACTACAGAAAATAAAATCTTTTTAACTTTGTGCTTTTCTAACGATGTCAAATGTTGATGCTGTTTGAAGGAACAAAATAAAACCACATGTGCTGTTGTCAGAAGTGAAGACATCAGCAGACACATGTACAGTGCTGCTCTGACCGGCTGTCTGACCTCCTGCTCCTGTTCTGGATCTTTGTCCACACTGGGGACAGGAGGAGTCTCCTGCAGAACCAGACTGGTCCCAGTATGAGGTGATGCACTGTCTGCAGAACCAGTGTCCACAGCTGGTGGAGACTGGATCCTTCAGGACGTCCTGACACGAAGCACAGCAGGACGACTGCTCCACTTCAGAAACATGACTCCTCTTCCTCTCCCTGTGAAGACATTTCCTGATAACTCACATGTCACAGTCACAGGTTGTCATCACTTCTGTCAAGGAGGTTTTGTTTTCACCCAGTATGTTTGCGTGTTGGTTGGTTCGTTAGTGGGATTATAAAAAAAACAACAGATTACCAGTGAACTCGTGGAAGCTGGTCTGTGAACCAGATCGGGGTCCTCTTTCACAGACATGTTCAGAGGACTGATGTTTACCAGTGTGTGGAATTTGGTGCAGATCCAAATCAAAATGAGTCTCTAGTGGATTTCAAAGTGGTTTCATAAGGAGCGTGTTGGTTCTTGGTGGAGGTCTGAGCTCTTTGAGTGATTCTGAGAGATTAGTCACCAACTTCAATGAAGCTGTGTCCTAATGCAGGGGCCACACTAGAGGAAACTAGATCCTCTTCAGAGCAGGTCACAGTAGAAACAGTCTCTTACTCTGTGGGTGAGGGTCCAGGTTCATTACTGAAGTTTAGAGGAGGTATCATGGACCGGTCACTCTTCAGAGACAGACAGCTGGACCCTGGAGACTCTGCTCTCAGTCTGTGGTCCTGACTTCTGCAAACACAAACATGTTTTTATTCAAAACACATCATTCACTGGTTCATTCTCTGAGGATTCAGTTTGGAGCTTCACATGTTTGTAGCAGGTCTCTTACTTTGTCTTAGGGGGTCCAGGTTCCTTACTGAAGAGTAGAGGATGTCTCATGGACATGTCACTCTTCAGAGACTCACAGCTGAACCCTGGAGACTCTGCTCTGTCCTCTTCCTTCTCATAACCACTCATCTTCATTCTGAAACTAAAAACACTGTGAGCTCAAATGAACCAGGACAAACAAGTTTGTGTCTGTTCAAGAAACACACACACACACACGCAAACACACATGCACACACAGACACACAGACACACACACACACACACACTCACACACTCACACACACACACACACACACACACACACACACACACACACACACACACACACACACACACACACACACACACACACACACACACACACACACACACACACACACACACACACACACACACACACACACACACACACACACACACACACACACACACACACACACACACACACACACACACACACACACACACACACTGACCTCTGCAAACTCAAACATGTTTTTATTCAGAACACATCATTCACTGGTTCATTCTCTGAGGATTCAGTTTGGAGCTTCACATGTTTGCAGCAGGTCTCTTACTTTGTGTGTGAGGGTCCAACTTGCTCTGAAGTGTCCTCGTCCATGTTGCACCGGCTGTGGCTCAGTTGTGGTTCAGGCCACGCTGCTCTTCTGGATATTCAAGGTCTGGTCTATTTCCTTCTGGTTCTGTGAGACAGATCAGAGAAATCAAGGGGGTAAAGTGATCCACTTACTTTTTACACTTTAAAACAGCCATAACTACACATGTTGTAATAGTTAAAATCCATCTCTGCGAGGGGTGTTTGGCCCCATGGTTGTCTTCCTGGTGTAGTTTCTTGGCACGATGGCTTTTCTACAATGTTTATGACATTAAAAATAAAACATATGTAATGTAATATTACACTAAAATATATTTAAGACTAAACTTAACTTGTGCTTCATGTCTCACTTTACCCCACAGCCACCGTTTTAGAAAAAACAACATCTCTTAGCAATTCAGGCTAATCTTCAGCTAGCATCAATCACATGGTTTTATATGTTGGAAGATCACCAACATGTATGATAAAAGTTTTTCTACCTGTTTCAATTTGATTTGACACAACAGTTTATTAAGTTCAAAGCAAGAAAATTTACTTTTACATGCAAAAAAACACATTTTTGTGAAAAAAACATAATTACCACAGCAGCAGCACCAACTTCTCCTTCATGGCAAGGGGGGGTGGGAGGTGCTTGAAAACATAATGGTCACATGACCACAAATGTGTTCCGTTGCCTAGATACAGGGGGTGTCTCACATTACCCGATGTCCCACATTACCCCGCTGTTTGAGTAACCAGGACTTCTTTTATACAAGGAAATACAGTGATCACATCAGAAACCTCAGGAAGGCTGTAATTACATTCAAAGTAAAAAACTTCAGATGAAGGACAATATGCTCCTTAAAACCAAGTGTTAATCAGTCCTTGTGGACTATTGTACAAGTACTACAATAAAGTTCCCATTGATATAATATTGTTTTATGTCATTTGTTAATCCACCAATAAACCTGCATAGCCATAAACAAACTTTGAATAACACTCAAACCAATAAACTTAATTAAAGTGAATCAATACAAGCTTGTAAAAGTTCATGTGTCCTTCAACCCCCGGCCACTTAGAGAAGGAAACTCAACATCTAGTATCATGTTCACGTCATAAAGGCTGGAAATGAATTACAGAACGTTATAGACAGTAACACTGAGAGCACATCAGTCAGCAGCTTGAAGCAGAACTCTGTATCTCCACCCAGTTCTATGGCTTTGTGCCCAAATGAAGGTCAAACACAAGCTCTTCAACTTTATATTCACTTTAAAACTCACACAAAACCAGTATGAAGTTATATTTGTGTGTGTGTGTGTGTGTGTGTGTGTGTGTGTGTGTGTGTGTGTGTGTGTGTCTGTGTGTGTCTGTGTGTGTGTGTGTGTACCTGGCTCTGCAGGTCGATGTTCCTCACACCTCAGCCATGTGAGTCCAGAGCTTTACTGGGATCCACAGTGAAGACTCTCCACTGGTTGGTGACCACTGCTGTAACGTATGATGGTGAAAACACGTTGTGTTATTAAACACTTGATGAACAGATGAAGATAAAAAGTGAAACTGTGAGTTAACTCTGTTAATTAGTCCTTTGAAGGCTCTTTGATCCAGACCTGCTGTTCACATCTGTCTCTGGGATCCGATCACATGACGTCTGTCACCAGGTGTGAACTGACAAACCTTGAGTCATGTGATCAGCAGACGGATGTTAACAGCAGGTGTGAGAGTGAGACAGTGAAACTTTCAGAAAGTTGTGTTCACACTCACCTGCTCACTTTCCTTCCTTCTGCTCGTCCAGGTGAAAATGGAGTCTGACCGCTCCCTGTTCTCAGGCTCCTCCTCCCTGTGGAACCAGTTCACTCTTGATTCCACCCAGTTCAAAGTCCAGTTCATACCCATGAAGATGAACTGGTTCACAGTTCATGTTTTATTGTGATGTTATGATGTAGATAACAAACTTAGGATCATGTATTTAGTTAATAATTGACGGTGTCGGTTTGCACAGACCTTCAAGACCAGTACCAGTGTAGGTGTGTGTTTGAGATGGATGTTATTGGGTTTGAATGGTTTCACCGTCAAACCAAAGGACTGATTCAGCTCTGCTGTTACAAAGCAAGTTTCAGGAAATCAGTCCTTCTCTTCTCTCACATCTGTCAGCGTAACATCTGTGATCCCTGCCTTCATCCATTAGTGCAGAGACTGAAGCTGTGCCTCTCTCCCCCTGCAGCCGGCCAGCAGACACACTGCTCTCTGCATACAAGGCTGATTCTCCGGTGCATCACTGGTAATTAAATCAAAAATGTTCCTATTCCAAATCCAGGCCCAGTGTCTGCTGGGTCTGGGAGTGGGTTCGCTCACCGTCGTGGTTCTGTCCAGACAGATCTGTCCGAGGGAACCAGGGTTTGGTTTCAGGGCTTTAAAGACCCAGAGGAAACCAAACAGGAAGGAGATTATCAGTGGAAGCAGAATAAAACAGAGCATGTGTTTAATCTCACAATCACAGTGACAAAATCACAAAAACACATTTCCACTGCAACGTCATGAAACACAGGATTTAACAAGTGAAATGAAGTTAGTTAAATTCCTGAGTGTAAACACCACCCCCTGCTGGGGATGCAAGAACACTCCCCATCCTGCACTAGAGGGGTTTAATAGAGATTCGATTTTGAGTCATAGAGTCAATGCAGAAGTAAATCCATATTATGAGACAGAATCAACTAGATACAGACGAACATTATGAAATTGTAATTAACAAAGATCTCCTCACTCATCATGTTTGCTTTATCATATAAAGAAAATACTGAGATGACAGCAGTTAAAAGATAATTTTAACTTTATTCTGCTTCTTCCTCTAGATGGTGGACAGCTTCAGAGCTGTGTAGATCAGGTTGCCGGTGGTGCAGAGGAACCCGATCAGGGCGCAGAGGCTGGACAGCCCGTGGTAGCGGAGGAACGTGCTCCTATACGCTCGGTACTTCGGGTCCTGATCTTTGAGTTTGTCGTACGCTGCTTTCAGGCTGCCCCGGCCTATCTGGTTCCCCAGGCCGTGCTCCGTCTCCACCTGCCTCATCTGGAACATGACCTCTGTGACCTTCGGACCGAACCAGCGGGCGTTCAGACCCGCCGTGATGGGCACCACACAGAACAGAACCATCTGCAAGGCCACAAAGGATCAGATATGAACGTCCACGCACAACTTTGTCTACAAGTTGTCTTTCACCACAGCAGGAGATTCTTCACTCAACACAGAGATCTCCAGAGCTGCTCCAGAGAACATCTAGAGTTTGGTGCATGTCTGAAAGCAGCTCTAGGGATCTGACATTCACCGTGTGTGTGTGTGTGTGTATCACAGGTGTGACGCTCTACCTGCACGGTGTCGTGCCAGTCCAGCAGCTCTCTGGGGTGGAACACGGCGTACACAGCCAGGCTGAGGAAGCTGCTCCCCAGCAGGAAGTGGAAGTACACCGGGAACAGTTTACTCTGCACCAGGCCGAAGGTGTGCAGCGTCACCCGCCGCACCAGCGTGAAACCTTCAGGGTCGAGATCAAGAGACGGGTCAGAAACAGGATGATGAAACGACACCGGGCTCAGTGGGTGGGGGTGAATCGTACCTGCGATGAAGGTGACCCACACCTGCATGCCCCAGGAGAAGGAGAGCAGGAGGAGGTGCAGCACTTTGATCAGGTCGGTCGGCTCCCCTCTGTTGCCATGGTGTCACTAGGCACACACACAATACACACAGTTTATCAACATTCATTCTCTACGTCCTTATGTGTCAGAATAATGTTTTGAAGATTGGAAGCATCCATCCAGCTGAGAAGAGAAGCAGCTGCTGACACCCTTTACAAAATAAAAGCAAATCCATTCATTTGTTTTAAAAAGAGTGGATGTATCATACTGTGGTATTGTTTGAAAAGGACTAGTTGTATACAAGGAAATACTGTAGTTATACTGTATATATAAATATATGTGAGTATCGATACTAATAAAATTAGGTATGTTAAGTTTTTCACGGCTGGGTTAACAGATACCGCTCTAGTGTTGATATACTGTGCAAACACTATGTTGTTGTTGTTGTTGTTGTTGAAAACACACAAACAACATTAGTGTTAAATAAGTAGGCTGTTGTGTATCACTGGAGCCTGAGCCTGAGCTGATAAAGTGCAGCAGGAGGAGGAGATAAGGAGCAGCAGCAGAAAACACCCACACACACGTACACACGTACACACACAGATCCATGCACACACACAAACACACACGTTTCATGTCTGACAATTATAACAGATACGATCGTCCCTGAAGGCAACAACGTATCAACATGGATCTGTAACAAAGTTTCAATGCGGACATGAAACAACAACATGAAACAACACGATACACAAACATGTCCACATGAACAACAGAAGGTGTAAACAGCTGGAGCTCAGTTACAACTGATGTAACATTTCGATTTACATCATATAAAGGTGTGTGTCCTGGCCTGTGTCCTCGCCTGTGTCCTCGCCTGTGTCCTCACCCGTGTCTTCGTTATGTGTCCTTTAACTGAGACTTACTGTCAAACGTTACAAACGAACCGAAGTTCAACAACTGGGTCACTTCCTTAACCGTAGCAATAAGCCCCGCCCCTGTGGAGCAGGTCGACCAATGACATTCCTCCATGAGGCTCTTGTAACTTATAACTTTATATTGTCTCATTTATCACGTGTGTTTCTAACTGACAGACGTTTTATACTAATAAACACAGACGAAGCTTCCTACATATTATCATTGACTTTATTAGACAGCTACACACACAGACACACACACACACACAACACACACACACACACCACACACACGCACACACACACACACACACACACACACTCTTATTTTCCTAACATGGCTTTAATCTTGAGTTGTGACTCTGTCCTTTCATCCTTTATTGAGGTGAACCTTTCATCAGTGAACTTTAATACTCATTCATTAGTCTGAATATATGAGGGAATTTGATGTCTTAGAGCAGGAAAAGGGATAATACAGGTAGAAATTACTGTAAAAGTAATAAATAAATACAAGAAAATATTAAAAATATAATGATTTATAAACAGTGTAACATTAACCGTTAGACAGTGAATTATACAGATAGAAAATGAGTATTGCAGTTTATTAAATCAGGTTTAACAGAGAAACATCAAAAACACATCATGACACATGTTAAGCAGCTCTGTTTCCCTTGAGATCAATAATCAATCTAGATATTTTAATAATAATAATAACATATTATTTTATTGCACGTTTCAAGGAACTCAAAGACATGAGGTTAAAGAGAGATCTAAATATAACAAGATATTATGCAATTAAACTAGTTCAGTGTTTCCCTTTAGATCAATAACCTATATATCAATTTATTATTGTATCAATATCTCTCCATATATTTATCTATCTCTCTCTCTCCATGCCTCCATCTCTCTCTCTCTCTCCATCCATCATCCGTCCATCATTTGAAGAACCCATTTGTATCCTCACCGTAGGAGGAGGGCGTTAACCTGGAAGAAGAGAGCAGCCATTGGACACACGCTGCTGTCAGTATCGGTGTCTGAGAGCCAATCACAACCCGGACAAAATCTCTAAGGAACCAATCAGACGCGGTTCTGCGGAGACGCTGCCTCCGGAGCCCGTTGAACCCACAGAGCATCTTCATCACCTCCTCCTCCCCCTCCTCTTCCTCCTCTTCTACACACCATCCCTCAGGTGAGACCTCGTCATCGCGTCGGTGTCACTCATTAAAACCACCGACACGAAACACGTCGTTTCACACGTGAACTGGGAAACGGGTTCGAGTCCAGATGCTAGCAGCTGTTAGCGTTAGCCTCGCTAGCATGTAGCTGTGTTCTCCTCCTTGGAGCTGAGATGATGAGATGAAGCTCACAGGAGGAGAAACCGTCCAATCAGGTGATTCCTCTCATTAGATCACAGCTTCACGTGTCACTCAACCTGATTCCAGGAGCTAGTCTGTGATTTACAGACACATGGGTCAGTTGTGCAGCTTCCTGTTGGTCAGTACAGGTAAAGTCAAGTCAGGTGTGTTGGCAAGAACAGAAGAGAAACATAAACACGGATAAAAGATGCACAATGTCAGATTTATGGAAAAGAGAAATGCAGTGAAAGAGATTAATTTAAAAAGATGGATGTAGGGTGAGGCACAGGAGATGTGTTTGAAATAGACACGTGCAGGAGAAGAAGAGGTTTAAACAGACAAATACAGTGAAAAACACAAGACAAGTTGTGTGTTGTTCTTTCTTTGTTGTGTAGATTCAGGCGTGCAAATGGGGCGCAGGAAGTCCAAGAGGAAGCCGCCTCCCAAGAAGAAGATGACGGGGAACCTGGACACGCAGTTCACCTGCCCGTTCTGCAACCACGAGAAATCCTGCGACGTCAAGATGTGAGTGGATCTCGACTGTAACGTCACGACAAAGAGTTAAAACAAAACAACAACAACATGCATCATGAAAACTTCTCTTCCAGGGAACGGACCCGGAACACGGGGATCATATCGTGCAGCGTCTGCCTGGAGGAGTTCCAGACGCCCATCACCTGTATCCTTCAGTGTTTGACTGAGTCTGGTTACTTCCAGCTGAAGGAGACATTTATCTGTGCTTCTGATTTCTTGGAAAATTAAATAATGTCGAGGGGAAGATCTTTTACAGTGTGGGATGAGGAGGATGTGTATGTGCAGCTACAAACTGTAAAGGTGGATGGTTGGAGGGATTGATGGAGGTGGTGGAGTCCAGGTGTTTCGTCCTGAATGTCCCTTAACGTCCCCTCCTCAGACCTGTCCGAGGCTGTGGACGTCTACAGCGACTGGATCGACGCGTGTGAAGCAGCCAATCAGTAGCCCCGTCTCCCTGTGACTCCTCCCTTACCTCACGCCCCCGTCCTTTCCCATCAGAGACACGCTGAGCGGGACACGCCCCCTCAGGCTGGGCCGGAGGCCGGACAGTAACGTGTCAGTGTCCAGGATCATTTCTAATTTCACTGATGAAAAGTGTTGTTTCCTTCCACAGAAGATGAAAGATGCTCTGACATTCTCCTTATTAAGTCATATTATTAAGTTTATGATATTTCTACTGAACATTCCACGTCCTTTTTTAGTATTTCTGTTATAGATAAAGAATCATTCCTTTCTTTAGGTCGTATGCAGAATAGTGTTAGTGGATATCGTGTTTCAGATTTCATCCCTGTCACAAATGCACTGAATCATTATGATGGTTTCTCCTTTTTAGACTTTTGTGTATTTGTACTGCTAGATTTTATTTTTCCTTTTGAAAACCACAAACATGTATTGTCTTTTACACTCTTGTGTATTTCACCTGTACTGTGTTATTTGATGTAACGACAATGATGAGAAAATGAACCAGAAAAAGTATTTTTCAAGTGTTTTTATTGCACAAATGTGGCGTAAAGAAGAAAAGAGAGGTTAGCGCTGATGTGTAGTTTGATCAAATGTTGAAACACATGAGGACGAAGTCGTTTCTGCCATTCTGAATATCATGGTTTGATAATGATGATTCATTCTCAAGTTTGGTCGTTTGATGGATTAAAAAAATTCAGAAAATGTAAATGTCTGCGTGTGTGCTTTGTTCCCCACTAGATGGCGCTCTGCTACATGTCCAGAATCATAGCTTTGGTGTTTTGCTGAAACTCAAACATCAGCAGCTCAGACACTTTGGTTCATTTCCCCTCTGAGGTTCTGATGTATAAAAGCGTCTGAGCCCCGGTTGGTTCCAGACTCACACGTCTCTGCTCTCTGATGTGGTGACAACACTTCTAACCTCACAACAACGTTACATTCAACACAATCGGTGGTTTTACAGCATGATGACATTTCAAAGAGGGAGAATCTCATCTGGATTTGACAAACATCACATCCACAATCACCAGCAAGCACCAGGGTCTGTGGTAATACTGCTGTTTGCTACCAGTGGTGGACAAAGTACTCGGACACGTTGCATAAGTACACGTGAAAATACTCCTGTTGCACTTTTAAATGTACCTAAAGTACGCAGAGGAAATTATGTTTGTCCCTTTACTTTTTCGTATTAAACTACAACTGAAGAAAGTGGAGAATAATCGTCAAGTGGCAAAAAATGGAAAAACTGGGGCCAAGTTCAAGTACCTCAAATATATAACTAAGTACAGAATCTGAGTAACTGTACTTAGTTACATCAGTGTTACTGCAAAGTGAAGCAGGTAAAGTGCAAATGAAGAAGTTCACTGAGGCCGAAGGCGACTCGGAAAGTTTCCAAGAGAAGACGACAGGTTCACAAAAACTACCGGTGACTAAATTCACCTGAACGTCACGACTCCTACGTTTACTCTTTAATTTCATAAATGCATCGTGTGACGCACCAGGCTACTTCTACTGAAAACCACAAGGACTCATACAAGCCATGTAAACCAGCCCCGGGAGAAAGGCACTATGGGTAATTTGTCAGGCTGGTGAACGTGACGATGAGTCAGGTGCTAACAACACAAAGCGATGAAGCCACGTGTCCTCGTGCCCCGGCCCGGCGGCTCCGGCCCATCGGGGGAGCCGGAGCGCCAGATCCTGGAGAGCCGACATTTTGTTTCCACAACTGGGTCAAAGTTCAATAGCACCAACGTGATCACTTGCTTCCTTTGGAGGAATCTTGAAATAAAAAACTCTGCTTCATCAGTGCTCAAGGTCGTAGGGAGGTGAGCGAGGGGCACAAACATTTACAAACCTCCAATTACAAAACACAAAAAGCAGTAGAAAAATCTATAAATAGAAAAGGTCATTATATCTCATCTTCTGAGTGTTTTGGTTATTTAGCAGATATTCAATTCCGGTCGATTTTTTTATCGTTTTACTTCTTAAGAGTAAACGAATCTGTTGGTTGCGACGACGATGAAATCTGATCGTCACAGTCGTGCTCGTTTATCGGGAGTCAAAGCAAAATGGAGTTTGGAGGGGGGGGTGGGTTGGGGTGGGGGGGGTTCAGTGTGTCTGTCCATGACTCATCTCTTTATCTCTCTTATTCATCCGAGTACTGGTTGTAGCCGTCGAACTCGGCCTCGCTGCCGTTGTCGCAGCCCTCCGTGGGGTTGGAGCAGTACTTGTTGTCGTAGACCTGGCGGGGGAGGCCGTAGGAGGTCATGCCCTGCTGGGACGCCACCTTGTTGGTGCCCATCTGCAGGGAGATGGTGGTGCTGTCGCAGTTCTCCAGGTCCAGCTTCTTGTCGAAGATGTGCCTCCTGGTTCCCGGAGCCGTCATCCCGGCCTGAAGGGACAGAGAAACAATTATCATCTTTTATTTTGAAGAGAAAGCTTTACTTTTTTTAAATGATCTCATTTAAAGGTTTTAAGGAGCCGTGTCCTCACCTGGCTGGCTCCCTTGTTGGTGCCCATCTGAAGGCTGATGGTGGATTGGTCCAGCGGGTTGTCCATGCCGCTCTTGGAATCATACAGGTGGCGTCGCGTGCCGTACGAGGTCATGCCCTTTTGGCTGGCGAGCTTGTTGGTGCCCATCTAGACACGAAAACAAAAAGCAGTGAGTTAAATCAGCTGAGAACATCCATTAGGGGGCGCTGTCAGTCGGACTGGGCTCGGACCTGCAGGCCGATGACGTTGCGTCCCTCCCTCAGCTTCTCGGGGGCGAAGCGGCGCTGGTGCTTCTCGGCGTACTTCACTCCCATGTCGAACTTGGACTGGAAACCTTTGGACCGGGCCTGGAGGCGGGAGGGGCGGAGAGGCGGCACAGACAGAAAGGAAACATGGCGCTAAACACAGGTAAATGAACGTCTGCAACTGTGTGTGTCTGTGTGTGTCTGTGTGTGTCTGTGTGTGTCTGTGTGTGTGTGCTGCCCTCACCTGGCCAGCCAGAGCGAGCAGTGTGCTCTGGACCTGAGTGTAGTTGACGTTCTCGAACAGGTCGTTGGCCTCGAAGAGGTCGTGTGGCTTCAGGCCGTACTCCGTGATCGCACGCACAAAGTTCCCGATGTTTTCCAGCTGAGGAGCGAAAACGGGAAATAATGAGAGAAGGAGCCTGAAGAAGATTGATACCACTCATATATATTTATAACGTAAAGGGTAAGTACACTGTAAACTGGAAATTAAGATATATATCCCTGATGTGAACGCTGCCATATGAATATTTACTTGGGTCCATGTCCCATCTGCTAACACGGAGGAGGCAGACCTACACCAGAGGGCAATAGAGATGCTTTGGCTTTACTTTATGGGGATTAGAACCATCATCCATCTTTATTTACAGTCTATGGATGACCAGTTTGCTTTTTAATTTATTAATAAACATGCTTTAGAGTTGTTTATGCTAAGCTAAGCTAACTGGCTGCTTGGAGTTACATATTTATATAGATAATGTAATTGATCTTCTCAGTTTTATGTTGACACCATAAAGTAAAAAGGCTGAGACACTTTAAACAACTGGAGCTGAATATGAAAGCGTCTCAAGTCTTTTTCCCTCTTAAGGTCCGACTCTGTCTGAGCGTTAACATCACAGGGACAACTGTTTCTAAAGAGCCTCAATCAACCCTCAAAGGAAACATTTGTTTTTAATCCAGTTAGGACCTAATAAATGTCTCTGGCTCCGTTTGATATGGCAGCGACTTAGAGGAATGTAAATAAGTTCTGTGTCGTCCGGGGGTCAATGGTTCCACTGGAGCTCTGGAGAACTTCCACCTCAGCAGGACAGATAACGCTCTCTCTCCTCTGTGCACCTACCTGGTGCCAGTTCTGAGTGGAGCTGTTGATCTTCCTCACGGAACCCGGCTGCAGAACGTTAATGAGTCTGTGAAGAGACAGAAAACAGGGAATTAATCACAGACGTCTTTAATTTGAACGTTTGTGTGTCTGTCCACTCACTCGCACAGCAGCCCCCCGTCCTTCAGGCTCTCCATGAAGTTGTCTCCCATCCTCTTGCCGGTCACGTCCTCAATCCACAGCCGGAGCTCTTCCTCCTTCTGGGGGTCGTACTTCCCGGCGAGCTGGGACACACACACACACACACACACACACACACACACACACACACACACACACACACACAGAGGTCAGAGGTCAAACAGAACAACTCTATATTTGTTTATATCCGGTTTTGTAACCAAACCTGCCGAGTGAAGAGCGGCACATGTTCTGTGGTTATGAAATGAAAAGAACATGATAAACCATAACTGGAGTCTCACTGTAAAATAAAAAGTGAGTGATGAGCGAGAGAGAGAGAGAGAGAGAGATGAAAAGAAAACAAGAGGAAAAGTGAAAATAGCTTGTGGACATTCCTGCTCGGAGAAACACGCTGGCTCTCTCTCTCCTCTTTCCATGTATTTCCTTATTGGCACAATCACGTCGGCCTAATACTTTGAATTCTGGTGTGGGGTTGAAGGCTGCTCCCTCCTTACACACACACAGACACACACACAGACACACACACCCTCGTCCCCTCTTCCTGAACGTTCTGCAGATAAGTCCTCACAGTCTGGGATGTGCAGCCAACACAAACAAGTCTTTCAAAGCAGCAGGGATCGCACAGCTTCCAGTCCATCACACCAAACTTGGGAGAAACAGCTTTCCCCAAACACCCCCCCCCCGTCTGCACTCGTCTCCGTCTCCCATTGGCCCAGCTCACATTTCTCCCTCTCTCTCTCTCTCTCTTTCCCTCTCTCTCTCGTCTCTCTGGGTTTTCCAGAATCTGCCCTTTTACAGCGAGTGGACGATTCAGGCGAACCAGGTCTGATGAAGACAGAGCAGCAGCGACAGGTCCCGCTTGCACTCGAGGTGCTTCAGCTCGGAGTGTTGATACTGCGGTTGATGGAGGTGGAGCTGCAGGAACGTGGTCAGAACATTTCTTTAAATCACAGACGAGAAGGATGAAGCACGAACACGTCAGGATATCCCTTAGCATTTCTGTTATCTTCTGTAAAACATGTCCAGTGCACGTTCCTCCCAGTTCTTCCATATAATCAAACACTGTGGAGGTTTTTCTGAAAGGTCGTCCTACAAAAAAAAACCATTCACGAGCAGAGACAAGTGATAAAGACTCTAAACTGAGCAGTGAACGGCCACCAGTCACAACAACAGTCCGCTCATACCAGACCAAGTAAGGCTGCAGTGACAAACCTGACCAACTGAAATGAGCTGAGGTTCAAGTTAACGCTTATAAAGTATCTCAGGGAAATGTTAAATACTCTGAGCTTAGTTTGACATATGTACGCATAGGACAGTGAAAAAAATACCTCATAACAAGTCCTCCATTTACTTGAATCTGAGGGTGTGTGAGATGATTCAAAGTCCTGCTACACACATTTTCATTCATTTAGCATCTCATACCTAATTGTACCGAAAATAATTAATTAAATGAACGATTTCAATCTTTTTGTTGAATTGCTAACACATTTTTGTACAAAAGTACAAATGCAAACCTGGTTTAATTTGTGTAAATAAAGTTTATTCTAAAGGATTATCATATTTTTTCATATTTTTTTTTATAAATATAAATTAGGCAAAGTGACGTTATGTAGAAAACATCTGTAATGTGAGAGGTTCGGCTGCTTTTGCTCAATTAAAGGGTTATAATGATATTATTTATATATATTTCTATAAGTGAGGAGCTGAGAAAAGTTTTGGTTGTGAAACTCAACATTTTGAGCGTTATCTTCCTTTAGAAGCAGATTATGTGACTTCAGCTGAAACGTAGACATTAAGCAGCAGCTGCAGGAAGCAGGAAGTCGATGAACAGACTCTGAAGTCGAGTTGTGTCTGATATGGATCAGTCTCATCATTCAAAACCAACATTAGCCACCGTTAGCTTCTGTTAGCTTCTCATCACCGGGCACCAGCAGCAGAACCGTGCGCGTACTGAACCCGTTTGTGTGACATGAACGCAGCTTCAAATCTGTGAGAACAGTGTCTCACATGTGAATTAGGACATTTCAACACAGTGTTTCTTTGCGGGTGTGAACTGGACGCGCTCCATCGAGGTCTGGTCCATGTGCTCTGTGTCAGGACAGTGTTCTCTCATCCTTCACTTCAGTGTAAACTGTTTAGACTGAGGACACGTTCTCAAGTTGCAGGTCGGAGCCCGGCCTCTCCTTACAAGGCCGTGGGATTCTCCCCATGTACCTGCCGGCTCGTCCGGCCTCCTCTCTGAGGTCATGCTGCTGGAACTCCTCATCCCTGCCTGAACCCACGAGGCCTCAACAACACACATAAAGGAGTTATGTCTCTCTGGCTAACGTCGTTTCTGATCCACAGCAAATAAAGAGCGCACGGCTCCACCCGCCCCTCGTGCACATCATCGACTTGGAAACAGAGATGGCAGCGGAATAACAAGCAGAGTCTGAGGGCTTCATTCCTGACTGAGCGCCTGCTGGCTGCTGAATGGCAGTAATGAGAGGAATGTGGGTTTCAAAGAGCCCCCCCCCATCACCTCAGTGTGAGATGAAAGCTCTGATGAGCGACGGCTCCATTCAGGGAGGAGGCCACAGAGCAGCAGGAGAACAACATGATGAAGATGATGATGATGATGATGATGATGATGATGATGATGATGATGATGATGATGATGATGATGATGATGATGATGATGATGATGAACCTGAGGAGCCGACACTGAATCTACTGTCACTTCATCACCAGCTTCACCAGGAGGATCAGAGCTTCAACTGCATGTTCACGCTGTGCACCACCACATTCAGAGTACATTTACTCTTGTGCTGTACTTTGAGGTACTTGTACCTTGTTTCTGTCAATGCTGCTTGTGTCCTGAACTTCACAACACTTCAGAGAGAAGTATTGTACTTTTACTCCACTGAATACTTCAACAACAAATATCAAAAGCTTAAAAACAACTAAAGTACATGAGGGAGTGAAAATTTGCGTCAACCAAAAATGTATATATAAAACTACTCTGTTGCCCCGATGAGAACTTTTCCTTTGAACTCTTTTATACCTTTGCCAAGGAGTTTAAGTTTGGTGCAAATCCATGGATTTATTTTTCTCTTTCTTTAAACTGTGAGATCTGATGTTTTATGATATTTTAATCTTAATTTAGGGGCCCGTTGTTTTTGTGACATGTGGCGCAGCTTGATTAAATTAAGGAGACTGTTGGATCTTAGTGGAAATATGAGCTCTACTATGTTACTACTTCACTTTTACATAAATAAAACTGTGAATGCAGGACTCATTGTACTTTAACTCTGTGGTTATGAAGTTGAGCCAAACACCCACTCGTTAAATTTTGGGAAATATTCATCATTCGGCTGCTTCATATCACAAATACCTCACACGTTGTTATTCAACTCCTGTTTACGCTCATTTTTCACTGTCAAGCAACAATTATTTTTATCATCTTTGAATCAGTTGAATCTCACAGAAACATGAACACTAATATTAATAATAATAATAACTCAGTCACACCTGATCTGCCGCTCTCTCTCAGACCAACTGTCCCCCCCGACACTTCACAACAGCACAAATAACTCGGCCACCGATTCAGCTCCAGAAAAATCAACTCGCTCTCAGCTGAACACAGAAGGTCAGAGCGGATTCCTCTGAATACAAGCTGCAGTCACACAGGACATCCCATAATAGTGAGGAATCCTTCTATATGATGATCTGGAGTCAAACTCAACCTGTTGTATAGAAATGTTTAATATGGTCTTTTGTAGGGAATCGTTGCAATAAGATAAGGATAAGATAAAGATAATCTTGTATTAGTCCCACGATGGGACATTTATATCAAACTTGCATTTGATATATATATCTAACCCTGAAGTTTTTATACCATTAGTTTATAGAACATATGTCAAACAACCACTGGAAAATTCTGAATTGTGTCTGAAGGAGCAACATTCTCAGCTTTAGGATGAATGAACTCTGGTCCTGTGTGAATCTATTCTGATAAAGACAATAGATTCACACAGGACCAGAGTTCATTCATCCTAAAGCTGAGAATACACCTCCACTGACTCCACTGGTTTATCTCCAGCTCCACTGGTTTATTCTCCAGCTCCACTGGTTTAACACATGAATCAAAGAGTGAACTCACTTTACTCTTGACCTCGGCAGAAAGTCCGAAGGCAGGTCCGCTCCTGAAATGTGTTGTCATCCTGCAGCTGAGGAAGAAGAGGATGAGGAGGAGGAGGGTTTTTAAAAATGGAGGAGCAGCTGTGTGTCCAACACTGAGAATAAAACAGTCCCAACAAATCCCTGCGTGTCCTCCTGTCCCTCTGTCCTTCTGTCCTTCTGTCCTTCTGTCCTTCTGGCCTGTCCTCCTCCTCTTTGTGTCGCAGCTGCTCCAGATGTTGAACAACTTCTCTCAGCTGGATCCTTTTTTAAACACGTCCCATGTGCGTGCCCTCTGATTGGCCGGAGCCGCCGTCCAATCAGGACGCGGCTTTCCGGTCGAGGGGAACAGTGGGGGAGTGATGTCACCGCTGCGGTATGGGATTCGAACAGTGTCACTTTTTCCGCCTTCAGGCCGGAGAGGGAAGCTGCTGATATCAGATTCAAACATCTCATCACATGATCAATCACTTCTCTCTTTAATGACACTTTAGGTTCTGGGAGAAAAAGTCTAATGTCACAGTGAAGCTGAATATTAGATTTATGGATTTGATTTACTGCATCACACATAATAATAAATATGAAAAGTAATAATTATTTATGTTCATTTTCTGTCTGTTAAAGTTCAGTATAGTTTAAGTCCAATCCTACTTACATACAGTCCTACTATATACTCTATTTACATTGTATAAGTATTATAATATATATATTATATTTACGGTTATCTAATTGTTCATGGCTTTTTCCCACGTTATTACTGAGGTATATAATTTTTACTTTCCCCTTTACTGCTCTCTACTTAGTGTGGATAATAATGTTTCATTGTATAGTATCTTATCAGAACATATTGTTGTTGAACAAGATGTAGTATCACATTACTTTTACTACTACTACTACTTATAATAATAATAATCATAATCATAAGAATACTACTACTAGTACTAAAGGAAAGTTTAACTGAGTTTAAGTTACAGTGTTATTTAAAGTTAAATTCTTACACACTCAGATGTTCCTGGTTTATCATCACAGCTCAGTTTACTTGTCTGTTAACATTTGTATAAAACTGTAAATGTATTTGTCTTCAATTTTACAGTTTAAACTGGAGCTATATAAATACATTTAGAGTACTTTTTATACAGATTGTGAAACTAATACAGAGTGGGACCGACTGACAGGACGAGGTTCATTCAGCTGGTTGTTGTGGATTTTTCAAATAGATATTTTAACACCGACATTGACAAGAAGTCCGTTGTGTGTGTCTGTGTGTGTCTGTGTGTGTCTGTGTGTGTGTCTGTGTGTGTCTGTGTGTGGAAGCCTCTGAGCACCTGACGTCACCCTGAGAGCAGTGAGGTGGTTTTCCTCTTTTACTCCAGTGTGGTACTCCTCTCCCCCCCGATGGGCCGGTGGACGACAGGGAGAAGGAATGCACCAGATCCAGGGTCTGTGGAGTCAGAGGGGGACAGGGGAGGAGGCTCCATGATTCACCCTCTGCTGTGTGTGTGTCTGTGTGTGTGTGTCTGTGTGTGTGTGTGTGTGTGTGTGTGTGTGTGTGTGTGTGTCACTACTGGACACATGGCCGGCTGATGGAGCTGGAGAGGACATTTCTGGAAAGGGAGAGAGAGAGGGACAGAGACAGCTGAGGTACAATAGAAAGATTAGTGGACACACACTGTTACACAGCAACACACACAACACACACACACAAACACGTTTCAGCTCCAGACGCACAAAAGTACAAGTGAAGACTGAAAGAAACAATAAATACACTTGACGTGTCCCCTGAGGGCCACAGGTGGTTCAAGTGTCAGCTGGTATGTAAACAACAACATGTTTAATTATATTAAATAAACTTTAAAGATGAAGGTGAAACTTGTTGAACTCATGACACATATTTGATCAGATCTTGTTTATGACCCTGAGGAGATCACAAATAATCAACCGAGCCCAATAAATAGAAACCAGTTTATTAAATAAGTTGGTAACTTTCTACCTTCTACTCTTACAATATAGTAGACGTTTAATTTTTTGTAATATATAATGTTTCTAAGGTGCTTAAATTATCAGCAAAAGCAGATTATATTCAACTTAATCCATGAAATACAAATTCTGCTTTCGGCACAGACGCTATGCACAGTTACACACACGCACACGCACAAGCACACACGCGCACACACAAGCACACACTAAGTGAGGGTCTTATAAACATTTCACAGGGAGAAGAAGAAGTGTACACATGGAATTCAGACACTTTATTTGGGCATGATGGGAGAAGGGAAGGGCCGGAGCAGACTGGGGAGAGAGAGACAGAGGTATAGAGATGTAACGTGGAGGAGGAGAAGGAGGAAGAGGAGGAGGAGGAGGAGGAGGAGGAGGAGGAGGAGGAGGAGGAGGAGGAGGAGGAAGAGGAAGAGGAGGAGGAGGAGGAGGAGGAGGAGGAGGAAGAGGAGGAGGAGGAGGAGGAGAAGGAGGAAGAGGAGGAGGAAGAGGTGGAGGAATCCCTCACACTATAAATAATAGATATATTTACATCCTGCTGAGACTCGTGTTGTCTGTATGTTTAGGTTAATCTGCGTCTTCTGGTACATTCACAGTGTGATGTGATGAGATGAGTAAAAAGACCAAAGACAATAAAAGTTCCACAGTTTTATCGACCTGAGGTAGAAAATCTGTGATAATGAGTTTTGTGATTACAGTAAATTTACATTGAATCGACAAGGGACGTTTTTTAAGAGTTTGACAATCTCTAATTTCTACTGGGACATGAACCTATAGGGTAGAACATGTGTCAGTGAAGTTAAGAGATACATGAACAGTGAACTCATCTGGGAGGGGTTCTCCAGGCTCTAGGTGTATTTAAGATGGAGGTGTTAGGATCAAGTCGGGAGTCATGAAATTCAACAGACTGCAGACGGAGCATTCCATGGAGCAACACTGGAGGAAGGATGCAGAGACCCAGTGAGGGAGGGAGAGGAGGGAGGAGGGGGGAGGGAGGGAGAGGAAGAGCTAGAGAGGGAGATTAGTGCAGAAACTCAGAAGGGCATTTCTCTCCCTCTCTCTCCCCCTCTCCCCCTCTCCCCCTCTCTCCCCCCCTCACTCCGCTCCGTCGGGCTATTTATGGAGTCGGCCCTGGAGAAGCTGCTCAGCTCAGGAGTTCTGAGAGCTGAGTTCACGGCAGCGTGAGTCTAATCTGTCGCTACCGTCGGACAGGAGGCTTCGAACAAACCTGGATTTGATCAATGAGACCACCAGCGTCCACCAGGGACGTCCTCAGACACGAGACGTCCTCCTCAGCAGCTCAGCATCATGTCAATGTGTTCATCTCCAACTGCTGTTTCATGTGAATCTCACTTCTTAGACCAACGGCTCTCAAACGTTTGCACTTCAAGGACAAATCAAGTGACACAGACTCGACCACCAGACGCCCAGTTGAACAGATCTTTGATTTTTCTATGTTTTATTTCAGGAAGCGAATGAAATTCAGGATCAAAATGTTCAAACCTTTGGCAGGTGTGTGACCTGGAACCCCAGGAACCTCTCAAAGACCCTTGAGAAGAGATGTTTGAGAAGACATCTCAGTTTCTACACTCAAACACTTTCAGACATAGAACTTCATCTGAATCTTCTAATTTACAAACTTAAAACTAAAATCACAACTTCCTTTACTCACTTAAACAACTAATTCAACTCAATTTCATGTTTTTCTGTGAATTTTCAGCTGTTTTATGTTTTTATGGCTGTTTTTACGTTTTAAAGGTCAGAAATATCTACAGAATTGTTCCCTCGTTCTTCTAAAGCTCCTCCTGAGGAGACCTGAGTGAACTTCATGTTTTCAGATGTTCTCTCACGTCCTGATCGAGGTTCACACTTGTGACGTCTCGGGCTGAAGTCGACACTTTGCTGCTGTTTGTTAACGAGCTGCTTCAGAAGTCATTTCAATCGCCTCCGGGCAGCACCTTGTGAAACCAGCTCCGTTCAACAGCCTCTCCAGAGGAATGTAAAAATGGTTTTAATGTGTTTTGTTTTCCCAACGCTGGGAAAGGTCTTCACCATGAATTCCTCCTGAATTAGGCAAATCCCTATAATCTTATTTTTGTTACATAATTATAACTCACTGGGAGTCGTCACTGGTCTGCGTTGCTCACTGGGAACAAGCTCACCACACAGATATCAGACCTGATGGGGTTCACAGTTATAGACAGGAAGTGGAAATGTCCAACAAAACACAGCTGACAGGAGGTAAACACCCGTGAGAGGCCGGAGAGAAATGAGGGAGCTGGAAGAAATCCTGTTGAATCAGAGCGACGACAGACTTCTGAACCAAGCAGGTGTGTGTCTGTGTGTACACAACACGCAGGTGATGATATCCACCCTGTGTGAGTCTGTGTGTGAGTGTGAGTCCACACTGTGAATGTGTGCCGTAGTAGCAGGAGGAAATTCTCATTGAGCCTCTGTTATGTGACCATGTTTGGTAAAGCTGCTCGAGCACAGACTCTGACCAAGCCCCTTGACCGAGTGGTACGTACGAGTACACACACACACACACACAGACACACACAAACCCACACAGAGACACACACTAGGTGGTTTCAATCAGACCGGCTGTGGATCAGACTCCCCCCCCCAAACCTCCTGTTCTACCTCTTTCATCTCTCATTGTGATTGTCTCACTCCGTCTTTGTCTCTCCGTCTCTCACACATACACAATTCAAAAGGAAAGAGAAGCTCCCAGTGGTGATGCCAGCTCCCAGTAGCATCCCAGTGGTGATGCCAGCCCAGCTCCCAGCCAGTAGCAGGTCTTGGCGAGCTGGTGCAGAGCTGTCACACAACCAGCCACTGGAACGGTCCAGTTTGCTGCCGTGCCGACTCGTCACCCTGATGTCAACAGGTCGTTCCCCTGATGACATCATCGCTCAGAGGACAATGAATACACACAAAACACAAACAGATATGATCATAGGAATAAAACACACGTCAGCAGCTTCTCTCTTGTCTTCAACTTTATTGAAGATTAACACTTTCAAGTAAGTCTCCGCTGTCATCACTACATTACATGATCATTAGTAGTGGTGATTGTAGACGAGGCCCCCAAGGCCAGTGTGGAGGTGTCGGCTGTTTCACATTAAAAACCTCCAGGAGGAAAAAAAACAACAAAAAACGTAATCACAGGAAGACAACTGCATTGCATTAGGAGACAAAATTAAAAAAAGAAGGGAACATAAGCCACTAGTCATTCAACAGGAGAAACAAAAAACTGGCAAGTCACTTGATTGAAGGTTTTTTTTTCCAGTCGTTTTGAAACCATCACACCACAGCCGTCGCCCCCGGAGACCCATCAGTCACATTTCATTGTTCGTACAGGATCAAATTTGAAAACAAAGATTTGAGAAGCACTAATAATTGTTAAATACCGAGTGTAACCTTGAGATGAGCAGCTCAATAAACTGTAGAAGTACCAATTTGAATGCAGCTTTTGTTTTTAATGTACTCGATCTCAGGTTCCTTTTACCTTTCTGATTTATATATATATATATATATATATAATTTTTAAATATATTCATTATATAACATAATGAACGTCGGCCTCCCCAAAACAAACAAAGGCAATCGGGTTGTTCTGACCTGACACCGTGTTAAGTGCCGGTCACAGCCTCATCACTTCATTCTGTCGATTTCCAAGCAGCTCCAGGTTTTGAGATACAGCACAAATATCAGGGCTCGAAATATATTCTGTAGAAAATCCTGACAAGTACAAAAGTTCAGTTCAACGTTCAAACTAAAAAGACATTCCAGAACACGCGTGACGCCCCCCCTTCCCCCCCAGCCCCCCCCCCACACCCGATCACGTTATTATCTAGACTGAACAGTTACAGCTTTTATTCTACATCTATTCACAGTTTTGCGTTGAGAAGGCCGGAGGAGGAACGAGAGCTGAGCCTCTCCCGTGAACCACGTGTCCGTCTTCGAAGAGCTCATGTCAAAAATATATAGTTTGATTTTCAGTTTTCATAACGCTGGACGCCGTGAGCTCAGCGTAATGCCACCGAACGACATTCACAGACACACACATCCCTGTTAACAGGAGAACACAACAAAAGAAAATCGACACACAACAGGCTCCTGACGACGGATCAGTTTTGGATTATAATACTTGGCCGGATTAATCATTGTGCAGGCAGATTATAAAAATATACACAGAGTATACATACGGAATAGAGGGGGAAACAATCACTGGATATTTATTACACTAGAAAGATCATGCTAATCCAAATCTGCCTGAATCACATCCACCGTTTGTGAGAAGGCACGAGTTACTGTGGCCCCCCCTCCTGGTGACAGACAGAACAACAGGAGATCACTGAGTCATGGTTCCAGTGAAAACACCTACACACATTCTCAGACCAACTATGCAACGACGGATACTGAAATGGGAAATCCAACGGTTTTAGATTTGTTCACAGACGCTGGGACGTACTGGTCGGATAAAGCCTGGTGTGGCTCCGAGAGGAGCTGTGCAAAGATCGATAGAGAAAAGCTCGATACTAGAGAAACTAGATGTTAGAAAGAAAGAGTGAAGTGGACCTGCTCCTCATCTCTGCACCAGTTAGCCACAGGGAGCACAACGATGCTGAGGTGGGAGAAGGTGCTCCGACCTCCTGAATCCATCAGGACCGACGTGAAGCATGGGACTGAACCATTAGCTCCACTAAAGAGATCAAATTTAGTGCCAGCTACCATCTGATGTGTGTGGAGCAGAGGAGACAGTTCATATACTTAAAAAAAACATGATAATTAGTTATGGTTTTCCAGTGTTTCTTCTTAAAGTCTCTGTCTCGCTACACCTGGCTGCAGATTTACAACTACTCGATGGACAAGTGTAATTTCATAGTGTTTTCCTACAGACATCTCAGCTGCAGCTGAATGGAAACCTGACGATCATCTCTGGTTCTACTGCATCGATTCTTTTCCCCTTTAAAAAAAAACAAAGAAACCAAACAACTGACATCGACATTGTGAGTCTGAAAGTGTTACAGGAGCACGAAGCTGTACTGGTGAATGACTCGTTAAAGCAAACACAAAAGCAGGAAGTCAAAATCTGAGCAGAGTCCGGATGCATCTGTATCTTCAACCTCTTGTGTTTCTGTCTGTCGTGAAACCGAATTGAACCGTTCTGCAGAACGCGTGGCCAGGACCAGTGAGTGAGCCATACAGTGGGAGAAAGGAACCTGCAGAGTTACTGTATGTGAGAATATGTACAGACATGCAGGGGCAGCAGAGAGGAACCTAACACACATGCAGTCAGTTTCCTCCCAGAGGCAAAAACATCACCTGTGTTTGGAAGACAAAACCTCTTCAGCATCAGATCAATGCAATTAATGTTTAGATGTTAATCATCTACGGTAACTATTCACTAAGGCATCACAGAAATATGTCCATCTCACCATGCGTTAGAGACATGATTTATACATTTATACAGAAAGAAAAAAAACAAACATGCAGATTGCCACGTTGCTTTGGACAGCATGTTGTTGTCACAGATCGGTACATCCATTATAAATCTGAGTAGTAGATAGAAAAGAATTTTGAAAAATGTCATATTGCTAACATTCAGCAAACGGAGGAGCACCACGTCAGTGTTGGAGGAGGGCACCAAGTACAGTGTGTGGTTAGCATGCTATTCTGTGTGTGTGTGTGGTGTGTGTGTGTGTGTGTGAGAACCCCCTGTCCTCCATCAGGTCCTCAGGGTTACTGAGAATAAATGGAAGTATAAAAAGCCTCGGGGTGGTGCTCGACACTGACTGGACGGTTTAGTGAGAAAAGTGATGACACTGCGTTTCCCTGCACGGCCTGGGCGGACCACATGGGCCCCTCTGCACCGTGACACCAGTGACACCAGTACACACACACCACAACACACCACACTCAGAAGGCTACGTACAGAAGAGCAGAAAGAAAAGAGGGAGTTGATCAGATCACGAGGGAATCGACCGAGTGTCTGTAAGGCCGGGGTTAGAGAGAGGTAGAACAAAATCAAATGTTCGAGCTGGACAGTGGAGCTCCATCCAGTGAGGCAGAGGGTGTCGATGGATGGATGTTGATATTAGATTGAGACGCGTTACCGTGACGACTGAAGAGACGTGATGAATACTGAAAAGGCATAATTCGTCCTGCGAGAAGTTAAAAGGTGTTAGAGAGCGTGTCTTTTCCCTTTCCTGCCCGCTCAGTGCTCTACTTTGTATTTATCCCAAATCATGAAGGAGGGTGGGAGGGCTGGTGATATCGGCAGGCGCCACAAGGAGGCCACAGCAGGTGAAACTGTAGAAGAGGCATTATGGTGTTTTTCCTGTCTCTTGTTTTTTTTTCGTGAGGTCAGACGAGCTCCAGACGAGAGCCCTGTAGATTCACAGACACTGCACGGGTCTGACGGGGGGGGGAGCTCCTCCCTCTGAACGTCACGTCTCCTCGAGCGTGGACACGGTTTTAAAATCAGAAGAGGTCGTTCTTCAGGGAGCAGCCGAGAGATGGACGTCGTCTAAAAGGGGATAAACAACGTGGAGCGTCATGATCGCGTTCCTCTCCAGGATTATTGCTCTCCTGTCGGTCACAGGCACTTCAGAGGGTTGGGCTTTGGCTGAAGTCGAGTGTGACAGGAGACTGAGATGAGAGGGAGGAAATGGCGGCAGCGGTGGCAGAGTGGAGTTAAACGTGTGCTTGTGAGTCTGTCTGCGACTGAAAGCCGTCTCCCAGCAGGATGACAATCTGTCAGTGAAAAACAAGGCTGGTGCTTGAGTCAGTCAAAGAGCCGTCTCCTTGTCCGGGGACGGGGGCGGAGCCTGAGGAGTCGGAGCCCCGGTCCAGCAGCCAACGAGATCAGGGGCTAGCTGTAGGGATAGGGAGCGGTGAAGGATGCTGAGTGCAGCTGCCTCCCTGCTTGTGTCCTGACTCTACGTCTCTTTAGTCCATGTGGTTGTTGACGCACTTCCCGTCCGGGGGGGAGAACGACTCCTCTGCTCCGTCCTTCACCTTCCCTCCTCCTCCTCCTCCTCCTCCTCCTCCCACTCTCCTCATCAGGACCTTGTAGCAGCCCCGGGTGATCTTGTACATCCAGATAGTGTTCAAGATGTCCAGGGCGATGCAGGAGGTGATCCAGGCCACCTGGGCGCCCAGACCCAGCCGATCGAACTCCTCCGTGCCGAAGGTGGCGAACACACTGAACCAGTAAGACGGCATGACGGCGATGCGTACCAGGAAGAAGACCACCGCCATGGCCACGCCGTTCGACACCACCATCCAGTGTCCACGGGGGAACTTTAATGCCTCAAAGAACCACCTGAGGGAGAAGAAGATGAAGTCAGGATGGAACAAGTTTCAGTCAGAGGAGCTGGAGACAAAGAGTGACTCACAACAGGAGTGACTCACCTTTGGTTCACAAACGGTGTTGACAACTCCGAGAGAAGACGAAAGTTTGCAAAGTAAGGAAGCACGCCACGACTCTGCACACACACACAAACACACACACACACACACAGGTTATTATAAATATACATCATCATGATGACACCAGCAAAACACCTGCATCACCCAGTTTGTTAAATTACTATTTTGGATTCTGCTGCCTGGATCTAGAGGAGTGACTCACCAGCACATATCCATATGCGTAGAGCGCCGCCAAGTGGTGACAGACGAAAAACTTGTCCCCCATAGTCCTCCAGTTAGTGGCGAGCAGCACAAGGTCTAGAGAGCAGAGGAGAGGTTTGTCAGATTCTGAATCGTCTGTTTGTGAAGGAGGACGATCGTGTTTAAATCTGTTTTAGTCTGATAATGTCTAAATGACTCAAATATAGAGCGGTAAACAAAAGGGCTCATATTGTTTCCTTTGACATATTACACAATGTTGGTTTAATGAATCTCACATTCCAAAGTGCAGATTGACTTTTCCAATGAAGAACTCACCGTAGAGGAGGTAACCACATGTTATGGCTACGTTGAGTTTGACGAGCCCGGGTTCGCCCCTGTGAAAAGAACAGAGTTTAAAAAGGTGTTTTTCCACTTTGACTCAACCACCCTGAAGGTAAACACAGGAGGAGGAAGCTTTGTCATGTTCCTGAGAACTAAAAACCCACTAAGAGTGATTTGTATTCTTCTGATCAATGATCTACTTCTGTACAGAGTGAGTTTCATTGTGTGTTTGGCCAAAGGAGTTTTTTGAATTTCTAGAGAAAGACACTTTGGCTACAGCTTAGAGGAGAAGTTAAACCTGAATGAAAGCATGTTTACATCCTCATCAGGAGCCACTCAGGTCACTGAAGGTTGCTGGTTCTGATGATTGTCTGCTGCTGATGAGCTTTACCCTCGGACACTGATCAAATAGAGCAGGTCGAGCTGCTCTGTTGTGAACGGACGACACGTCCACGTCTGTTGACTCTTCGGTGGCCTCCTCTGGCAAAGCGCCTGGATCAACAGTGGCCTGGTCGAGTCCACGCACCGGTGCACCGGTGACCGTTTGGTGTCCTTGCAAATAACAACTGTTCAAAATAACAATGGAGGTGTCTGCGTCAATAGACACCGGATCCTGGTATCACTCACAGGTATCGTATATAGCTAGTGACCGGCTGACTGCTAGTGTAACACAACGCATACACAGACCCACACACACACACTATACGATGGGTCATTATCTGCATTTGCGAGTCACAACACATACATTGAAGTTTCAGATGTGTGTCTGGATCTTGTCAGGCTTCACCAGAGAAGATATGAAGATATCTGCTGAGACAGATAACTGGACAGGAAGAACCTCGTCTACCTTCATTCAACAACTGGAAACCAAACAACACACGATTGAATAAATGGAGTAAATGTATTTTCCGTCCCTCTACAAGTCGCCTGCAGAATCTATGAAATAAAACGTCTTAATCTAAACTCTACACAAGCCTGAAGTGAGCTCCTCCATTCTCCCCTGACGACCCCTCACATGTCGACCCGGTGGTCTGACTCGCTGCCTGTTTGCTACCTGAATGGATTATGATAAGATTGAAGCACTGAAGGAGTCTGAGCAGCAGGTTTCCAACGCGTCTGGCTGGGGCCACATCCAGAGCAGCGGTCAGAACAATGCGTCTGTGTGACGGGTCTTAGTGACGCTGTAATACACTCAGATTGACCGGAGAATTATTGCTTGCACCACTCGGCTGGTGCAACGGGCTGAGCTGTACGGCATTAGGAGACCGCCGGGGATCGAGTGGAGGTGCCGCCGGGCGCCGGAATTCAACAGAGAGAAGTGAAGAAACAAATCTGCCCAGCGGAGGAGGAGTGACACGGGAACTGGTCCCACAATGAGAGAAATGCTGAAACGCTCAAATTATGAGGAAGAAACTAAATCCTCAGAATCCAGTCCACATGGTGAGAAAGACACAAATAGTCTTGAAGAGGAGGGCAGCGACACCAAGCACCTGACTGCTCAGCAGATGAAGGGGTGACCTCTTGACCCCCACCCCCACTTTCTTTTTACTCCACCAGCGACGGGTATACACAGGGAGACAATGAGAGCGAGGGAGGTGCGCTGCATTGATTCGACAGCCTGAGATGTGGGATGCTGCTGCATCAGATGGTGAGACTGGGCTGCTGTTGTTTGCTATGAAAAGGATCCTTGTTGGTGCGTCTGTCTGCCCACAAGCCAGAGAGGAAGCGAAACAAAGGAGGGAGAGGGAGAGAGGGAGCGAGGGAGCGAGAGAGAGAGAGAGAGAGAGAGAGGACGTAGCTGGGATGAGAGAGCGAGAGAGAGAGAGAGAGAGAGGAGAGTGAGAGAGATGAGAGAGAGAGAGACGACTGGAAAGACGATAATCAAAGACTAAATCCACTGAATCTACAAATCACTGGAGACTCAGATCCACTCTCCTCTCTCTCTCCTCCCTCTGATGAGAGGAACACCGTCTCCATCTCACCAAAGGTATTAAACCACTGGCCAGGACGTTCCTAAACTGCTCTACACCCCCTCATCTGTTCGGTGAGCCAGTCGTTGCTGCCGCTCGTAAAGAGCAGCTGTGAGAGGACCGGTTTCCCCTGAAGGCATCTCAAGCATTCAAATTCCCTCCCTTCCTTTGAGCCTGCTACAATGAGGAGATATGATTTGTGACTGACTATCTTTGCCTTATCGGTCGTACAGGATCATTTCTGTTTGGTTTATGAGGCTGTTTATTGGATTTGAAGGTCACAAGTTGGATTATTTTGTGTTGGGTATTTAAAACTGTTGTGTTAGTTCTTGTTTTCCTACCAGACGGGGGTTGGCGTTGACGTCGTCATCGAACCACAAGATGTACAAACAGAGCAGACCCACAACGAGAGCGTGCACGGTCGACACCAACCTGAGGAAGGACACACACACATCAAATCAATTCAGTAAACATGATGGCAGAGTAAGACAGGTTTTAAAAACAGGTAAACATTAAAGTGGGGAGGGGGTAAACGTGCCAGCTGTCCATCATTTACACACAGTATGAAATCACATCTGTGTTATCCCCCGTGTGGATCTCCCCCTTTCATCAGAGTCGCCCCTGAACTTTGGATCAGTTATCTGGGGCCACAGACGAGATACTGCAGAGCTCCAGTTATCTCTCTTATCTCTCCTCCACCAGGAGAACATTTCCTAATCTGACACCGCCTCTGGAGGACAGTGACCCCCCCGGCTACAGGCAACAGCTGCTGGGCCTGAGCCCGGCCGAGTGGGAGCGAGTGAGAGAGTCCACTGTTGTGTCAGAGTCAAGTGTCGGACGTGGAGGAACTCGGCTGAGGGAAGTTTGTAGAACCACGTGTCCTTAAAGCTGTGTGTGTCTGTGTTGTGAGTCTTATACAATACGTCTTAAAATACATATAACGTGACCACTTGTGTACACTGGGCATTCCCATGCAGGTGTAAACAGTAGAAACATTATAAAATACCAAGTTTAACTCCGAAACAGCTGTTAGCTAAGCACCTGGTTCCAGTAAGGGAGCCTGACGAACCAGAATCAAAACATCACGTCCAAACATCTCAGGTTCTGCTCCTCAGACCCGGAGTCATCAGACTCAACAGCGTTTCCAAACTTCTACGTATTAGCAGCTCTGAAACACCAGACGTACGATTTGTTCCTCAAAAGAACACGAGTGCAGCTTTAGAGCCGCTCTGTTTCTTATCTCGAGTTCCTTATATCTGTAAACAGTAAAAAAGGAAGCATTTCTCTAAAGTAGAGGGAATATATTACCAGGCTTCCACTTCATGAAGCTGTGTTCGACACTGACCCTGTTCTTTCTTTGGAGAAGCTTTCTCCCTCTTCCACTTGCTCTTAAGTTGTGGTTACATAAACAACACGCTGACACAGAGCGCAGGCTGTTACGCAACAGCAGGCCACTCTACAGGCCTGGCCTGCTTTCAATGCTCTGGTCAATACCCCCCCCCGCACTAATGGGCTAATGTAAGCTGTGGTTGTGTGAATCAGGGATCATCTGAGAGCACATGTGGACGACTGAGAAAAGAAGAAGAAGAAGGGAGTGGTTTTTTCACAGCTGGATCTGTGTGGACTGACGATGAGCTGGCCTGAGGGGCGTCAGGGTCCAACTCCACACGTAGACCACTGGTGTGTGTGTGTGGGAGTCGGGGGGTCGGTGTGACATAACAACAGTATCTTGAAGAAGTGTTTACGTGGTACAGTTTCATATCAGATTCTAACTCCACGTACTTTTCACTCATGTTTTTCTACTATTCTTTCCTCAGACAATAAGCAAATAAGAACCATTATAAATAAAAATCATTGGTTGAAGATGTGAATGGAATCTGGCTCCTACATACATGAAGCTCTAATCAATCCTCTAATAGGAGAGAGGCCCAGTGCATTCTGGGTGTTGAAGTATTTCTACCTTTTGGGCAAGAGGGAATACCACAGTCCCTTTCTATTGAGGAGATTCACAAGTTTTATTGGAGATTCATCCTCCCAGCCATGAATTATTCCTTTGGGAAATTAAGCGAGGATTAAACTTTAAACACGATTTCCATTTTGTGATAAACACGGAGCCAGGCTTGTTGTTTCCTGGCTTCTCATCTGACGCTCAGTGTGAAAGAAGATAAATATCTCCCAGTTTAAAACTTCACTGGCTGCCCTCTGTTGCCAAGTTGGCTGACTAAGGTTCACTTGATAATGAATGGTGTGTATCTGCAGTCACACACGACCACACGATAACCTTTTGTATTGACATGCGGTGGAACTCTGATTAGGTGCTGAGCTGGCAAACTGTCCAGCTCCGGCTTCCACGGCGTCAAAGTAGTGTGTCTGTCTGCAGGAGAGGCAGCGGTGTGTTCCTGGGACATACCTGGAGTTCCACTCGGTCAGTTTGGTGTGAGGCAGCCGTCCATAACCCGGGGCGATGGCGGACGAGAGCAGCGGGCTGGCCACTGAGAAGAGGAGCTGGAAACTCACGAAGCTGCCAGCTACAACGGTCAACTCCCTCGTCTCCATCACTCACCTAGACAAAACAGGGAGGGAGACGGGACGGGTGGGGGTGGGGCGGGGTGGGAGGACACAGAGAGGGTGAGGCGAGACACATGGACAGGTTGAATCGATGACTGTCAGTCATCCTGGGCAGAGGCGGAGGAGGAACTGAGGCGACGGCGGTGGGGAGAGGAGGAACTGGTGCCCGGTGTGGTTCCTCCAGTCAGGAGAGAAGAAAAGAGACAGATGGAGAAGAAATAAGGGCGAAGACACGGGCGGTCGAACACAAGTAACATGAGAGCTGGAGACAAGCAGGGGCTGTCCACAGAGGGGGAGAGGAGCAGCAGAGGCCGGGGAGAGGCACTAGAGTTACGGGCAATAGACGGGAGAGAAAACAGAACAAAAGTTAGTGGGTGCAGTGAATACAGCAGAAAACACACTGCGTTCAGGCTGCATGGGGAATAAAAGGTTGCTATTATTATGTATATTTTGCAAGAGGATTAGAGCGAGTTAGTTTGGACACAGCAAAAAATCCGTGAGAAGAAAACAAAAGGCTGAGCGAGGGCAGAAAAAGAGGATTGTCCAGATGAAGAAAGTGGCTCAGCTTGTGAGACAGAGGCTGATGGAGTGTGCGACAGGTTTTCTGCTTCAACAAAGCTTTTTATTAATGTTACAATCATCTGAGCTTTATCATCTGAGTCCACAGCTGCTTTTAGATGTGCACTGAAGTCCGAACATTTTCCTGAGGGTCGGTTTCTGTGGACATTCTCCAGAACTTCTCCTGCCAGGTCCCTCAAGTAAAATGGTCTGGAAAATATCAGAGCGAGCCCATGTGAGGGAAAAGTCACAGTGAGGTGAAGGACACCAAACTGTAACAATACAAATACCTCAGGGTGAAAAAGAGGATCTATAAAAACCTTTCCAGACATTTTCCAGAGCTGTTGTCTAAAAACAGATAAAGTTTTGGACCAATTGAAACGTAGGAATATATCCGTTGTAAAAATATCCACCCACACGGTTTTGTGTGTTTGTTCCCTCCGAGGGTCAAACCGGACCTGAAACTCATCTCCTCTGATGACAGACAATCAGAGCGGATGAACTGAAATAGCACAGGTTTGCAAAATCACCAACAGTCAGTTTGTTCTATAGTTAAATGAGGAAACTGGAGAAATGTAATCTTCCAATGCACGGGTAGTCTTCACCCCTTCAGCCTCTATCATTACTGCTGTTCCAGATGTTTACATTCATAAACAAAAAAGGTTTGATTCTGTTCTGTAGATGTTTTAGGTTCACTGAATCCCTGGTTTCCTTCTCTACACGAACAAAATACAAAGCAAGTCCGGTCATTTATATTCCTAAAACAAATATAAATCCTGTCATCACTGTCAGCTTGTTAACAACACAGAGATTTGAATCAGGCCTTTCAGATTCTTTAATCTCAACAGATCTTTACACCTGTTCATCAAATCTGTCCATATCAATATCAAAACAACTCCAATTATGAATCTGCGGGAATCAGAGAGTTTAAAAAAAAGACCACACGTTTCAGAGGAAACGATGACATCTCATTTGTTGTTGAGTAACATTAGCGGTTGCGACATACTGTATCTGAGCTGGTCTGGACTCTGCCCCGACAGATTCACAGAATTCTGATTGAACCTCCGACTGTAAGTTATGCAAGTGATTTAAAACCACTTATTTCCACAGCGCTGCCGATTAGCCTTGTGAAAGGAGAAGATTACTTACACACGCGCACACACACACACACACACACACACACAACGTGGTCCCACAATGCAGTCGTGTATTTTGTGAAGGCATTGCGAGTGCAGAGCAACCTAAGTAGTTGCCCTTTGGACAACCCGTGATACTGGAGGCATGCAGCCTACATGAAGTTCTATTTTTAATCTAAAATGTCCAGTGTCCGGACACACTGCACGGAGGAACACAAAGAACACGCACACACACTCTCAGAGAAAGCAGAGCACCTCCAGACAGTTCTCTGAGAGCTGCTGAGGATTGTGCTGCTCAGGGGCACTCTCACCAGTTTGAAAGATGTGCAGAGTGAAATTAGTATTACACGAGTGGAAGAAGCTCACAGGGGAAGTGCTTTTTTAAAATCAATGCTGAAGACTTCCCTGATGGCTTCTGCAAATAATTGTTCATTTCTTACACTGTTCAGCTGCTTTCACCCTTTGGGGTTAATATGACCTCAGTGTATGTTGTTCCCTCATTAACAAACAAACAAACACAAATCAACTGGTAACCGAAATACAAATAACCTCATGTGGGATTCGGGCTGCGTAAACAACACAGATATGGAGCATATGAATATCAATGACCATGTTTTTTCCGACTGGTTTAGATGCAAAGTGTAATCTATCTGCCCTCAACAGATCCACATCACGTTATACACGGCTCTACAAATAAACCTGCCGTCCCTCGCATTAGTTTAATACTGATTCGACATTCAGGCAGGTCAGTTGCAACCGGACATTTCCCAGGACTTGCCAGTGAGGCCATGTGAGAAAAGCAGCCGGAATAAATCCAGAAAAGTTCCCAGCGGCCATGTGGGCGAGTTAACGACATTTGTAAAACGTGTCTGACATGAAAACTGGAAAAATACAACTATCTCAGGATGAAACAAAAGGAGCCGACGCCGATGAGCTTCACCCCTCACCTGAATCCTCCGTGAACGATCCTGTCCAACACGTCTGACACCTCCGCCTGCTTCTTCACACGTCAAAGGGAAACTGAAGTGTTGGGACCAATACAATGTGCCTAGAAGTCTGGATTTGAACCTGAGGTACACGTTTCCTGACACTCCCACTGACCTTTCCAGTGCCTCCTTCTCTAAACCAGCAGGTTCACCAGGCTGCACTTTCCTCCCTGGAGGAGCCTGAACCAGCCATGAGAGCCGGTCATTGTCCCCCCCTGCACAGCTACATGTCCCCCGGCCACGTTGATCATATGCAGCATGTGCCTGAATAATTCATTGGCATTCTTCACCTGGCAGGCCTGGATCACTACACTGCCCCATGGGAGGAAGAGGAGGAAGAGGAGGAGGAAGGAGTTGCTCAGAGCCTCCTCACTGCGGTTGACAGGCCGGACAGGAGAGCAGATCTGCCGTCCAGGGTTTGACCTTGTCCCGCTGCACTGTCAGCAGACCGTGACCCTGTGACATATCGACCAAACATAAATAATAGCGGTTCAATGTCCTGTTGAAATCCAAAACCCCAGTGTACCGCAGTGCTGCACAGACCCAGGATCGGTGCAGCAGCAGCAGCCCCTGAAGATCCCCGGTGGTCCCCGCTAGTGCTGCAGGCTGGCCTGGGGTCAGGGGCGTGAATACTGATAAATAACCGGAATCTATAGGTGAAAGAAACGTGCACATCACGCCTGCAGGCTCCCGGCCACACGCACAACCTGCTCCCCTGTAACGTGCACGCTGTGCGGAGGCAACTGGTTCGTGCAGCATCAGGAGGACTGGTTCTCCTTCTGGTTCCACAGCGACACGACACAGTGCACAACAAAGCATGGCGGAGAGACACCGGGGTGATTAACATGATTTACACAGACCAGGCGGGACGTGCTGGAGCGAGCAGCCGAGCCGGGGAATCACAGTCACCACCGGGGCTAACGCGGCTAGGAGCACCGCTGCTCACCGCTGGAGCCGCGGCAGCACCGACGCTGCTACCGGCTGCACACACCTCGGGTTTAGGCTTGAAAAACACGACATGCCGCGGGTGTAGGAGGCGGAGGAAGGCGGAGGAAGGCGGCCCCGGTTACCTGCTCCCCGGCGCACAGGTCTGTGTCAGGCGGACGAGCCCGGATCAGCCTCCGGTCGCTCCACGGTCCCACTGGCGGACGCTAGCTAGCAGCGCTCGGCTACGCGGCTCCAGCCCCGCAGCCTCCCTGCGAGCGTCCCCGGCAGAGGAGAGGGGCAATCACGGGCTCCTGGGCGGCGTCGCGGCCGGACTACGACCATCACAGCCCCGGGGACAACACGGGGACAACACGGCGGCCTCGCGGCTTCTCCTCCGGGCGATCGACCTCACGAGCTCGGCGGAAAAGTTTCTCCTCGGTTTCTTATTTTGGCGTTGACTGACAGGAGCGAGCGGTGACGTCAGCACGCAGCCGCTTTCACTCAGTCCGTGTGGCCGTGCGCGCGCCCGCCGCCCGCCTCCTCCCCAGCGCACAGGCCACGCCCATTGAGGAACAAAGGCCACGCTGCTTGAGTCGACAGGGGCGGATCTGAGGGGGGCAACAAGGGGGCCACGATTTAAAGGGATAGTGAGTGTTTTATTATTCGTTATATCATGAGGCCTGAGTCATTCTGTACAATGACACGTTGAGTTAAGGTTGTTTGTCTGGTTCCACCGCCATCATACACACACACACAGACAGACACACACACACACAGAGACAAACAGGCTATGGGCTTACATTGTGTGACACTAAGAACCCAATAGACAAGATATGAATTCTATCGAGGTGAGATTGAATGGATTCTTCTCTCTATTTATGTAAATTTTTAAATCACTCTTACACACATGGGTCAAAAAAGACCCAGTACAGTATATTCACTACAGAGCACCTGCCATTCATTTCTCACAGATGCTTTTGCACCAACTAGCTGTTAGTTTTACTAGCGCCTTTTCTGGCTAGATCAACAAAATAAAACTCAGAATAGAACAGTTTATACTTAATAGACTGATTTATGTCCATTTACAAATGTGTTAGTACGGCTGGTCACATTCATTTCATCAAGATGTGAAATGCATCGTCGTGAATCAACTGCTGAATCGCAATCGAATCGTAGCAAAGTAAGGTAAAGTGACTTATCTTTTAATTTTAATAGTAGTTTGTCCTTTTAAAGCACAACTTCCTGCGTCTACTTATCTTTTTTCTTGAGCTTTGCTGTGTTGCTTGTCAGCGATGATACAAAAGAGTTGTACGAATGTGACAACCCTCAAGGACACGTTTGTCGACTTTATTTGCATCATTGCATCTCTGAGATGTGTGTTTTTGTATTTATGAAAAGTCTCCCAGGTTGAATTCGGTCCAGAGGCCACAACTTCCACACTCCTGCGCCTGAAGGACGAATAAGAGCTGAAATTTGAACCTTTTATAAACTTGAAATGATCTGAATCATTTTCATATCACATGAAGTTGTGAACTTAACTAAAGCTGGAACCTCAGTATTTACCCACAGTCCACATCCAGTGAATCAGACAGTGTAGTGCAGCCTGTGTTTTCAGTGTGTTACTAAAATGTCTGTATCTCCGAGTTAGTGCCGATAATGTGATTTGTTTGAAATACGGTTTGAAGGCTCGAGGCTTGATCACGACTCTTGTCCAGACATTTGCTGTTAGAGACTTTAACCTTGGAGCAGTCGACATATGGAGATCAGACAGGCGACATCTTTTGTGACTTTTAAAACCTTTCTTACATGAATTTTTTATTATTGGAATACTTTTCTGAATGTTTCACATCTGTTGTGTTTTACATGAACATTACATTTCATGTGCGTCCAGTTATTTGTATTTTGAAACTTAGAAATTTCGTTCATTGTGAGCTTGTGTTCTCTCAGTAAAGGCAGAAGAGTTCATATCTGCATACTGCTGTAAAAACCCTTTAACCGGTTCCATAAAGAACAGATACATCTTCTTAAAGCTTCTGTTATCAGATTGATTGAATTAACTTTGTCAGCCTCGCTAAAGAAATTCGTTAATTTACATTTTCAAGCGTGGAAAATCTCATGTCCCTGACGACTTGGTGTAATTAACCTGTAATGATGATGATAAAGAGATCAACAACAGCCGCCCTGTTTATCGTATCAGGAGAACATGTTAATCCAGCGGGCGACTTCACCTCACCACAGGCACCAGGCTGCTCTCCTCCAGGTCAGAGACTGGATGAAGGGCAGAACTCTGCAGGCTGCCGGGGTCTCTGGGTCGGTGCCATCCATGTTGCTTCTGCTCACATGAAGTATGAACACTGTGTGAAGTTGGTTTCTGACTTTTTTTATCAACCTTGACAACATTTGCTGGAAGCAGAGAGGTGATTGGCTTGTTGCCCAGAACAATGATTTAATTGGTTTTACAGTTTCCCCGCAGTGGAGGTCCATATGCCGAGCACAGAGGTTTATATATATAGTTATAGTTTAGACCTTTACACATGGTGAGGTGATGAATCACATGGAGGAGAAGATGCAGTGAAGTGAACTAACTCCCTGAGGAGGCGTGTCCATCTCCACCAGAACAGAAATCAAGCGTTAGAGGCGTCGACAAAGTGCTCCTGTCCCGAGGGTCAGCAGCTCGGCTGGAAGGACCTGATGCTTTTATTTCTGGGAGGTGACAGAATTTTTACACCATGAAATAACACATGTGAAATCATCTTGATGCTACACAAACTTATAATAAGCTAAATGGCACATTACATAGAGTTAGCCCCTGCAGCTATCAGAGACAACCAGATCCTCCTTCACAGGCAACATCAATGTTACTATGTTTCTATTTGAAATCAGCATTTTGAAAATAAAACATTTTTTTATCACGTGTACTCTTTGGCTCTGTATCCCTTTTAATCCGTGGTTTACTTTCTTCCAACACTGGAAACACAAACACAAAAACATCAGTTCCAAGGCAAATAATAAATTATTGAATTAACAAAACAGTTATTCTGAATTTACCAAACTTTGCCTAAATAATGACAATAAAAAACAAATGCATTTTTTATGTATTTGTTTTACGTCCAAATATTCTAAGGTGGTAGTACTCATGATGACCTCAGTATTTCCTGAATCCTCACCATGACCAGCTCTTTCTGTTAAAACGACCAGTTACTCTGCACTCTGAGCTTCCAAAAAAACTCCAACTCAGGATTCATATGATTTTTTTCCTCTGATGGAAACAGAGTTAAATAATCAAAGTCTCTCCTTGTCTGCTTCAGTAGAAATTAGACCGGGCGCCGAAGCAGAGCATCAGTCGCTGTCTCCTCTCCAGCCGATCAGATGCAGTCATGAGACAAAGCTCCAGTCGCACAGGAAATGTCAGCGGCTCTGCCCCGAGGTCGGAGGCGTTCAGGGCCCTGATTGGATCTTTTCTAAGATAACCTATAAAACACAGTGAGACACGGGGAAAAGGCCACAGAGGATGATACAATCACCTGGAGAGCGCACATGAAACACACAAGGAACAAGAAGCGAGAAGTCGGTTAAGGACAAAAACAGAGATATGGAAAATCCCAAATACTTTCTTCTGGAATTAATTGTATTTCTGCAGCATTAACAAACGGATATTTCACTATTAATTAATTCACTAATCCAGTGTTTTCCTCTGCTCTCCATTATATCAGGAGGGTTTTGAACAGTGCACGTTTAACACAGTAACATTTGCTGTAATCCCAAAAAAACACTTGGCAGAATAAATCATTATGCTGCCGTCTTAAGTCAATTACAGTAATTATTACCCTCCCCGGGCCCCTTTGAGCAATGTTTGAACTGAGCAGGGCTTAAAACATTTGATTGTCTCAGGAGGAGACTAATTAGCACCGTGGTGCAGGTAGTGGGTGAAAAACATCCATTATTCAGACAAATAAACAATTTAAATGTGTCTTAAGTTTAATTGTTGAGCTGCAGCCGGGGGGGGTGTGAGGGGTGAACTGTAGAAGACAAAAAGTTCAAATCACCCACTGATGATAAACGTGCTCACAGGACAGATCATAAGTAACGTGACTCCAACAGGACCTGCTGCACATTGCTTGAATAATATTTTGTTGGCCTGTGCATGGAAACAGTTGTGTGATTGTAAAACACAGAATTCAACGGCACAGCAGCTGTGAGCAGAGACAACAGGGTCAGTAACACTTGTAATGATTATTCATGCTGCTTGTGTTCTTCCAGTCGGGAGCCTGACCAATCAGACGAGGCTGTGTCGTGACTGAAAATACACAATGAGCAAGTTTCTACGTGTTCTTTTCTGCTTCTGCCCGTCCAGATCAAAACTGAAATGGAGCCAGTGGAGTTTCTAATGTCAGTTTTTAGTGGTTTTGAGGAAGTCACGGGTCAGACACAGAAGAAACCAAGAGGACGTTCTTTTTTTGTTGCTTTTTTTAAAGGTAAGCTGCAAATATTTGGAACGTTTTACATTCCATCAACATCATATAGCCTCACATGTATAATATAACATGTCTGGTTGAATCTGCAGCCTCCTCAGCTCCTCACAGACATGACACCTGAAGAGCTCTGGTCACAGGTGAACTGGAGAAGATGAAACCTACTGAGACGTGCATGCAGGACTGAAGAAATGAAATACACATATTTACAACTTCACGCAATAATGACACAAATAAGTATCACACCACTTTCCCGTTGGTT
>CM076732.1:240731-245731 GCA_038501795.1 Pseudopleuronectes americanus
TTGAAAACTCGTCCACTCGGCTGCAGATACGTCTGACGTCCACACTTCTCCTTCCTGAGCTGCGTTTTAGTCCTGACGGGAGGAAACTGAGATGTTAGGAAACGGTGACGCTGACACATGACGACCACTTCCTGAGTGTTTCAGTCATGACGTCTCCTGAGCTGATTCATCCGGCTCCCGACACGTCCTCCTCCTCTTCAGAGACAAAACAACCGGCGTGGGCCTCGTCTGCCAGAGTCCAACACAACACGGAGAATCAGCCACAAGTGTTACTGACCCTGTTGTCTCTGCTAACAGCTGCTGTGCAGGCTCAGTCTGCAAATCCCACAATATTACTCAGTTAAATTCCTTCGCTAAGGAAACTTGAATTGACTGGATACAGGTTTGAAATATGTTAAAAGAATCCAAATGTATTGTACAAGAATAAAACATTTAGAGTCTGCAGCAGCGTTTGGTCGTATAACGAGTTTGTAGAGGAAGGTGTATTTACAGGGAGTAGACACAGGTTTAATATCTGCAGGATAAATGTATTAATCTGCCAAAAACTATATTTCTGTCAGTAGCTCTTGGATTATTATTGGATGATTATTTATCTCTATATAATGTGAAATAAATTCTGTTATTTTCCCTGAGCCACAGATGAAATTTTGTTTTTTCCTCAGCTATAAGAAAGGTAGTTTTTTTTAGTATTATAGTTTATAAATTGTTATAGTTCATGTAATTGTGTTACCTTGTATAGTTCCAGGATTAATCCAATATCATAGGAAACCAAACTAGTGAAGCAGGTAATCAGTGTAGGCAGGGAAATCAATTGGATCTTTAATTGCTGTGTGGAAGAAGAGACAGGAAAATTGTGTAGACACACACACTCACACAGACTCACACACTCACACACACGTGCATGGTGATAGAGAGACAGCGGCTGATGAGCGCGGAGTCTCGAGGGGACGGCGTGGAGAATCCTCTTGGCCGGGAGTTTCCAGGGTTTAGCAGCGAGACACAGTTTCTGTCTTTTACACGAACGAGACCCAGTGAGAAACAGAGGATTTGAATAATCCCATTACAGCCTATTACAAAAGCACTAATATGATCCCATTGCCTGGAAACTGGAGAACAGTGGAGACAGTGAGGAAATGGATCATTAAGGATCAGGGTCTGACAGAGGAGGTGAATAACATCTCAGAAATAACAATTAATACAAAGAGGGCAATTACAGTAAAGTAGGAATTGTCTAATATTCCAGCTTTGAAACATGGGATCGATTGAAAAATACAAATAGAATTCCTTAACTTAGATTTTTATATCAACACAATCGGCTCAAAAGTAACAAGTTGTGCAGTGAATGAATCCCTGTGTTGTTAATTATAATATATGATTTGGATTTATTGATTTTGACCGGCTGCATGAACAGTCGAGTTTCAGCAGCGAACCTGTCGCCCTCACGTTGAGACTTCTCCGTCTATCATCTGCATAAACCTTGAAATCGGCTGCAACACATTTATGGAACGTGCTCGTTGAATTCATGTGTTTGCTCTATGACACGGAGCTCGTTGGTATTTGATGTATTTATCCAGCTGCAGTCTCACAAACTGCAGTGATTGTGCATTTTAAACGTGCAAATATGGAAAATATGCTGCTTATGTCTTTAGAACCACTTGATATCTCCTGCTTCAGGCCGTCTGCCGGCTCCTGGTGAGTCTCGTGCACAAGGAGCAGCGGCTGTTTTATCTATTTATCGTTTATATCTTCATATATAAATAGTGATTTCATGCAAACAAGAGTTTATGACTCACAATCTTTTCTCTATATGGTTTTTCTATAGGTGGTTCTGCTTTTATAACAGTTATATACTGTATGTAAATGTTAGTAAAGGTTTTTTATTTTACAATTGGTTTATTGGGTTGTTCATATAAAATGATGGTAAAAAATGCTTTTGACTGTTCAAAATTCCTCTGATTTGCTTTTGTAATAAAGATATTGAAATGAAACCAGATTTAAAAGTCGCGTTTCTGGTTTCTTGCAGAAAATAAAACTTCAATGACTCAATCACAGACTGAAAAGACTAACATCAGGTTTGAGAAGCTTTTTATATGTTTCTATTTAAAATATGAAACTGCAAAGAAACTTTACAAATAGCAGAAAATGAAATCACTCAGATACACTACCTCAGAAACCATACGGCAACAACACACAATTGTAGAAATCAAACCTAATATTTTCTCCACAGCAATGACTACTATGGCAGTTATTTACAATTCAGATAATCAAAAAATGTCTTAAATTAAAAGAAATTACTTATTTTTCTTTATAAATGTGATTAGAAGCTGTAAATACATTTATTTTCAATTTTACCCTTGAAAGAATTTTGCCTGATTATTGAATATTTATTAGTTTTGGAGCCGTCAGACTGAGACGACTCAGATTCACACAGAAGATACAAAAAGGAGTTTAACATGTTTTACAAAATAAAAGACCAACAGTGGAAACATGCATTCATTGATGACATCATGCAGCTGAGAGGAGACGTAGATTGATCTCTCACTTTCTAAATGTGTCCCCGTCTGGATATTGGATTTGCTCTTTGACTGTGACCTTATACCCGGCGAGCCACAGGAGCGAGTGTGACTGCTGGACCCTCGGTCCTGTCGTGCAGAGTCGTGTCTTCCTGCTGTCGGGGGCCCGGGCTCCGGCCTGGCCTGGCCCCCCCCCACTAACCCCACTCCACCGAGTGCACTTATTGGATTCCCCTCCTCACCGTGCACTCTGATAAGGGCATCTGTCAAGCGGATGAACAATCAGAGTTAAAAAGGTGTGTGATGCACGCTTGGAAGGATCTTACTTCCTGCGGAGGCCGGGCGGCTGCTGGGTGGAGGCGCGGGGGGCGAGGCGGACGACCACAGGACTCTAGCAGAGGATTAGCATCGCCCCGCGGACGCTCTGCACATCGACGCTTGTTGCTGTCGATGATGATGATGGCTTCCGCTCAGCTACGCGTATTCTCAAGCAATAACATCGACATCTGTATTATCAACCCAAGAATACCCGTGGTCGAGACGGGAGCAAACAGTCACGCCACCTCACTCCCCTCCACCGTCTCTCCTCTCCTGTCCCCTTCCTTGTTTCTGTGCTCGACGGCGTACGGCAGGAGAGAGCTGGAGGGAAGGGTGGCGATTTCACGAGCAGCTGAAACTGTCTGGTTCCTGCAGGAGAAGAGTAAAGAGGGAGAAGGAGAAGGCGGATCAATAACCAGGGCTGCAGCTGATCATTTATTTCACTATTGATTCATCGGCTAATACGTTTTTTTTTCCATTAATCGATGAATCGTCTAAAAAATATGAAACGATTCAACAGAGATTTCCTGAAGTCTGATGTCTTCTTATTTCTTGTTTTGTTTGAGCTCAGTTCAGCCAATGAGAATCTGTTTTCCAGAGACACATGACAAAGAAAACTGGAACCAGGAACCGTCGACACCCCCCACACATAAACTGAAGTCACATTTGCAATCGTTAAAACACCGTAAATCATCTGTGAGTTGGTTTCCTGCGTCCGAACTGAGGCCGAGTGCTTTGTTCAAGACGCTTCGTCCTCCACCGTCTGGAAATCCTCACTAATTGGTGTAAATATCTCTTTTTAATGGCATCAAACACACAATGCGACAAGGAGGCTGCTGTTGTTTCCAGCGTCGTAAATATTCTCCACTCACTATTTCCTCTGCCACACCGACTGTATCTGCAGCAGCAGGCGAGAGAGGAGAGAGAGGAGAGAGAGGAGAGGGAGGGAGGGAGGGAGGGGGAGGGAGGGAGGGGGAGGGAGGGAATGTGATGGACTGCCGCGCTTACATGAATAGTCATTTTGTCACTGGGTGCAATAAAGTTTTGGCTCCTCTTTTCCCCCCCTTAATGCCTGGAACCCCTGACTGAGTGTAATAAGGAAGTGGGAGATGTGAGCTTTGCCTTCCCTGTGCCGGTGTTTATCAGCGAGTGACACACATCTGAGGGGGTGAAGGCTGCGCAGAGCTGTGAGCTCCTGCACGCTGCAACACATGAGAGGAGTCAGGAGGAAGGGAAGGAGGAGAAAACACACAGAGGTGGAGGCTTGAAGGAAAAGAGAGGGAGGATGTAGTGTAGTTTCAGGAGATGAGAGAGGAGAAATGGATGGATTGTTTGCGTGTGAGAGAGAGAGAGAGGAGTGGAGGAGGAGAGGAGGGGGGGGTATCAGCTGGGTCTGGACTGTCATTCTACGACGTGATTGGCTGTGTCAGGAAGAGATAAGCAGTCTTCACATCCCTCATGCCCTCGCATCTTCAAGGCCCCGGAATCAAACGGCGGAGAACACGGCGGCGCGCTCCTCTGCACCGAAGAGAGACGACATGAAAGCAGTGATTCCTGCTATTATTCTAAACACCTCTGCATGTGAAATACCACACTCCTGTCAGCGAGCGTGGGGAGGAGGGGCGGAGGGGCGGAGGGGCGGAGGGGCGGAGAGGCGGAGAGGAGGATGAAGCAAAAGGAGGCGCAAAGACGGAAAAAGGCCTCGGTCTGGAAGAAGGTTTGGTCTTCTTCACAGGAGGGCCTGAGGCTGATAGGACCCTCGTGGTCCTCACCATAAGCCTGCACATTAGACAGCATTAGGCCGGGAGATGGACCGAGGGAGAGCGACTCCCCGAGCGCCTCGGCTCCTGAGGGACTTAACATCTGAGCTCTCCACCGTCCTGGAGGTCCAGGCCGGCCGCTCTCCTCTGACTCACTCGCTTCCCGGGAGCCATCCTGCAGAAATCCACCAAATTAATCCTTCAACCATTACTATAAGCTCTGACACTCTTCTATAGATCTGCAGGATTATAGAATAGGTGCGTATTATAAAGTATTACAAGGAATTATGGTTCTTTTCCCCTCCTAAGTAGGAGCTTAAATCCTGTCTGACGAGGGGAAGGTTCAGTGGAAGGAGTTTGAAACATTTATTCTGTTGACACGAGTGAAGGGAACAGACGGTGTAAAGAT
>CM076732.1:248231-260464 GCA_038501795.1 Pseudopleuronectes americanus
TCTGCAGCAGAGCACAGTTTCACTTTGAACAAAGTCTGTGTGAAATGCAAAGCAACAAGCGAAGTCACGTCCAACTCTCTCATCTCATAAGTGCTGCGGTGAGGAACGAGGGAACAAAGAGGGAAAGAGAGAAAGAAAGAGACAAAGCTGCAGAGCAAAGTGGGAAAGGCGAGGAGAGGAGAGGAGGAGGAAAGGATGAAGACAGGAGAGAGAATAAAGAAGAGAAAGAGGAATAAAGGTGTGATGAGGTTGTGCCACTGTGGGCTTTGTGATGCGCTCCTCTCCTCCGCCCCGTCATCGCTCCTCTTCCTCTTTCTCTTTCTTTTTCTCGCCTGGTTTTTCTTTGACGATAAACCTCTGAATGACAGAAACTGACATCTTCTCCTTTTCTCTGCACACAGCTCTGAAGCCATATTGAGCTCAGATTTCTGCGTGACTTAACGCTGCTGCATTAATTCTATTACACAGCATTAAGTCAGACGGATTAGGAGGAGAATGGAGCAGCAGCAGCAGCAGCAGCATCTCCAGAGGATTTATTCCAATACTCACCCCATTGTTGGAAGTCTGTCAATCCCTCCTCAAGTCGACGGCAGTGTATTTGGCAATATCTGGAAATCACACTGAGGTGGTGGAGAGGGGGGGGGAACGCCCCCTCTCTAACTCCCCTCTCTCCCTCATTCTCTCTCTCTTTTTTTTCCTCTGTCTCCCTCCACCAGCAGAAAGCCTCTCCCATGTAGAGGGGAAAATGAACGTAGAGAAAAAAGAGGAGGGGAATAAAGATCCGAGAGGCAGACTCTCTCTGCCTTTATCCTCCCCTCAGATCCTGGAATCTGTGGCTCTGCTTCTGCCCTGCACACTCTCTCTCTCTCTCTCTCTCTCTCTCTCTCTCTCTCTCTCTCTCTCTCTCTCTCTCTCTCTCTGCTGTCCTCCCATTGTTGCGAATCAAGCGTGGTCAAAGGGGCGCGGCGGAGGCGACTCAATGATTCAGGATTCAAGCGAGAAGAGAAGAAGCAGCTCTAGCTTTTCTCTCCCTCTCTCTCTCCCTCTCTCTCTCTCCCTCTCTCTCTCTCTCTCTCACACACACACACTCACGTACACACAAACACAACCCTGCGCTTGCACTCGAATACACCCTGCTTGTGCTCAAACTGTGCACTGGACAGATTTCCTGCTCCAGCTCTTCTCCTCACACTTCCGGTTCTGAGCGACTCATCAGGCGCAAGTCAAATAAATCAATCCAGATAAATAAGGGAGTGAATCTACGTCTCAAATATCTGTTTGGTGAACGGACTCTTCGTGTGGCCCCGGTTTCCTCCTCTGGCTCGGTGTCTTAATTCCACTAGGCCACAATAAGCACATTAAACAATAGCCTCTAACTAAGGCTTGGAAATTATTCAAATGTAACCTTCACCAAAGTCTTGAAATGATCAACCTGCTCACCAGGAGACACTCATTAGGTCCTGGCAGGCTGCCTGGAGAGATCTGCTCTGGAGCCGTTTGCCCTGAACACGGCCGCGGTGCACGCCGTGCTAATTAACTTTTCAAAATTACAGATGGTCCTGCATTTAAATTCTGGGCGGAATGATCGACATTTTCTCGTTATTAATTCCGGGGCCCCGCCTCTGAAATCATCATTGTGCGTCAAATTGGTCCCATCAAGCCTTTTTCTGTTCCTCCTCCTCTTCTCCCTTTAAAATGGTCTTTGTCATCAGCGGTGCTTAATGGGAGCTGATGGACGGCAGGGAAGTGCATCACTGCCTCGTGCACACGTCAAGCCTCAGCACAATCTGTGCACGTGTGTGTGTCTGTGTGTAGTGTGGCCCACTGTGAGCGCTGCGGCTCCCTGACAGCAACTTCTCAGTGACTGGCTCTATATCCATCCTAATCCAATCCCATGGGATTTCCCAGCCGTTGAGTTTCCCCCAGCGAGAGACGACTGGCAGCTTCAGCTGGATCTCTGCTTCCCAAATCTCCCCAAACCTCGTCTCATCCGCCGGGGATTACACAGCTCAGCTCCCCGGGCAGCCGTGGCAGAGCAGAGGGAGATACTCCACCAGTAGTGATGTGGTGGGGGGTGCTGGTGTGCGACTGCAGGTGTTGCTCCATCGTTGCGTAATAGTTCAGTGGAGCTGACGAGGTGGACACATCGTGGGACCGGGTTCATTTTCAGTTTGAGGAGGAAGGGGTTTTACTGGACTGACAGTGACACACACAAACACACACAAACACACATATACAGCTGTGCACACACACTGCTGCATGCTGCCTGTCAATCAGTCAATGGTTCGATGTTCTTCTCCTGCACGATGAGGCCAAACTTTTGAAAGCGGCCGTGTCATGTGACTCCTCTACACTGCGGAACACAAAGGAAACACACAGGATACACACACAAGAAACACACAGGAAACAAACAGGAAACAGCACAGGAACGCACAGGAAACACACAGGAAACACACAGGAAACACACAAGAACGCACAGGAACACACAGGAACGCACAGGAACGCACAGGAAACACACAGGAAACACACAGGAACGCACAGGAAACACACAGAAACACACAGGAAACACACAAGAACGCACAGGAACGCACAGGAACGCACAGGAACGCACAGGAAACACACAGGAAACACACAGGAACGCACAGGAAACACACAGGAAACACACAGGAAACACACAGGAAACACACAGGAAACACAGAAACCACAGGAAACACACAGGAAACGCACAGGAAACACACAGGAACACACACAGGAAAACACAGACACACAGGAACGCACAGGAAACACACAGGAAACACACAGGAAACACAGCACAGGAAACACACAGGAAACAAACAGGAAAACACAGGATACAAACAGGAAACACACAGGAAACACACAGGAAACACACAGGAAACACACAGGAAACACACAGGAAACGCACAGGAACCACACATGTAGTGAGTCGTCTCCCACGTGGATTCGATTGTCCATCGACTCCTCCCTCATCGCTGAGGTCATTTCTGAGCCAAGATGGCTCCCGGTGGCTCCCGGTGGTTCTGGTTTCAGTCAGGGGAGTCGTACGGTTGCTTCCCGGCTGTCTCGGCTCTTTGCTTCTCTAGTTTCTCGTCCTCCGTCTTCCCTCCGTCGCTCCCCCTCTTCTGCAGTCTGCTCAGATCCCTGTGGTACGAGCACATTTCTCATTCCCTCTCCTCCTCTCCCTCGCCCTCGCTCCCTCAAGATTGCTGCTTTATTAAACCGACTCTCCCTATCTTTCATTTGCCACTCTCCCCACCGTGCTCCCCACTCCCAGACACTGGTTTTTATTTATTCTCTCTCTCTCTCTCTCTCTCTCTCCCCAACACACACATCACACTGGCTTTGCATACATCAGTTCATTGCTCAGCAGCCGAATCCGCACATACTTTTCCACCATATTCTCGATTCTCCTGATATGGAAAGAAAGAAAGAGAGATTCTGGCTTCTCTCTTCTTCTTCTTCTTCTCACCTCCTCCTTCCCTTTGTTCACTCTCTACATTGCTCCCGCCCTATGTGCTCCCTCCATCCCTCTCTCTCTCTCTCTCTCTCTCTCTCCGTGCTCCCTCCATCTCTCTCAGACCCAGGGCAGCTATATTTAGCGGCAGGTTAACTGCTCCTGTCAAAGGTCTGATTTGTATTCTCTGCATGCGAGTCGGACTCGGGCCTCGTAGCAACACAAACAAAAGGCCCTGGTTTGAATATGCACTGAACCCACTGGCTTAGGAATCAAAGCCTCCTCTCTGCCCTGCTGCCAGTGGCGCCACCTGCTATGGTAGGGAGGGGTATGGGTGAGGAGGAGGTGGTGCTGGTGGTAGGGTAGGTGGGGGGCTGGGTCATGGGGACTCAAAGTCAAGCTCGACTTACTGCCAACGCACACATCCATGCAGGGAGGAGCTCAACGGCCCCACACACTCTGAAGGAGCCATGTTTGAGAGAGCGACTTTAAAAAGAGACGGAGACGAGGACGGGGTCGCGTCCCTCGTCCGTCCTCTCTGGACGAAGGGAGGGACAGGACGGGGACACAGAGAAGGAGACAAACTGAGAATAGAAAAAAATCTCCCTTTTCCTCAAAGTCCGCCCCAGGCACCAAGTGACAGAGGAGATTAAAGAGAAAGGCACGTATACATTATAACGCAGGCGGACATATACGGACACATGGGGAGTCCGGGGAGCGGGAGAGGAGGTGTGATGCTCCCTGCTGCTTTCCCCTCGCCTCCGCTGCCTGGTCTCATCTGGTCCGGCAGCCGGCTGTGGGTGACTGGCAGCGTGCTACATCACAGATACACTCTGACCAGAGGCTCTCCACGGATCCCACATACCAGAGCACAGACCAGCCGCTACTGACTGAAGTCTAAATCCACACTTTTTCTTTTAAATGCCATTTTTAAACTAAAATGACCCCTTTCCATACAGCACACCTTAAAACCATATCCTTCAAATGCAGCTTGTGAATGGAGACACATAGTTTTTTGTACTTTCAGTATTTTAGGATGTGAACCAACCAGGAAGCAGGTTCTGGAGGATGATGAGTTTGTCTCAAGCCCGACTCAGAGCAGGACAGAGATGCTCAGTGACTCTCCACAGATACTTAGCAATGCTAATGATTGCAGTTTGTAACGGAGCAGAACCCCCCCCCCACTATTTAATTTATTCCTGGCACTTTCCCTCTAATTTTGGTTTTGTTCCAATCTGTGAGTATTGCTCATCGTTCAGCCACAGGCACGAGGCTCTGGCACGAGGAGACCTGCTGCTGGTGGGAGGGTTTCCACTCAGTCGTACATTCAGATGGTGAAACGCTGGATTTAAGAATGTGTTGTGTATCGGAACAAAAAAAAGATTATGAATGAAAGTCTTTTCTTTAAGTTATAGTGATGAACATTAATCTGAGCTTCATTTTTGGGGTTATGATCCAGGTCTTTGACCACGAGGATGGTAAATACTTTCAGTGCAAACAGCGACAGTTGGTGTCCGGTCTGCTCGGTCGAAAACAAACACGGACAATGATTCAAAAATCTATAACCCATAAAAACACAAAAACAATATCCACATAACTGTTTCTGAATCGTCCACGACAGCCGAGTGGCGTCTCTCACTCAGACGAGGGGCGAGCACGGACATGTAATGAATTCATCTCCTGGTCAACACATGTTCGGATGTAATTTAAAATGAGCTGAGATACACTTTGTATTTCTTTTTTCATTTTTCATATATAGCTTTGAAAATGGATAAATTATCTGCTAAATAAATCAAGTGGGTTAAAGAGTCCCAACAAACACTGTATGACAGAATATATCTGGAAATATACGAGTCCAATAAGGAAAGTGAGAGTTTCTGTTTCACTGGGGAAATAAAGATTCTGGTCCAGTAAGAAAAATGAATATTTTTTATGTTATATAGCAATTTGCTCAATTCCAAATGACTGAGTCTCTCTCTTTACTAGATAGAAACGTTTATCTGATAATGACTCAAGGATAATGACATTTCTGCCGAATATAGTGGAACAAAATTAGTCCATGTTTAAATTGTTTGGAGAATAGTTGGAATATATAAAATATTAAATATTAGAAGTATAAATAGGAAGCATGTGTAGTGTTTAAACTTGTAATGAACAGTATGTAATATATAGACTTCAGATTATGTCAGTGGAAAAAATCAAGGATGGATGGCTGAATAGATGGATGATGAATGGATGGATGGATGGATGGATGGATGGATGGATGGATGGATGGATGGATGGATAGAGTAGAAACGACTGCAGAGTGACTGAGAGAGGAGCAGGGAATACAAATCAATGACAGTAAACAATGAAGTGTGTATCTCTCCCATCGGAGCTTCCTCTTTGTTTCGACTCATCTAAACACAAACAGCGACTGCAGCTCGACACCTGAGCATCACACACACACACACACACACACACACACGTATGTAAACAGTCACAGTGTAACCTCTGCACACAGCGGCAGCTCCACACACACTCAGCAGCGACTCTGTCAGAGCTGCACTCATGGTGGTGGTGTTGTTGTTGTCGTGTAGTGTCGTAGTCGTGGACCACACTCGCTGCATTATCGTCCAATTAGAATTCAGGGACGAGCCGGGGGAGGACAGGGGGAAGAGGGGAGTGGAGCGGGGGGGGAGACGGAGGGAGAGAGAGGGTTGAAACAAGCCAGGCAAACAAACACTAAATCCAATTGCATGGGCAGGTTCCAGGAAGCGGATGGAGAGAGATGCAGGAGGAAGAGGAGGTGAGGGAGGGAGGCTTTTCTTTCCATTTCTCTGTCTTCTTCTTCTTCTTCTTCTTCTTCTTCTTCTTCTTCTTCTTCTTCTTCTTCTTCTTCTTCTTCTTCTTCTTCTTCTTCTTCTTCTTCTTCTTCTTCTTCTTCTTCTTTCTATCTATCTATCTATCTATCTATCTATCTATCTATCTATCTATCTATCTATCTATCTATCTATCTATCTATCTATCTATCTATCTATCTATCTATCTATCTATCTATCTATCTATCTATCTATCTATCTATCTATCTATCTATCTATCTATCTATCTGTCTGTCTGTCTATCTATCTATCTATCTATCTATCTCTCTCTCTCTCTATCTATCTATCTATCTATCTATCTATCTATCTATCTATCTATCTATCTATCTATCTATCTATCTATCTATCTATCTATCTATCTATCTATCTATCGATCTGTTCGTCCATCTCTGAGTCCTTCTTCTCTTTTCCTCTTTGTTCCACTTCTGTTGTTAATCTCTCTCTCTCTCTCTCTCTCTCTCTCTCTCTCTTGCTCCGCCACTCACCCCTTCAACCTCATCCTCTCTTCATCTCTCTCTCCCTCTCTCTCTCTCTCTCTCCAGACACCAAATGCCACGACAGACGCCCCGCTGATCGATACCATGACATCATCAGGCCTGGACATCATCAGTGGGCTGTGGGCGAAGTGCTGACCTGAAACACACACACACACACACACACACACACACACACACACACACACACAAACAAACACACACTCTCACTATTCCACACACATACATTAGGGCCACAGGGACCGAGCTGAGCTTCCTCACATCCCGGCCCAACCCGCGTAACCTCGTCCTTCCTGCCAGTAAATCTGACTGATGACAGGCCCAGGACCTGACTCACACAAACACACACACAAACACACACAACTAATAGACAATGAGGACTTTCCCCTGAGCGAGCTGCCGAGAGGAGGCTGATGGGTGTTAGTACAACACTGGGAGACTGTGTCACTGCAGCTGTCATGTTTGTACGACTTCACCCAACTCAGAATAAAATAAAACATATCGTCAGTGTGTGTTAACAGCGGCGTTGAACCTACAAGGTGACAGGAGGACTGGTTCTTCTGATGTTCTGCAGAAGGTCCAGAGCGTCTCTCTGGGACATGTGCGTCCTCCAGGAGAATGTCCACAGGTTCTCTGGAGTTTAGAGAATGTCTGAAAGCAGCTTAGGAGCCAGCGTGTGGTGCCAGAGATCAGACGTCGGCAGATACAAGATCTAATGGAGACCTGAACTGAATTCCAAAGACCAGAGACCGGACCCCACCTGGAGAGAGGCCCCCGACACGGAGCTGAGACGGGACCCCACCTGGAGAGAGGCCCCGACACGGAGCTGAGACGGGACCCCACCTGGAGAGAGGCCCCGACACGGAGCTGAGGCCGGGGCCCAGATGGAGAGAGGCCCCCGACACGGAGCTGAGGCCGGGGCCCAGATGGAGGACAGATCGTCGACTTAACACCCGACCCTCTGCACCTCTGCCCCGTGCTGCTCCCTCTGCATCTGCTCCATGTTCTTCTGGGAGGCGGGGCTGCACATGCAAGCCGAGTAATGGCTGCAGAGACGCACTAATAACATTACAGCTGCTGGGGGGTGGAGAGCGGGTCAGGGAGGGAAGCAGGGGCTGTGGGGTGGTGGCTGTACGTATGACGGGTGAGGGGTTGGTTAGGGGATCCGGGGGGTGCTGTGAAGGAAGGAGGGGGGAGGGGGGGGTAAGGGGGAGGGGCAGGTGCATCACTAATGGCTTTTTAAAAAGGTTACAGCATGTCGCTCCCTCTTCATAATGGGGCCCTGGCTGTGCTGGAAATGCAATTTCCGGGAAAGATAATGCAAGGAGTGAAGGGCTGTGTGTGTGTGGGGTGCAGTGTGTACCTTGTGCTTATGTTCAAGTGAGAGAGAGAGAGAGAGGAAGAGAGAAAGACTCGGATGAGGGAAGAGAAAGAGGTGGAGGGGGGAAGAGAGAGTACAGGCGTGAAAAACCATGGGTGGCAGTGAATGTGTGTATGTGTGTGTGTATGTATGTGTATGTATGTGTGTGTGTGGTTTGGTGTTCACAGACTTTCTTGGATGCTCAGATAAAGCAGAAGAGACAGCGAGAGCGAGACAGAGGTGGAGGGAGACGCAGCATCTATAAGCTGGAGGGTATACAAGGGGCTCTGTGTGTTTGTGTGTGTCTGTGTGTTTGTGTGTGTCTGTGTGTGTGTGTGCATCAATAGTTAATGAAGACATTATCTCAGGACACCGCGTCCGTGTATCTAAACAAACATTATCCTTCAGCCCTTCAACATCCTGCACGGTTGGTTAAAGTCAAGTATACTAATTAACCCCGGCTCCACCGCTGGATATGAGACTCGGCTCCGCCTGATTGAATCTTCCTGCTTTTCAATGGGTATCTGTAATTGCTAGTCATGTTGGGGGGGGGTGGGGGGTGGGGGGGGGACGGACAATTTAAGTGTATACATTATGTTGCTGTCAGTGCTGCACACTTTGCTCCCTGCCATAGTAATACTTTCAATTTATTTCACACCCTTTGCACATAACACAAAATCAATAACTCGCGCTTATGTGTAATTTCATTGTGTCAGCCTGGTAGTTCTGCCTGAACAATTATAATTTAACTAAATTATTATTGAGCTGACATCTGGCGCCCGTGCATGTGAGGAGAGAGAGAGTGTGTGTGTGTGTGTGTGTGTGTGTGTGTGTGTGTGTGTGTGTGTGTGTCTGCAGTGCTCAGACCAGTGGAAACACAAGAAGTTGCAGCACATCTTTTATTCTACACAAATTCAATAGCAGCCACACGTCCTCTCCTCCGAGTCTCACAACTCATCCATCTTGTCTCTCCTCCACTTAACCATGATGATGACATGTAGCCGACCCCACCCCACCCAGCTACAATCTCACCTGCAAACTGTCACAGGAAGCTAAAAAACATACAGTTGTGTATATATAAACGCAGGATGAGGTAATAGGTTCAAATTCACAAGAATATTCGGACCTTCCAGAATTGTTGCAAGCTGAAATATCAGATATTTTCATTTGGACAAAGGCAAAACAAAAAGAGAAATCTAATATTCCTCCTATTCTCTGATTTCTCTGATCTCTGTGGCTCCTCCTCCTGACGTGCACCTCCTTCCTAACCACTCATCTCACGTTCAGATCACGTTCACCTTCAAGAACCTAAAGGAACGACCGGGTTGAAAGAGAAATGACTTAAAATGACCACATAACTCTTGTCCTCGGCACACGGAGGACGGTGGAATTAAAATGCTCAGCAAACTAAAGAGTGAGCTTCCCACACTAATGAGGCCTGTGTGGAGACAGGAAGACGCTGCAGGTGGGATTTCACCGAGGAAGCAGCGTCATCCTTTGAACCTCTTTCACTGGGATGTTTGGGCCTTTAAATCCAGTCTTTTTAAGGAACTGCAGGTGCATCTCTCCAACGTCTGGAGCTCTGTGAGACTTCTTTGATCAGTGGTTCAGGGTAATTCATAGATTGTGTTCCTGCGGATTCCTGAAGCGAGTGGAAAAGGCTCCTGCAGATTGAAGCGTGTGTTCAGAGACAGAAAAGTAAAATCTGTGGTCGTGTCTCAGGTGCAGATGTTCTCCTGAGCTGAGGCCACAGCTCGAGGAACCTCTGTGGACCGGACGTCTGAGAAGGTGAATGCTGTGTTTGCTCTGGTTCTCACTGGACGTACACGTCTGGGATGTACGTTGCCATCTTGTGGATTCAACCTGCAAATGCATAATCTCATCAGAGTCACAGGAGCTGCAGAGAAACAATGTAGTGAGTGACCAGGGAGGTTCTGGGTGTTGGTTCTATCTTTAGCTCACGTGGTCCAGACCCAATCTGTGTAGCTCGTATCTATAATCTATACTCATCCACATGAAGCTGTTAAATTAATGAGTTTGTACAAAAACACAGATATTTAGCAAGTTCTCCAGTTTAATTCCGACATGATTCTTCATGATTGCAGCAGGTTGATAGTGTGAGCTGGGTAAGAACACATTGAACCACAGGATGGCAGCACTGAGCCTCTCACAGCACACACAGGCCTTTCACCTGAGTAAGAAATAAAAATAACTCAGATGGTTAATCAAACATTTTGTAGGATTCACTCCTTTTTGGAGATTGATCCATTCAAAGGGACGAAAGGAGGAACACATCATGTTTTATTTGCTCAACATACTTTACATCCTGTAGATGAAATCTGTGGAATAAACCTTTAACTTAAACACTGGAGGAGATAATGAGTCTCTGATTAACCTTAACACACACAGTACATGACCCACACCCACACAAAAAGACCCCGGCCAAACTGGGATTCAAACTGGGATGTTTGAGAACCACTGACCCTGCACCTCAAATGGAGGAAAACATTTTAGATATAATATTGACTTTAACAGTGTGTCTGTCAAAACGTAAATTCACGATTAAATAAATCTCAGCGATTGTTCAGTCAATCCTCGCTTGAATAAAAAAAAACACTCACACTCAAACAATCCAGCGCTCAAACATCAAAACACAGAATCACCGTCACTGACACAGACAAAATCTCTTAATGCAATATCCAGTTTATTGTTCTCATCACACTTATCTTTACAGAGCAGAGGAGCTTTCGGCAGCAGGATCAAAGGAACCTTTTCGCCTCGATCGAAGGAGCTCGCTGCTTTTTACTCACACGTCAGTCGACTGTTTGTTCTTTGATTTAAAAACACACGTAACTAAAGACTTTACAGGAGAGTGAAGCTGCCGAGGAGATCGTGTTCTCCCCCGTGGAGAATCATCTGGAAGCTGTTTCGCTCCTCGTTTGTATTTTAAGTTGATCATTAAAAACAGAGAAGTGACGCAGCAGAAGTCATGAGTCCGATTCAAATTCACAACTTCACGTGTGGGTGCTGCCACATGTTCCTTGGCTGGAAGGAACTGGGATGAAGAGTTAGATGGTTTCCTGGTTCCTACATCTTGTCACAGGAACCTAAATCTCAAATGATGATACTGCGTTTCCCTGTGTTCACATTTTCATAAAGACAATATTAGAATTCTCTCTTTGTGGATTGTTAAATCTACAGAAACGCTTGTTGGGTCACAGAGTGAAATGTAAATTTAGATTTTAATGTAATTTCGTTTCAAGGATATTAAAAACAACATCAATAACTTTGTCAGTTTTCCTCCTACAGTCTTTGTTGATGTTTATATCCGACTCTGACCAATCAGCTGTTGATGTTCATGTAGATGTAACAGCATCGAAGAGAGGAAACTGTATTTTTTACGTTTGTCACTTGTGTTCACACACGATCATAAAACATCGGTTCAGTGGGGACGTGTCAGTACAAAGTCGAGTGGGCGGGGCTTCCTGACCAATCCAGTGACTCAGCACCGTCACACACACTGTTCTCCGTCAGCATCACAAAGACAGTGGAGTGTGTAAAAAAAAACACACTCTCAATACAAAAAGATCTATGTACAATATCATACAAATTGTGTTAGAAAGTGGAGGTGAAGTGTACAGTAACAACGATGTCGGGGGGGGGGACCTACATGTGATTGTATACGTGTGCTCTTTATTGTGGAGTGTGTTCTTCTGTGCTTGTGTGTGTGTGTGTGTGTGTGTGTGTGTGTGTATGTGTGTGTGTTTGTGTGTGTGTGTCATCCAGCAGAGGGAAACATTTCACAGCAGCACAATTAGAGTCCAGATACTAAACGCCAGAGAGAGAGAGAGAGAGAGAGAGAGAGAGAGAGAGAGAGAGAGAGGTTGTAAAGAAACATGTTCAGACACAAAAAGGAAACGGGGGGGGGGGGGGGGGGGGGGGGGGGGGGGGGGGGGGTGGGGGGGGGTGGTGCATCGCGTGGGTCCAGACCAGCCCGGGGGGGGTGCCATCCTCGCCTTTGCCCCCGGGGGGTACCGGCGGTCGTG
>CM076732.1:260664-614430 GCA_038501795.1 Pseudopleuronectes americanus
GCAATTAGCACCACCCCAAACTTACAAAACCTTCACGATCTCACTACCTATACCATACGCCAACACCTATCCAACACCCACATATACCCCATTACATACAATAATTGAGCCAACGCCCTCAACTCATGCCTCACACACACCTAACCGACCACAACCACCACTCATCCCCCACACCGCATCTCACCTCAACACCAATCACTACCACCACACCACCCCACCCCACACACCCGCCACCCCACCCACACACCACCCCCACACCCACCCCCCACCACCCCCCCACACCCCCCACAACTACCACTCACCCCCTCACCCCCACCACACCGCCACCACCCAACCAAACTCCCATCACCCCACCCACAACACCACCCCACCCACCCACCACACCCCAACACACAACCCACTCCACCCCACCCCTACACACCCCCCACCCCCACCACGCTCCACCATCCCCACATCACCCACCACCCTCCCACCCCCACCCCACCCCCCCCCACCCCCCCCACCCCCACCCCCCCCACCCCCCCCACCACCCCCACACCCCACCCCCCACCCACCCCCCCCCACCACCCCCCCCCACCACCCACCCCCCCCACCCCCCCCCCACCCCACCCCACCCCACCCCCCCCCCACCCACCCCCCCACCCCACCACCCACCCCCCCCACCCCCACCCACCCCCCCCCACCACCCCCCCCCACCCCCCCCCCACCCCCCCCCCACCCCCACCCCCACCCCCCACCCCCCCCACCCCCCCACCCACCCCCACCCCCCCCACCCCCCCACCCACCCCCCCCCACCACCCCCCCCCCACCCCCCCCACCCACCCCCCCCCACCCCCCCCCACCACTCCAACACCCCCCCACACCCACACCCCTCTCCCAGCACCACACCACACCCAACAACACACAACCCCACCACCCCCCACCCCCACCCCACCCCCCCCCCCCAACCCCCACCCCACCCACCACCCACACACCGCGCCCCCCTCCCACCCACCTCCCCCCCCCCCCACTACACCTCCCCCGCACACCCACACACTAACACCGAACCACCCACACACCCCCAACCACCCACCACCACCCTTCACCCCCCACCACACCACGCACCCCTAACCCACAAGGAAGCTTTTACTGGTAATGTGTAATAAGTATTAAAATCCCACGTGAGGCTTCCTGTAACGTTCAGAGGGAAAAGGCCCGAGCCGAAGTGTTTCCAATAACACGGAAGAAGTTGAGAAAAACACTTGGGTTGTTAAAAATCCTACACTTTGAGTTTCCACCAGGATCCACTAATACTGTGCTTTATGTTGAGAAGGTTTTATTACAAATACTTACACACAACCTGCCGCCTGTAGTTGTAGTTCAGTTGAGTAACTGCCTGTGTTGCTGTGGGATCCAGGCAGAGAGAGATTGTTTGTTTTCACTCGGGAGGGCTCGGTCACAGGGCCCGCAGTGTGTGTGTGTCTGTGTGTGTGTGTGTGTGTTTGTGTGTCTGTGTGTGTGTGTATAAGGGGAGGGTTCATTCACTGCAAATTACCCTCACTTGCCTTCCCTCTGTTTTTGTTTCCAGTTCCCCGTCTATGGCTTAAAAATTAGGTCAGCAGTCACGTGACGTGTTTCTGCCAATGAGCAATAAAAGAAAACACACTCTTCACCTTTTCATAAAGATCACGATAAGATAAATGTTTACTATTAAAAATCATAAGGTCAAAGTTTCATCAGCTATTTGTGGATGTTTCTGAAAATATGAAAACATTCTAGGACTGTTTGGTTTCCGTGGATCCCAGAGGCAGCTGGCCGTGTTTACCCTCCAGCCGCCGTGTCCTTGTAGGAAAGTTACGATCACAGGTGGCGGCGGTGTGCATGTGTGCAGCCGGCACAGGGAGCACTGGGAGCACTGGGAGTGGCAGCCACACAGAAAATAAAGAGCCAAACATCGGGTGACACAGATTCAGAACGCCGAGTCCTGACACTTTATAAACGAATACACACGCCCCCCGGAGGGAGCTGCTCAAACAAGACGACAAAACACACATCACATGCATGTCCCACATTTGTGTGTTTGAAGGGTGATGGTTTAATAAATCAGCTGCTTTAGGTCATAAAACAAAATACTCTGTGACCTGAATGAACACTTTTCAATTAGGTTGTCTAACACCCAACACACTAGGTCACATGCGCTTGTTATGTCGACACTGCCTCAGACAACACTCTGTTGCTAAAGACCCACATTTTCACTTACAACACACACACACACGAGAACATATTTGGGAAAAACAAGGAGTTTATGCAACAATATGAATATGAACAGTCAATAAGTTTGTGTAAGACGACACAAGGCTCCGCACAGCAGGAGGCGAGGATAATGGATTCAGGACATTGAAAGACTGAGTCATGATCAGAACAATGAGTTATATCACAGTTGTTATTAACCTGGAACTACATGTAACATCACAAAGTGGCCATGTGAAACATAACTGTAACGCTGGACTCACACATTTGTGTTACATTAACATTTTGACAAAGCTACAAAGAAATAAACAGGAACTAAAAACCCACAACCAGCTGATCTCCTCCACCTTTGCATGGACGTGATGTGATTGGCCTGCACCTGTGCGTGAGCGTTTGTTTAAACACGACAACGAGACGCAAGTGGACCCACAATGCAGTTCGGCAAACGCACATCAAAGAGAACAAGCATCGTTTCACCTGGAGCTCCGAACGTTTATAGGACACCACAGCAATTTGAATGGCTAAACAAATCTGTGGGCAGTGATGGAGAAGGTCTGAAGAGCTCGATGAAAAATTCACTTAAAGGGACAGGAGCTAAAACCAGGTGTTTGAGACAGAGGCTGAAGAGAGGAGCTGCAGCGGTGCACAGTCTGAGGAGTGTGATGCGTTTTCTGATCATTAATCTTTTACAGTTAAGTTGCAGGAACGATGACTCGGTTTTAACGGTTACATGGTTAAACACGGTCATGTAATAAATCCCAACAGTTCCAGAATGTTCGTTACATTCTCACTTTCAATAAAATATAGTTAAATCCTTATGGCTGTTATGTTTTCCTGATTTAAAGTTAAAACAGGAGAACTCTCCCTGCTCTCTGAAACATTAAACAAGGATTAATCATCCATGTATTCACGTCACATGGGCTGTTTATACATTCTAAACAGACCTGTAGTTCAAAATCCAGGCCAAGTGGGTCAGGGCGTGTGAACGTTACATAAGGGTTCAACGAGCTCATAGCGCTGCTTTATATAACATTTATGTAATATACGCAGCACAGCCCAGTGAGTTAGGAGCGTATGAAACTCAGCCACGTTTAGATTCTCACTGTCACACGTTACAGTAACCTTCACCAGCTTCCATCTGGTGTCACTTTCCATGCTCGGCCACGTTCGGAACCAGAACTATGCATCTGTCAATCAGATCCGATTGTTGATATTCAACTTGAGCCAAACCCTGAACAACTGGAGAAATGTAGGTCAGCCCCTCCCACCTTCTTCAACATGGCCCCGCCCCTGCTCTCACACGTCCACACCGAAAAGTTTTCGAGCAGCGAAGCCTCAAATGAACCCGAGGCACAGCAGAGCCCCCCCGCAGCCCAGCAGCTGAGGCCGGGGGGGGTAACGTCGGGGGGGGGAAAGAGGCTCAAGCAAAAAAGGAGGGCATGCTAAAAATCCAGTTTTGGCTCCTAACATGGCTCTGCCTCCTGGAAAACCCCCCCTCCCAATTTTCCTCTCAGACTTCTGAGGTAATCTCCGCTCTGCTCTGAGAAACCGGCCCATATACAGCCGCCAGTGGGATCAGGCCCCAGCCGCCCAAACCGTCCTCACGTGGCCCCGCTGGCTCGATTCCCGGCTCGGCGGCTGGCGGCAGGAATGTGGAGTCTCTCGGCAGCGAGCGCTATCTATCAGCAGGTTCACTTAGTCGTCGTCCCCTCCGGCCCTGTGTTCATACAGGGCCGCGGCTGTTTGTCTTCGGGGGCCCGACACAAGGCCACCTTTTAAGGAGTGTAACACAGAGGTGGCGTTTGGCGTACTCAGAGGGAGGGGTCTTTATTTTTCCCCTCAGACAGGAATGCGAGCGTGGACTCACTTTAGGCCACTGTCGGCAGTTGAAGTATCTTAACCAGTGATTGCCACCTGACACCAGCGCAGCAGTGAAACTGGCATTACTCATGAGTGGAGGCGGTGACAGGAGTGTTTCCAGCAGGAGGGTGTCAGCATCCCAGAGGAAAGGAGATACGGCCCGGAGATAAACCTCGGGGAAGGGTCTCACGGTGAGATAACCCGAGTATGATGTGAAAGCGGAGAAGCCAAACTGCATTCAGCGGCTTGCTACACAAAACAGGACATAAAGCAGCCTTTGTGTTGCACTGCCTGCAGAGAGTGGTGCGACTAATGACCGAGAAGAATCCAGCCGGGGGTTGTTTACATTGTGCTGAACAGAGGTTACAGGCAGATTCCTGAAAAGCATTACACGGTTCTAAGAATTCTGGTTAAGCTGTTATGATTGAGTACCTGTGACCCCCGTTCAGCCCGGGCTTTAACATGTGTCCTGAGGGATCCGATCAAATGCATCTTAACGGGTCCTGAACAAGTTCTGAGACTCGGAGATGATCTGGATCTCGTGTCCACGAGGACTGGAAGTGAGCAGGAGGTGAAAGTTAAGCTCATGTGTGACCAGGCTCTTAATCTGTGTGAATGTGTCCTGGGCCACAGTGAAGGACTGTAAAACTCCGACCAGCTAAACTTTCACAAGTAATGAAAGTTATTATAACGCCTCTTTATGCCCTGACGTTGATTTGACCAAAATATAATTTTAAAATAGTTTAGATTTCATTGAATAGCTCCACACAACACATGGATCCACTCAGCCTGACGCCGCTCTCTTTCATAGAGCAGAACCTTGTGAACACCAGATGTGAACGGGGTCATTCACACACTGCAGCCCGTTGACCCACATCTTCTGCTCACGTTTACTGTTCCCTTATCTCCGATTCTGTCAATCACTCACAGGCGGCTCCAGAGTGAAACCGATGCTGGTTTCTCATCCGGTTCCAGCCAGTCAGTCGCTGAGCAGCTCACAGGCCTCAGGTGAGTGAGACCCGAGAGGTCCGATCATCTCAGAAAAACCCCTCTGTGAGAGATTGTGTGTGGGTTCAGGTGTCAGGGAAATAACTCTGCAGCTTCCTGATAGGGTCAGAGGTCAAAGCTGCACTGGACAAACATCACAGGAGCCAAGTACTTTGACAGAAACAACAGAAACACACGTTCGCACCATGAGATAATTAATCACACAATGCACACACAAGAGGTTTTAGTGTCGAGACTCGTTGGGAGGTCGGTTTGCAGCAAAGGTTCAAGGACAAGGTTAAAGAGTAGTTCAAATCTTTAGATTAGCAAACAGAAGGAAGCAGTCGGCTCTAATCTTTGTCATCAACATGCTGAATCCAGTTTGTTTAACTTGTTCACACACACTGAAAAGACGACAAAGGCTCCACATCTGAACCGTTTCAAATCATTCTACTCAAAAGTCAACAAGTTGGTTGATCTGGAGGAAAACGTCAGGAGGGTCAAAGTTAATCAGATCTTCATCTCCAGACATCGATAGAGTCACACTGATACTGTTACTGAAAATAAGGTAGGGTGATTATGACAGAAAAGAAAAATCCTAAACCTTAAAGATGAGAATCATCTGAACTCTGCAGAGCTCTGGAGCAGCAGCAGCATGTGAGTCAGTGAGGATGAAGATGTTTCCACTGAGGAAACTCACAGAGGAAATTAAAGAGGAATTAATTTGAATAAATATCTCGAGTACATTAATGACTCGTCTAAGAGCAGTCAGCTAGTGCTCGGTAGAGCTGTAACAGCAGTCATCAGGGCTGTGTCGTGTGTGTGTGTGCTGTGTGTGTGTGTGTGTGTGTGTGTGTGTGTGTCTGTGTGGTGTTTGCGTGTAATCAGAGAGGAATCTATTAATGAGTCAAACCACATCTGATGGTCCCCACATACTACAAATGAACTACATCAAGAACAACGTTTTAATTATAACATCGATTTAATTAAAATGTATTTAATTACTGAATCATATTCATAATATTTTCCTCATAATGGGTATTTTGTATGTGTTGGGATGGAGGGAGCTGGACTTGTGTCTTAACGCAACGAATGCATAACATTTTCAACAATAATATTCATAGATGATTATTAATAGAACCAAAGTCATCACAGGCTAAGCAGCCTCACATTGAAATGAATGGGAAGAGAACTACACCTGAACTTTCAGTGGTTATAGGGACATAAAAACATCAGGCAGAGAATCGCAGCTTGAATCTGATAAAAAGATAAATCTTCAAAGTTTGGTGATTTTACTCTTAAGATAAAGTTTCAAACACGTTTTCCTCGTCCATTTGGAAGAGAGGAATGTGTGTGTGTGTGTGTGTGCGTGTGTGTGTGTGTGTGTATAAGTGTGTGTGTGTATGTGTGTGTCACAAAACTGCCATCTTAAGTGTTACACACTCCAGTGTTAATAGCATGCTGATAACAGCCATAATTAAAAATTAGGTTTATAATTGGCAAGATAAATTCCTGGAACATTTACTTCTGGATCAAACTGTTCCTTACAGGTATGTGGTGTAAGAACAACCGCCAAGGACAGATACACACACACACACACACACACACACACACACACACCTTTGTGTTACAGTGTGTAGTCACCACCAACACTTGTCACAATGACATTACACATCTCTAAATCACTGTTTCTTTGTTACCTACAAAAACCACAACATTTTTGGCAGAAACTATTTACAACAGAACCGACACCCTTTGTGTGTCATTGTGAACCTGAGGTTGGAAAGTAAAGAAAATATCTGATTAATCTTCATCTTAATCTTTATTATCCTCATATTCGATATCTATCTATTTTTATTGTTTTATCATATCCAATGGCTTTCCAGAAATAAACGTCATGTCCTAATCGTATTAATAAGATTGAACTCCACGAGTTTGGTTAATCATGAACGAGTGAAGTATTGCACACACCCGCACCCACAGGAAGTCCACACACACAAACACACACACACACCAAAACTTGTTAATCATCATATCAGGATCTTATCTTGACAATCCATTAAACACACTAACACACACACACATACACACAAACTTCTGGTCCTCGAAGCCTCTGGGAACGAAACTGCAGATCTGTGTGTGTGCTTGCTCCGGTGCCACGTGAGTTGTTGGGTAAGTAGGTCAGTCAGTAAGTCAGTGGCGGTGAAGAAGCAACGCACAAACACCGGCTCACTCCATTACCTCATCCAGTGGATTAGTGTCAACAGGCCCGTCCATCTGTCCAGAGACGTCTTGGTTCAAGTGTCCGTAAGAGGAGCAGCGGGGCGCTCGTCCTCCTTTCCTCCCATCGACTCACACAACCTGTAGGCAACGCACAACAAACATCCCAGTGTGCGCCTACACATACAGCAGGATGTACACACACACGCACACATACGCACGTTGAATGGGGACAGTAAGGTTACACCTGTGGCCAATTTAGCTTAAGAGTGACAATGCCGAGCGTGACAAAGGGGAGCACTTCCTGTTTATTGTGTCGTGCGTCCTGCAGTAACCTCACAACAACACGCCGCTGACAGCTGACAAACATATACACAGGACCTGTCTCATATTGAAACAAACTGCAAACACAAAACCAACTTGTCCTCATTCATACGTCACAAAAATGACAATTTTTTGCTCCATTTTTGTTCTCCACCACCTCCAGAGCTCTTCACCTGCTAAACACTGCACTGTGTTCACCAGCTAGTGGTTATTCCACTGGTCAACAAACCCAGTAACACCCACTCTATGGGAATGGATTCAGTTGTTTTTCACTTCTGGGTCAAATGAGTCTGCAGGTTTGATCAAAATCAGAAAGTTAAACTCCTCCAGGGACGATGAGACGGGAATCATCAACTTTATTAATCTGTTTCACCCTCGTCTAAGAAGCAAGCGTTAACCTGCTGGTTTCCATGTTTCGACCCTTTTCCTGCTGAAGAAGCTTTAAAACTCAGTAAAGCTGAGGAGTGCAAATCTCAAAAGCCATGTGATCCACTGTCAATGTGGAAATATCATCTGCAGCCGCTTTGAAATGATGTGTCAACACTGTGCTCATGGTAAAATGTCAAAGTAAAGTGGGAATAGATTTGTGAAATTTATCGCTTTGTTGTGAAAGCACCAAACATCCTCCTGAAGTCTTGCTTAACTTTATGAAACTGAACCAACCACATTCCCACTGGTCCACTGGTTCTCTCTGTTTGAGTTATTCACAATCAACAAGCAATTACATTTCTTCATCATAAAGATATGAATTACTACCGGGAATTGTTCTATTCCCTAGTATTGGCATTTGGCATCAACCTCAAAAAGTCTATGTGGCTCTAGTTTGAGTCGTCAGTGCAACAATAAATACTTTACTTTAAAAAAGAGCTGAAGGGAACATGAACCAAAACCCAGATATTAAAAGATTCATAACTAAACTATTATTAAATTGAAAGGACAAGCATTGCCCAAAGGAATTTTAATAACTTTAAAATCTGTTCCTGACTCATAACTAATCTATAAACCTTCCGGAAACATGAACCTAATTAGATCAAGGTCATGATAAAAACATGTCTCACTCAGCTTCCTGCCAACCTTTGGAGAATCTGTGAGAGTCAGGTGAGTTAATGTTTAACAGCGAGTAAATTTACTTTCACCTTTTTCCAGAAACAGAAACACAAACATTTCATAACTTCATCAAAGATTAAAGAAGTGTTCAGGTCTCAAAGATGTGACCTCGTGTTTGGAACAAAGATCTGAGGAGCGGTGAGATTCCAGTGAACACCTCCCTGCTCCTCCTCTTCACTCAACCCTTCCTCCCTGCTCCTCCTCCTCACTCAACCCTTCCTCCCTGCTCCTCCTCGCCACTCAACCCTTCCTCCCTGCTCCTCCTCCTCACTCAACCCTTCCTCCCTGCTCCTCCTCGCCACTCAACCCTTCCTCCCTGCTCCTCCTCTTCACTCAACCCTTCCTCCCTGCTCCTCCTCGCCGCTCAACCCTTCCTCCCTGCTCCTCCTCTTCACTCAACCCTTCCTCCCTGCTCCTCCTCTTCACTCAACCCTTCCTCCCTGCTCCTCCTCCTCACTCAACCCTTCCTCCCTGCTCCTCCTCGTCACTCAACCCTTCCTCCCTGCCCCTCCTCTTCCCTCAACCCTTCCTCCCTGCTCCTCCTCTTCACTCAACCCTTCCTCCCTGCTCCTCCTCTTCACTCAACCCTTCCTCCCTGCTCCTCCTCGCCACTCAACCCTTCCTCCCTGCTCCTCCTCTTCACTCAACCCGTCCTCCCTGCTCCTCCTCTTCACTCAACCCTTCCTCCCTGCTCCTCCTCTTCACTCAACCCTTCCTCCCTGCTCCTCATCTTCACTCTACCCTTCCTCCCTGCCCCTCCTCTTCCCTCAACCCTTCCTCCCTGCTCCTCCTCGCCACTCAACCCTTCCTCCCTGCTCCTCCTCTTCACTCAACCCTTCCTCCCTGCTCCTCCTCTTCACTCAACCCTTCAACCTTCTCCTCCTCTTCACTCAACCCTTCCTCCCTGCTCCTCATCCTCACTCAACCCTTCCTCCCTGCTCCTCCTCCTCACTCAACCCTTCCTCCCTGCTCCTCCTCTTCACTCAACCCTTCCTCCCTGCTCCTCCTCTTCACTCAACCCTGCCTCCCTGCTCCTCCTCTTCACTCAACCCTTCCTCCCTGCTCCTCCTCTTCACTCAACCCTTCCTCCCTGCTCCTCCTCTTCACTCAACCCTTCCTCCCTGCTCCTCCTCTTCACTCAACCCTTCCTCCCTGCTCCTCCTCTTCACTCAACCCTTCCTCCCTGCTCCTCCTCGTCACTCAACCCTTCCTCCCTGCTCCTCCTCGTCACTCAACCCTTCCTCCCTGCTCCTCCTCGCCACTCAACCCGTCCTCCCTGCTCCTCCTCGCCACTCAACCCTTCCTCCCTGCTCCTCCTCTTCACTCAACCCGTCCTCCCTGCTCCTCCTCCTCACTCTACCCTTCCTCCCTGCTCCTCCTCGCCACTCAACCCTTCCTCCCTGCTCCTCATCCTCACTCAACCCTTCCTCCCTGCTCCTCCTCGCCACTCAACCCGTCCTCCCTGCTCCTCCTCGCCACTCAACTCTTCCTCCCTGCTCCTCCACACACCTGGAGGAGGAGGCGGGCAGCGGGGCCCACGTGAGAGGCTGCTCACATGCAGTCGGCTCACAACGTGGTACAGTTACACCTTCACCGGGGCCAAGGCGGGCGCTTACGTAAAGCACACAAACACACACACACACAGACACACAGACACACAGACACACACAGGCGAGATGGGCCGGGGTTGTGGGGGTGAGCAGGTGGGTACAGGCAGTAAAATGGCAAGAAGGGGGATTTACAGAATCAGCTGTTGAGCCGTGCCACCATCGGCTCCGTCCTTGTTAACACACCAGGTTTCGCTGCCAGAGAGAAACACAATGTGTGTGGCGCGCTCGACAGATTTACTGGAAGTGTTACGCAAACCGAGGATGTGACAAATCTCGGAGTGTGATAACAAGAAGTGTAAATGAACCGGAGCTGGAAGGAGAGCTGGAACGTCAGAGAGTCGCTTCACTGTGGGTCTCATGTTGGAAGTTGCAGAGACACACACAAGCGTTTGTGTTTCTTCACTACGTGTGAGGTTAAGCCGGGATTTCACTCTCAGTATGTGGGTCACTGAACCTGTATCACCAGGTTGTTTAAACCCGGTCGTGACGCAGCCGCTGACAATCAACACTGCAGCTCAAACACTCGCCCTTCGGCAAATAAAACACAAAACAAAAGTGGCACGAAGAACTAAACTGTAACGGCCTGGTGAGCATTTTGTGATCTACACTGAGAAAACAGCTTCTAACGTTGTGTGTGTGTGTGTGTGTGACGCTTCCCAGATCTGACTTGACCTCAGGTTCTCGCTCACCCCTCTTTCGAAGAAGCCGTCGTGCTGGGATTCGTGGCAGAGGGCTTGTTGTTTCTCTCGGCTCTTAAGCAACTCCTGCTCAGACAGCTCCTTATTAATAGCAGCTGCAGAAGGAGCAGTTGGGGCATGTTTACATTGAGCTCCGGCAAGAGTCTCTCCGCCATGAGTTACAACACAGAGGGGGGGGTTTAAAAAAAGATCCTGCAGCAACAGGAGGAAACATGAAGTAAGAGACGTGATTTAACAAAAGAGGAGGAATCTGAAGTAGGTGAAAGAGGAACAGGAGATGTTGTTTTTCCAGGAGAAACTGGGTTAAGGACACGAACTGTAATCAGGTCATGATAACGGTTGCCAAGGTCTGTGAAGCAACAGGCAGAGCCGAGGAGGAGGAGGACGGGTTCTTGGTAGAATATAAAAAAAAACCAACAAGGCTGAAGGAGAAGGAGGTCGAGGAGCACGTTGTCTGAGCGCCATGTGCAGGGGCCGGGCGCACCAGGGACTGAGGCCGTTTGCGTCACCGCATGAATCACACACTGGAGGAGGCGAGCGACGCACACTCGCCGTTCACGTACACACACACGAGTACGTGCACATAAATCCATCCATGAAGGTGAGGTGTGCAACCAGGCCCACGGTCTAAAAATAGACCAGCACACAGCGTCACCATGCACACGCTTGCACAAAAAAAAATAACACTTGACCACACAAACCAGGAGAGAACGGGAAGGACGTTGTGTTTTAAAAGTGGAAAAAGGAAGTGAGGTCACAGGAAGCATGTGGAAGTCTCTGCTGGGGAAATGATGGACGTGGTGGAACATCCGTCTTGAAGACAGAGGTTCTTCTAACAGGATCTCAGTGACTCACGGGGTCGATTCCCCAAACATCATAACAATGACTCAAAACTGACCAACCTGGGTGTTTACAGAGAGCAGCGGTGTGCAGTGTGTGATACACCACAACTGGATATTGTGTTTGTCTCATAGAAATAACATCCTGCTCATCAAGGAGGAGAATACAAATAAAGATATGTGTCAAACATTTAGAACACACACACAAGCAGTACATTATGAGTATACACATCCACAGATACTGTACAAACACTCAATTGCAAATATCTAACATTGATATAGTAAATTTCTTTTTTATAGTGTTTAAATTTGCACATACTGTTCTGTCTTTTGTGTTCATGAATTATATTGAGATTATTTAATATCTTAAAAGGTTCACACACTTCAATCTGCTTTTAACTGTGGATTTTAATCTTGTAAAGCACTTTGAATACATAAGCACATTTATTTTATCACTCTTTGCTTTTTGACAACAAGCCCAGATCCCTGAGATAGAATCCAAAGTGAGAGGAATCTACAGATCCCACTCAGTCTCTGTCAGAACTCTGGTGATTTGCACTCGAGCTTTGATAGAGAACTCTATGTCCCATTGATAAAAATACACCTTCTCAAGCTCAGACACTGAGTTAAACTTAGAGGCCTGAAGAGAGAAACACCTGAACCACAGCACAGCGATAACAATCTAAACATAATTGTATGAAATCCGCTGCAGCGCAGAAAAGGTCGAACTCATCAACCTCCATTAATATCAGAGGAGAGGGCGGAGAAGAGCCATGAATATCACATGTGGCTGCAGAATATCTGTAAGTGAGTTAAATGTGTGCATCAATGTCAGAGGGGAAGTGTGTGTGTGTGTTTGTGTGTGCGTGGGGGAGTTATATTCAGCCTTTCATGCATATTCACATGCGTGTGCACATATGGCAAAACAGACCTGAAGCCTGCCAAGAATATCCAGGGGTTCATTAGTGCAAACAGGCACGACTGTCACTCACAGGGAGGCAGTGTTTGTATATACGTGTACGTGTGACACAAAGACACACACACACACACAAACATATAATGTGTAAATACAGTTTACGTCCACCTGGCTTCCTCTTCTGAGAATAGGGAACAGGGTTCAGTGTGTGTGCAGAGACGGCTTTGTTTCAGCCACGTGTGTAGCATCCATGTAGATTGTGAAAAACATCAGCCACCCCTCCAGCTCCCACCCCACCCCTCTCCGGTGCCTCTTTGCCTCTGGTCCTGTAATGTAAACAGCTGAATGCCTCTCTCCTCCACACAGGGGGAGGCACAGACGTTTCCACACTCTCCTCTAAGTCCTGTGGTTATCAAACTGAAATCATGGGGGTCATGACCTCTGATAAGAAAGAACTAACTCTGCTTGGACAGAATTCCCACAGAGCTTAATTTGGCTCCTTGTGCAACCTGTGCTGAAGCTGTGGAGGATTTTATAAAGGGAAATCTATTCATTATTACATCTTCATTAGTTGATATCCACCTGAAACTAAAGGTCTGACCCGAGCTGCTTGTCTTTGATCCTTTTGATCTGGTTTCTCTGACTGTTTCCTGCTTCATTATTACATATGTGATGTAAAACAAATGCTCCACCAGCCTGAGACCTTCAGATCCCTCCCTCACTTCCTCACACACTCCAGGGGTCAACGGAAGTGAAGACCATCGATTACATTGACAGCTAAACTCCACGTGTCATCAGTCTTCATCAGTCTTCATCAGGGAGGACGCCACGCTCATTTCCTGGACAGATCCAGATAAGACCTTGACCGTCTCCTCCTGTGTGCCGGGCCCAGGGGCTCGGGGCAGCAGTGATATGATGTGTGCTGCAGCCGGACATCACGTGCATACATAATACATGAGAGAGTATTGGATGAGGGGCAGTGTCCTGTTTCTCCTTCACAACTGCTGACCAGTGCATCCCCCCCCGACACACACACACACACACACAGACACACACCTGAACACCACACACCTGTGCATAGAGCTGTGTCTCTGAGTGGACAGACAGGTCAGCTCAGCAGAGGACAGACGGAGACATTATAAGCGTTTCTATTTCAAAAGAGACGAATCGGTTCACGACATGAGGGTTTTAAGTTATGCAAGGTTGTGTTATTTCAAAACACACACTCACACACAAAATACTCTGCACCATACATAAGATCACAGCCAGGCTGAGTTCCAACGCAAAAGTTGCTGCTGCGCCCTGGTGGTGTTACGATGTAAATACACTCAACTGACATTGACCTCACTACAGGCCGAGCGAGCAGCTCTCTGACGCCACCAAGCGGCGACATTGTGCAACTTGTAGTAAATTACTTCGATCAATTCCAGCCGTTTGTATGGTCACTGACATTCTGAGATGAACTGGATTCAGGCTGAATAACACGTTGCCATGGAAACAGCAGTTTCTCATCACCAGGTTGTACTCATAAGAAATAATGGAATTAAGACACATGGACACATTCTGACATTAGACATGTATACGTCAACGACAAGTAACCTGGATGTAAACAAGATGGAAAAAATTAAATGGAGTTAATGATTCTCCACAGAAAAAATCCAACACTGACTCCTCAGCACAAGATAGAAGCAGAGCGATGGAAACATGTAATAATAAATAAAAACAAGAAGCAGCATCCAGAATGAATAAGATAAGAATAGACATGCAAATGTAGTAAAAAAATGGAAATAAAACATTCGAGGCTGCTTTTCTAAATGTGCAATACAAAAATAAAAGTTGTGTGATGGTGCAATTTGTCCAAATTCTTTGAAATATACAATATTTAGTGATAGACTGTCATTCTGATTGTTTCTTATCGTTTCTTGTGTGTTTTTCTGCCTCAGAATGTTTTATATTGGTTGACTTGTTATAAATTAAAATCTGAGGCCTGGAGAAAAAGTTGAGTTAAGCGGTGGTCAACTTTTATTCTGTCAAGATCAATTTCACAACATCAGCTATAGGGGGCGACACTTAACTATGAAAGACCTTGAACTGCTTCTCTCTGATGAGGCGTCTGATGTCAGATGGTAGTGATGGTGATGACCAGGGTGATTCTCTCAGGTGGTTTGAGCCAAATCCAACAAATCGCTCAAACGAATCTTCCCCTCGTGGCTTTTCAGACGATGATTCCTCCCTCGAATCAAACTCAACACAATTAAACACTTGTTGGACAGTATTGTTGTGTCTGATGAGTGAAACTTTAGTTTGTTGTGTTTTTAACATCATTAATCTGCTCTGTGATGCTTCTTTAACACAAACATTTTATTCCTTATGTTTCAGCTTCTGTTCGCTTGTCTAAATTCAGAGGTGACTCATGTTTTGACCAGGACTGTTTGCTGACTTATATAAATATATTTATATATATATCATAAGCACTTGTATGACAAAGTAAACTGTTACCATGAAAACATACAGGCAAACTAAATAAGACAAATAAGAACATTAGTTTAATGGAAATTTGGCAGAAATTCATTTTTTCAGACAGTTTATTCATTTTATTTTACAACTCTGACATTTGTCTTCATCAAAAAAGATCGAACAATTTGCAGTTATTTATAAGCCAAGATCATTTATAAATTACCAAAGGGGTGGGGGGGGGGTATTGCACAGTATAATAAGAATAAGCTTATTTCTAAAATGATCATCCTTGGGGAGGTTTGTGGTTTGTTGTCAAACGATCACGTCACAGGACCAGTTACATCCCAGCTTCACAAGTCTGAGCCACACTGTTAAATACAATTAAGTTAAAAAATAAAACATTTTAAATATTCTCAGTGGTTTTCATCAGTAAATTCTGGCCACATTAAATCAACCATGTCTCCAAATCAGAGTCAGAGGAGAAGTTAAATCCTCGTGAGTCATCACAACGTGTCAATAAAGGTGCGTTCGAGGTGAAGCGTAGTGAAACCAAAGTGAAAATAAATAGAAAACATCAAACAGCTCGCCCTTATCGTCGCTTCATTTGCGTTTACATCCCTGTCCATCAAATATCTGCTGCTGCCGTGGTAACCAGAGTTCAGGAATGCCATCTTTCCGGTCGGGGCAGCGAGCCGCGAGCGATAAACGTCACGGCAGCAGATCTGAGACCAGCAGGGAACATGCTGATCCCAGCTGAGAGCGTCTCCTCCCACTCCTCGTATGGGAACACGTCAGCACAGCAGGGGGTCTGGTCTGCCTCGGGCCCGACAGCTCGCCACGGGGCGCCGGGAGTTAGATACCGGCTGTGCACAGCGTCTGACACATATTCCCTTTTCTAACACACAGGTTAACGTTAGCGTCCAGCTGTGTTATTTCTCAAAGTTCATGTATATATATCTATCTATATATATATATATATAGATAGATATATAGGTCGCTGATATCAGCACGTGTTGCTCTTTGATGGACAGTGTTTCTCTGTACGTCGTCATGGCAACGACTTAATGAAGTGACATCGAGCAGCGGACTCAAGGAGTTCTTTGGTTTGATGGTCGGATTCATGCCCAGTTTGATTCCAACAGGAAATAAAAGCAGATCTGATCCAGGCGTTTCTCTTCAGCTTCATCAGCTTCAGCTGCTTCCTCTTCATAAAGTTCTTCTGCATCGTCTTGTCCGTCACATTTTAAAAAGTTTCCTTTGTTTAAAAGTGAGACTGATCTTCAGGAACGTCCTCTGAGCTCCAGAAGCTCCTCCAGACCCTCTGAGCTACTTGGTGTATCTCCCCAGGCTGGACGTGGCCCTCAGGGGCTTCTTCTGGCCTTTGGGGGATTGCCGTAAGACAAAGTCAAAGTTTGCTGTCGTGGACATCGCGTAGAAGACGTTGGCTTTGTCCGGGATGAGCAGCTCTGAAAACACAAACACAAACAACAAGTGTGAAAAACAGGTTGTTTTATCACGGCAGAGTGTTTTCAGTGCTCGTGGCTCAGCGCTGACCTCTGTCCTGGGAGATGACCTGTGTCAGGGTGAACTCCTTCCAGCTCATGTGCTCCAGGTGGTGTTTCTCCAACGCCCTCTGAATCACATGAGCAGTTTTGTCCTGACTGGTCAACTGTGAAAGACAAAGAGTCAGACGTTAGAATTACTCAAGGTTTGTAATCAGGTAGATATCTTCTCGATCTACATGAGATGAACTCACCAGGATGCTCTTGTACATGTTTCCGTTGCTCGTGGGCAGGTCCACGCTCACCCTGACGATGCACGTGTCGGCCACCTGGCGGTTGTACACGGGCAGCGAGGTCATGGACACGGAGCGCTTGTGGTGGGAGGCCAGGGAAGACTTCGGCCGTGCACCCCCGCTGCCCCCGCCGCATGACGAGGCGGGGGGGTGAGGGTCCGCCCGGCAGTCGCAGGGGGAGCCGGAGGGAGTGGGGGAGTCTGGAGAGGAGGCGGCGGAGGAGGAGCACGGGGAGGAGGAGGCCGAGGAGGACAAGGAGAAGGGCTCGGACACGTTGTTGCAGGAGCTGTGAAAGGACTGCAGAGGACCAGAGGGAGATATGATTATAGAATTTGTGTTATTTACTGATTGTTCTTCAGGGAACAGTGAAGCTATTGAGCCGCTGAACAACCACCTCAACTTAAAACCTTCTCAGATGAAAATTCCACTGGTTGAAGGCTCCAGTTATTTCCATAAATCTTAATAAATGATCTCCAGCAAAGGGAGATCGTGTAATTCTCCGTCTCAGAAGCAGTTCAGTGTAATTTTCTCCTCATTAGAAATTGCTCCAGGGTTTGTTGGGGGCGATTTTAAAAATGGGACAATTGTTGGTGAAGTGTAAATAGTGGATGTTGTGTTGAGCACAGAGACGCTCTACATGAAGCAGTGTGACGACACCGTCAACAAAGACTCCAGTGTCTCTCCATGGAGGACAAAGGGCGGACAGAACCACAGCGATGACAAAAGCAAAGACGATTTAATAAACATGAACAACACACAGAGACACACACAGAGAGACACACACACAGCTAGTTACCTGCAGTCTGATGGAACAGGCCGAGTTCGGGGAGGACAGATCCTCCATCTCAGATCCACTGGACCCAGAGGAGGAGACGCTGATCTGGTCGGCCGGGACCTTCTTGGACCCGTCGCTCACCGTCAGGAGACTGAGGACGGATGAGATGACGTGAGTTGTGTGCGTGTGAAGTGAAATGTGTGTGTTTTTAATATTCAAATCCCACACACACACACCTGGAGAGTTTCTTGCTGAGCGTGCGATGGCCTGACCACAGAGTCGGAGAGCAGACGTCCACCGGAGGCTCCAGCTGCCTCGACACTTCGTAGCTGAAACACAACAAACACAACACACTGACAACTCTGCACAACAACAAACACAGGAGCTGCAGCATTGATTTGTGTCACGTCAGCCGGTTTGTGTGTGTTTCACGCTGGCTACTCATTTCTTTGGTTTTATTGCACAGACTTTGTGAAAAGCACATTTTCATTCTACCCCCAACAGACTCAGAGGGTTAAATATTAAAAGAATAAACTCTGGCTGGTTAGTGAGTTGGTTCAAAGTTTCCTCAGCAGCATTGGAGTTGCTCTAGAAAATATTATCTAACTGCTGACATGTCTCAGGGATGTGAAGAAACAAAGTACATTTTTCATGTATCTGTATTTTATTGAAGTAGGTTTATTTTTGGATACTTTACACTTTTACTCCACTGCTTATAGCAAATATTGTTTTAATAGTGAGGGGGAATTGAACCAATCACAGCGGTCACTTTACTTGTAAGACTTTAAATATATTTAAACCAAGTACTTCTTTACTTATACTCAACTTAACGTGGTTCTGTTACTTGAGTAAATGTTTATTTTCTTATCGGGCTACTACTCGTCCTCTCACCTCTCCTGGTCAGTGAGCAGCCGGTGGCCCTGCAGCCAGGCAGCAGCTCGGGGGTGATGGGGCAGGTTGTCCTGGGAGCAGGACGCCTGCAGCACACGGATCTGAGACAGAACCTCAAACTCCTGCAGAGGGAAACACAACAAGGACACGTGAACAGAGCGACAGACACGCTGGGATGCTCCTGTCGTCTGTAACACAACCCGTCAGGAGGGAGCTGATCCTGAACATATCCCAAACAATTTTCTGAACAACAAGTCGGGAACTGTTCAGCCGCTCTGTTTACTCTGACAATTCAAACACGCCCAGCTGAAAGGGGGGAAAGATAGAAGAGGTTCCACTCACCCTTCGTCTCTTCTCCAGGTTTATGAGTCCACTCTGTCAAAAGAGAAGATTAAGTTATTACTTTTATCAATAATTAAATCTGAAAAAACTGTGAGAAAGGTTTCAAACTTCTGTTGTGTGAATAATGAGCCTTCCTTTATATTCATTTATTTGTACATGTGCACTCATCTGCAACCAAACGATTAAATACAGGTCAGTGATTTAAAAAACAACACAAAACCTAAAAGACACGCACTACAGGTTTTGGACTCTGGGACCAAAGCACACATGATGCATTTCCACACACTGGGATGTTTTCAATGATCCCACTGGTGCCACCAGGAGTCAGGTGGTGAACAAAAGTGTTTATCACAAAAGAGAAACATAATCACTGTGACTAAGAGGGAGTTGCCTGCACACGTTCAAAGCTTCTGGGTCAAACTTGAAGTCTGTTCATTTGAAAAAAAGACTCCGCCCTTCCATCCAGGTAGTGCTTTGTGTGTCTGAGTGTGATGAGTCAAACGTGACACAGAGGGTTGTGTGTTGTGTACCTGCACGGTGTCGGGCAGAGCGGTGTCCAGCATGGTGAGGACGGTCAGGTACGTCCCCAGGTACGGAACCACTCCACTGGACGAGCTCTGCAGGGAGACCACATATGAGCATGGTTACACAACACTGACACTGTCTCGACAACTGGGTCCAGAGTTTGTCTTTCACATATGATCGTCCTCAGCACCTGACTCAGACACTCTCACAGAGTTCAGTGCTGGTCTGAGAGCAGCTGGAGTGTCGCTCCTGTTCCATTGTCACTGAATCTGTTCATTTGTCTTTCAAATCCAGCAGCAGCCCACAGAGCGACGTGCACACAGGCTCCTGTCCCAGTTTGCAGCTCTGTGGGTTTATGTTACAGCTCAGGAGAATGTGCATATGACTCATAACGACCCCAGTCTGGTCTATTATTACTCTCCTATAATCTTGCTGATCTGAATCTGTCTGAAACGGTTCCAGGGCTAAAGATAGCTCCTGGTCTCTGAGCTCCTCCACCCACACGGAGGTAAAACCAGCTTTTAACGCTGAAAAGTCTGAAAGAGGTTTAAAAGTTTAAAAGCTGCACGGATATGAAACTTTTTGCTTCTCAGAGCCTTTTCTGGAACCACTGGGCTTCTCCTCACATCCCAACTCTCCCCTCCTCCAGAGTGGGACCTTACCATCTGTCTGGCGACCGGACACCGCTTGGATATCTTTGGAGAAATGTTATCCACGCTGGCCTGGCCTCCGTCCTGTCACAGAGGGGCAGACGGAGCTATATTCAGTCAAAGGAAGTAGGACACATACGAAGGCAAGAGCAATAAGTGGTTCATAAAAACCAACCGGGTTTTACAGACATGTGTGTTTGTGTGCAAGACGAGTTTAAAGGTTTCATGAGAAAGTTCCTTATGGAGCAGATTCTCCAAGGTTTATTACACATTAACTTTCACATCCTGTTTAATGGTTCTCCTACAGCAGGGAGGGAGGGAGGGAGGGAGGGAGGGAGTCCAGGTCTTTGTGTGTGATATTATACATGTATGAGTGATTGTGTTGACATAAAAACACACCTGATTAAAACCACAAAGCAGAGTGAAAAAGGAGGAGAACACAGCAACACAAAAGATTAGAGATTCCTGGTGAAGAGTCTCTGATCTTTTCCAGAGCGACTCGCCCGGTTGCTGTGTGCAGAGCGACCAGAGCTGAACTATTGACTCTGGAGTCCTTTCACTGTAAGATGACGCAGACGAAATGAAAGAAAAAGCCGGGAACACAATGTGCCGGAGGCGTCTGGCTTCACATTAACACGCCCAGAAATGAAGCTTCTTAATAATTGAAAGAGAAAAACCATAAACAGGAAGACAATGAAAACACGTTTTCAGGGAACGCTCCTCAGAAGTTCATCGAGTATTCATGTTCTCGTTTCAGATTTCTGATTTGACTGACAGCTTATGGCAGCAGGACGACTTTCCTGCACGGATATTACATTTATACATTGCATAAGGAAATTCAAAGTGATCTAATAAGTCACTTATAATATTTATGAATGTATCTCAGCCTCTTTATATAAGGTTTACGACCTCACCTCTTAACATGAACCCTTAGCAGTGTAGATAATTATCTATATTGATTTAAACTGACTGAATAAGTGCTGCAGGGAAGTTTGATTTATTATCAGTTGTTGATGAACAGACTGGATTTGAAAGTTTGATGATGAATAAATGTGACGTTGTAGGATACAAATAAAGATCCTGGTTTGTATCTATAACACATAAAACCCAGAGTTCTAGATGTAGAGCGTCTCCTCCTCACCTCCTCCAGCAGCGCTCTGTTGGTGAGGACACAGTTCTCATCAGGGAAAGTCTCCCACAGGTTATTGAACGTGGCCATGCTCTCTCTGGAAAACAGAACAGACACAGTTAATACCATTTAAAACAATATTAGACACTTTAATAATCAACATTATTCACTTGTTATTTCACTTCACTCTTTGGTCCAGATGTTATCATCCCAAACATGAAGGCGTCACCCGCCCTCGACTTCATAAGAACTCACCACACTGCTCGTGACCTGCCACACGTTATGACTCAAAGGTATTTGCTGACTTGCTCCGTCAGTGGCAGTGAATCGCTCTGGATGAGGCGTCAATAACCTCATTAAAGAACAAACCTGCATCACAAGAGGTAAACACAACCATAGAGACGTGGTTCTCTCACCTGCTGACAGCCGCCCAGGTCTTCCTCAGCCGGTAGACGGCGTTGGACTGAAGCGCCGACAGGATCGCCCGGAGAGACGAGAAGTTCTTCAGCCGACGACATTCCTGCAGGAGAGAAGATTCACGATCAGTGGATTCACTCGATATCAGATCCAACGTTCCGGTGATCGTGTTGTTTCTGAGTTTGTCGGACCTGTGCTACTCGGATCCACTTCTCGATGATGCGGGCCCTCTGTGCAGGGGTAGTGGGGGGGAGGCAGGAGGAGGTGGGACTGGAGGGGGCGTCCGTGGGCCGGCAGAGCAGAGACATGATCACCTGGCTGGTGACGGCGTTGAACTGGGAGATGGTGGCCCGGATGGTGGGAGCCATGTTCTCCTTCTTGTCCCTTTGAGACCACACACAGCCCAGACACTGGTACGGCACCACTCGGACAAACAGAGCCTGAAAACACAGGAGAACCAATCGTGAGCTGTAAATCAGGACTAGAGAGCGGAGGACGTGTGTGGACACGGAGCTGCTCACGTACCGAGTCCACGCGGGTCAGCTGTTCAGCCACGGCGGCAGCAGAGAAATCCAGGATCCCTCCTGAATCCAGAGAGTTTTCACATCCTGAGTCCTCGTCGTCACCAGATCCCTCGGCCTCCTGATCCAGATCCGCCAGAGCAGAACCGACGTCCGTCTCCGGTTCTGAACAAACACAGAGAGAGAGAGCAGGGGTCAGATGAGTCAGGAGGGTTTTCACATCCACACGTAGGCCTCACCACTCTGGACTGTGCTCTACCTTCTCTCTGGAAGCTCTTGAGCAGCGCCTCCGCCTGCCCGGCCAGCGAGCAGAAGTTGGGTTGGCTGCGCACGTTGTCGAGCACCGCCGAGCTGATGCTCAGGTGGTCCAGCAGCAGCCGGAGGGCCGAGTGCCGGGGGGGGTCCCTGAAGTCCTCGCTGAACTCGTCCAACCACGTCTGGATGAAGGCTAGCAGAGGGCTGGGGGACGCAGAGCAACAGTCACAGTCAAGCAGAGCAGCAGAAAGTATATCAGATATAAAGAGTCTGCAGGTCCAGAGTCGTCCTCTTACCTCCTGTAGTGTTCACAGTTCTCCAGGTCTGACGCAGCCCCGTCTCTGCAACCAGGAAAACAGCTTTTAAGAAACGTCACAGTGTTTTATTTTACCAGTAATTATTATTTATCCTGCCCTGCGCTGATCCAAACCTCAAACCACTCTGTGCTCAACTGTTGTTATCGAGAGCTTCCAGATAATGAGCACCTGCCAGATACTTATTATGACATCAAAGCTCAGAGCAGAGAATCGCTCTGTCAGGGAAACGATGTCTAAAGAGCCCCGGACTCAACCCGGTGACTTTATTAAGTTCCTAAAAAGGTCTTGACCTCATGGTGCGTTACCTTTGGAAGAGCAGCTCTATGAGCGTGGAGCTGCTGGTGAAGGTCCTGTAGGTGGAGAGGAAGATCTTGCTGTAGTCCTGCTCCTGGTAGCTCGGGTCCAGCAGGTGGTTGACCAGCAGCTCCAGCGTGGCGGCCTTCAGGCGCCGCACCTTGCAGGTCCGGTACTGGACGAAGGCGCAGGACGGATTGGCCTCGTCGGTGGTCTGGGGGGCGGAGGGGGGGGCGGGCTCCCGGCGCAGGGTGACCCCGTACACGGCGCCGTCCTCGAACTCCTCGCCCCACTCCTGCACTGGGTTCTGGTGATGGGTAGGAAATAGGAGTGTTCAGAGTGGCTGCTGGTTTAAAAAACCCTGCCTTGTGTCTTGATGACACACAGATACGGGTCCTGTACACAAACACATGTGTAGTTGTGTTACCGGTCACAACGTTAAGGTCAGAGGTCGACAACACGAGGAGGTAAAAATAGCAGGAGGCCCGGTGAACCAACACACACACACACAAACAAGTGACACAACACCACCACTGAGACACACACTGATCCCCTATGAACCACAATTACTAGTTGATATTTGACTCGTCATCATCCTGCAGCTCGAGCACAAACACGTGAACGATTGTTATTCTCACGTCCTGTTTTCACAGTTTCCCTCCAACACAGGAAGGACAGATTTCCAGGAGTTTTGTAGGTGAACTCGAATGTTTAGGGACAAATACGAGGATTATCAAAAGGTTGGTGCATCAAAGCAAAAACACCGGAACGGATTCCAAAATGTCAGGAGTCTGTTTCCTTCATCTTCACCTCCAGTGACCGGTGGAGGCTCAGCTCCACTCATCAGCTTTCAATTCAAAACATTAATTTCCATATTCATACAGGAAGCTCCTCCTGAGGGAACGAGCAGATCAGGGAACCAGGAGCAACTTGATAGAAGAGGGAACATGATGCAGGTCAGAGGGAATAAGAAGCTGCTGATCGACAAACGAGAAACCCTAAATATCGGATCCTGCGTTTCCCATCATGCATCTCTGTCTCGCTTCCCACTCCCCTTGCCTTCCAGATTGTAATTTCTGGATGCTTGCCCTCGTATCTGAGATATTTTGCCTGTATTTCATTGAAGAGGGAGGAAGTGGAGACGCTTCTTTATTTCCGGTCCTTTCAAAGCTTCACATTATAAACATGAGAGTCACAACGAGCTCATGTTTGACTAATGTCTAATTCTCTCTGGTTTTTATGCAAATGTGACACAAATCTACACAAAATAAATCTGACAACACAACCAGCGTGAGTCCCTGTCTGCAGCGAGGGGATGAAACACAAACAGAATTAATTTAAAATCAATTCACGATACAAAACGACCTTTATCTTCTTCTGTAAAGGGTTATTTAAATGTCTTCATGTTGTGGTTGTGTGTGGTGGCCAGTGTGGACCAGTATCACACAAACCCTATTGTCCAGCACAGAAACTATAGAACCATTTGTTCGTTATGCAGATGTGAAGCTGGGCCTCGTGTCGGGGATGAGCTGGTGGCACTGGGCAGATCTGGAGCAAGCACAACGTACGAGAGCCAGAGAGGCAGCTGGAGAATTCATCAAATCAGTTTAATATCAAATCTAAACGTGAGAAGGAAACACTTGTTTGGATCAAACTCCAGCAAAATCCACACAATCGTCATTTATTCTGTTTTATTCCAGTGAAAATGGAGCCAACCTGTGACTCATATGTCAAACTGACCCTGATGAGAATGTTCTCTGCACTTCACTCAGCCCACAGCAGCATTGAGTATAACAGACAGAACAGACAGAGCAGACCGTGGAGCAGCAGCACGACTCCCCCGCCCTGGACTCTAACAAACACACTCAGTTGTGGTCTTGATCTTATGCATCATCTGTTTCCTTCTCATGTGAATATCTCAAATTTGAGTCACACGGAGATTCAACAACATCTCTTTGAGAAACCTCGAAAGGTCGTGAAACATTTCTCCATGAATCTAGAAACACAGAAAACATCCTCCAGCAAGAATCGGCCTTAAATTTGTATTTTTTCGTTATTATTTTTCCCATTTATTGTTCTTATTTGTGCAGCAGATTAAGTCGTGTTTATATATTTCCAGATAAATCAGATCTGTTTGTTGTCTCTGTGACTTGAATACACACAAACAAGGAGCCAGCTTCTCCTCAAGCACTTTCTCTACAGAGTCAGAGTCCAACAGGTTTTTTTAAGCTTCTTACATTTTGAAAAATAAACTACAAAGACACACATAATCCCAGATCCCAGGATATTTCACTTATTAAAGAATCAAACCAATCTCTCCTCAGGGAACTCCACATGTTCTCTGAGCTACATTTACAGTAGTTACCAACTTTAACCAAGAATAAAAACACAATTCATCCACAGGAAACTGCACATTCAATCTCCACTGAACAAACAAACCAACCATTTCACATATTTCACATATTTCACAGATTAATCAGACAAACATTGACCCACAAAGACAAAGATCCATCTCTGAGGAGCTGAATCCTGCTGAGTGGACTGTTCTCTCTCTTCTCTCTCTCACTCACCATAGTCAGCTCCCACTTCCCCATGACGTCCTGTGGAGTTACACTCTGCAGCTCCTCATCTCCTCGGGACTGAAAACCGACTCCAGGTCTACGGCTGCATGTTGGAACGAGCCCAACACTTGGTTCTAGTTCTAGAAACTGGTTTCAAACCACATGAACGCTAACACTAACCCTGTGTGACGAGTGGAGAAGACGCGTTTTCTCTCCGCAGAGGCTTCGCTGCGTTTCACATCTGGATCAGATCTCTCACATCTGGTTCCATGTGGAGGTTTGTGTTTCCTCTGCAGAGAAGAGACCGATACCTGCTGCTGGGTCCCCGCAGTGTGCGTGAGGACAGAAACAAGCAGCCTGAAACTCACTGGGCTGCGAGTGGGAGGAGACTCAGAGTGGGAGGAGTGTGTGTCTGTGTGTGTGTGTGTGTGTGTGTGTGTGTGTGTGTGTGTAGTTTATTTATAAAACACATTTTATTAACAGAGGAAGACTCAAGTTGATGTGCAGGGACATTTGAAAACAGCACAAAGACCAAACTGAAATCAGAAAACACTTTTAAAAACAAATGTCACTCGAAATAAAAGAGATTTAAAAAGAGCAGAATAAAACAGGTGAAAGGAAAAACCTTTGTGAAACTGTAAAATCATGTTGAAGGGGAAAATGTATATAAATACTTTCTAAAAAAGATTAAAGTACAATGATGGATATGACTTAAAATAGTTTAATGGTACAAAGCAAGTTTTTTTCCTGTCTCAAGCTCTGTCTTCTCATTTTTAATTCCTCTTTCCTTTCTTGTATAAAATGAATAGAATCAAATGTTTTAGTTAAGTTTATGTTTCAGGTACATAAAAAAAAACTTTGTTAATAACTTAAATAACCCTTTAAAGAAAATAAAAACCACTCCCACTCCCACTCATAAAAATGAATCAAAACACTAAACATATGACGTAAATTTAAGCATGACCGCCCATTTATTACAATAATAAAAACTAGAATGAGGTCAAATCAGGGGATGGGGATCATAAAAGCATGTTTTAATCTTTGATTTAAAGAAGCTGGCTCCCACTCTGTGTCATCGTCTCTATTTAAAAAACTAAAACTCTCTTATTTCCCTGACAGAAAGTCAATCTTACACCACATATTAATCCCTTGGGTTGCATACAGTTTATCACATCTTCATGCATCACACACCTCAAGGCTCATATCAGGATCTTTTGTCCTGATTTCTCTGAAACAAAAGACACAAGTGGCGCTCGCTTCCTGTTTCCATGTTTCCTCTTCGTATGAAGTTTTGGCTCTGGGTTATTTTTCCCTTTTCCTCCTGAGCTGTGACCCTCACTGTCTTGTTCAGGGTCCCTGGTGATGGCTTCATGTTTGACCTTGAGCTGTAAACACAATGTCACCCTGTTGGGTTCGAGCCCCGCCCACACCTGCTGTCAACATGTCAACATGTTAACACACTGTTCCATTCTAGAACTCTGATTTTAGCTGTTTATTAACCTCCAGTTTGTTTTCCTGTCATTTGAACATGTTTCATATGAGCTGAAAATATGTCAGGAATCATGATTATGAAAAAGCACAATTATGATATTCACCTTCTTGCATGTGGGTATTAACATTTACTCTTTGTAGCTTATATCTGCAAAACACATCTGAATCATGTGTTCACAGTTTTGAAAGTTAATCGTTAATATTTCATCACTGAGGGTTTAACTTCTACTCAGAACTTCACGCGACACAAACCATGGAAACAACCCGTCCTGGGACGAGTTGGGACGTGAAGGACGTGAAGCTGGAGCCTTCGGGTCTCAGGGACTGAAACAGGAAACACTGAAGCTGCAGCTCTGTGACGCAGATGGTTTTGAAATCACAGCCCCTGAAGGATGCAGCTCCTCAAGTGAAACACACTTCAGGAGGAACTCATGCGTGTTTGTCCCCTGGAAACACTTCTGTTGTGTTTTGAGTATTTGCGTGTGTTGAGCTCCCAGGGCCACCGTACTGCTGAGACACTCCAACAGGCCACATACCACAGAGGCACTTTCTGCAGCGTGTAGGTATGAACACATTCTTCAGATTGTGTAAGACTCACCAGCAGCAAAGCACTGTATGTTTTCATGTCGGCTATCTGCCTGTCTGAAAGTGTTGCTCAGTTCTCGGACTTTCAGGCATTTGTTGTCAGGACTTCAGGAATTTACAGGCTGATGCCCGACAGCAGCGATGAGGAATGAAGACCGACGCTTCTTTATCAACACAGAGACAATTCCTTCTCAAACACTTTGCATTCGTGGTCCTCGTGACTGGGAAGGAATTTCATTGACAGTGTGTTCACTGCTTCTGACATCATGAGTCTGAAGAGACCAAACAAGACCTGGGACGAACGCCCACAAGTCCAGACACAAAAACTCTGAAGAATATCTGGGTTTTTAATTCAGATTTTAACTTATAACGGAGGCTCAAGAGTTAATAAAACAAATATTACTAGGGCCGAATAACATGTGATCTCCGCAGTGGAGTCAATCCGTCAGCTCCTCCCTCTGTCGGCTGCTCCCCCCCCCCACCTATTACAACATAGCCTCAGTGATCTGACCTAGTCCAGAATATCAAAACCCTATGATATTCTATGTGAGCTTCTGTCCCTCATATCGTAGGAGAAACTGATCTTTGCACGTTGTAGGTCAAAGCCTTCAAAAGTAAAACTCCTCACAACAAGAGGAAAGTGAGACGCCGTGACTCAGGCCTTCAGACACACCCAGAAGTTACCTGAAGGGCTGGTTCACATTTATGAAAGGTTGCCGGGGCGCGGTGGCTCATATCAAGTGCATACCGGTCACGAACTGAAGAGCTGAAGAGCTGAAGAGCCGCCCGGCTCCGGCTCATGACTCGGGCCGGGGAGTCCACAGAGAATGGAATGAAAGAAAAACCCTCCAGGGACAAGCGTCACTAACCACACGGGACCTGTGACGCAAAACCGCTGAGAGAAATGCTTCTTGTGTGATTCCACCTTCTGGAAGTGGTGCCTGGGGCCCTCAGTGAGAGAGGGGCCCCGGAGAACAGCTGATTACTTTAGTCCTTGCAACAAAAACATTTAGGGACAATCCCTTTGAATGTACAGTACATAACATCAGCCACTAGGGGTCTCTCAATAATGATCTTATGATATCACGTCAAGAAAAACACAAAAACAGTGACCTTGACCTTTGACCTTGGGCTGCCAGGATGAAATCCAAGCTCAAGTGAATGTTTGTGGCAAAAATACCGACTTCCCTCAAAGTGTTTTGGATATAAGTTAAAATATATAAGTCTATATTTGTTAAATACTGGGATTTGCAGACATGTAAAACTATTATTTGTTTTTACTTTTACTCACTTCAGCCGGATTTTACCTGCTGTCACAAAAGTTTGAGGATGGATCATTCCACAAAATCCCAAAACAGAAAAACATCACTGTAGTTCTATGTATAAATGAGAGGGAGGCCATCTTTCAGAAGAAATTAGTTTATTGAGTTAATTGTAATCATATGACCTCAGTTAAAATAAAGGTAAACTCTGAGAGATGTTCTCCTCCTCATACTTCTTCTCCTCAGACAGAACCTCCTCCTGCTGCTGTGTCCCTCAGTCGGAGCTGCTCCATCAACTAGTCTGCGTTCTGCTGGTGGGGCAGGCTGCTCCTCAATGAGGCTGGAGATGTCCATCTCATTTCTTGAGACGGTTGTTCTCATATTCAGAAGCAGCCTTCTTCATCCCTTTCGCCAGAGCAGAGTTAGGACCGAAGACGAACTCTCCTTTCGGCTCGATGGGGATCTCCTCTATCGGACCATCCTCCGGCTGGGGGACCTTCTGTTCTTCTGTCTCTGGTTCCTGCTGCTCGGGGATCACGTCAGCAGCTGGAGCTTCTGGCTCATCACAACTTGGAGGCTCCTGGACGGCAGCAGCTTGAGCCTGCTTCCTCTTTCGTCGTGTGTCTCTCTTGTGGGGCATGATGCTGCGAGCTGAAGACACCTTGTGGAAGAGAGTTGTAGAAGATCTGGTGAAGATCTGTGAGCTGAAGATCGCAGTGAAGTGATGAACGAACCACAGGGACAGAGTGACTCTTTATAAACTGGACTGGCTGTGAAGTACCAATTGGCTTTAGTCTTTAATGGTCATACCTATGATCTCCATAAATGGACAAGTCATGGATCTTCCAAGATTCAATTCTGCACTAAGCAGCTATGTTCAATATGTTTAACTATTATTTAATATTAACAATTTCGGGGGGGCACTGGGACCATTCACCGCCTGAAGGAGGCTCAGTGTCATCTCTGAAGTAGAACGGTTTTGTCCTTTTGACAGAGGGTTACGCAAAAAGTACACTGTACAAGTACTTCATAGTATTTGTGGCAGTAGTCTTACCTTACCTGAACTTTATTTCCCACAAGATTAATAAAGTATATATCTATCTATCTATCTACCTAGTAGGAAATAGGAAATTAACTCATCAGGCAACATTTACTCAGAGTGTCTGTGTTTTTGTAGGTTTCTGAATGGAAACAACTTGTCTCCCTACAGACAGGATTCAGTTGTGTATCCTCAGGGGACACTGAATCTCCCAGAGTCTCCACCTGATCTGTTTGACAAAGAGTCAGAGACAGGGATGATATGAAACCTGATGATAATCGTAAACTGTCCTGCAGGCGTCAGGTGACACTTTCATAAAGACAGAATTACAGCAGCTTCTGAACTGACTGGGAACAGATTCGGCTGCTGTGCGCCCCCTTGTGGTCACAATTAGAACAGCAGCCACAACACTATGGTGGAGTGTTGTTAAAAAGTGGGTCAGAGGGACAAAGAGGGGAATTTGTGTGTGTGTGTGTGTGTGAGAGTGTGTGTGTGGCTCTGAATTTTAAAAGTGCTTCCAACTGACAAATGTGTAGTGTTGACGACAAAGAACATCTGTGATCAATGTATGAATATATTATCTTACATCCTGATATTAAACAGATTTGATTTACTCCAATCTATTTCTACTTTGAGCTCAATTAAAACTAAGAACCACAAATATCTAAACCTCTTAATTTCAGTTGTAGATATTTTCCTCAGGGATCAGTGGAGGTCAGACACACGGGGTTTGTTGTTGGTTTCAGGACAAAAGAGCAAAGACACAACTCGTAGTTTCTCACAAATATGTACAAAACTATGTTTTATTCCAAAAATTCTCAATCAACTCCACAAATATGAGTAAAAATAAATTTTTTACTTTACTTTTGTTCCTTTCTATAAATCTATCCATATGGTTGCTAATAAAAAACAAATATCAGATACATTTAAGTGTATGAATGTAGAAAAGGCTTTGACGACGATATGCCTGACTGGCAGCGTAATGGCTTTGGTAACAATAAAGTTAGTTATTCAAATATTGCATAAGATTACACATTATAAAAAGAAAATAAAGCTTTAACTTAGATATCCTTACTTGTATATGTAACGTGCATACATTAAAAATAAAACACTCATATTTAACCATATATTTGATTTTTAAAAATTTACAACAAACTTAAAATGTTTTTGGGGGATTTTACCTTTGACCCAAAATATTTAAAAACCCACAAGACGAGGGAACAAACCCGTTTTTAGATCCAGAGGAGACGCCACACGTTGGACTGAAGCACATTTGGTATGAAAACTAAAGTAACTGTGGATGACACGTGTGATTGTCCCCCTGCAGGCGTCCTGGGGACGGACTCCCGTCCAACCTGCTGTCCCCACTGAGTCACCACAGTCACCTTGAGGCTCACGCTGTCCCAGGGGGCGCTCTACTCCGCCGGCTGCCCCTTGTTCTTCTTGTTCAGGACCTTGCGGAGGCTCTCGGGCATCAGGTAGGGCCGCTCTGGGCTGCCGTCGTTCCTCTCCAGGTCCTCCACTGGAACCAGTTCAAACAGAAACACCATTAAGTGAAGGTTTACTACAGCCACAGTTTTTCCCATTTCAAACTCTGAAGCACCATATTTTGTGTTCTGCTGATTTGGTATATATAAGAAATATTCATACCAGTAAACCTGAGGAAGTCAAAGGAACATTTAATTGGCTTCAGTAGAAAAAAAGGCAATAACTGTAAATTGAATCTGTACATTTGTCGCCAACGTGCATCTATTTAAGTTAAAATCCTGTTCAGTGCAATTAAAACATAAACATCTACAAAGATCTACAATAAAAACAAGCAGTTTTTAAAGTTATCCACTCGTACAGAAATATCTGATGTGAACAGAAGTTAAAGTGCATTGATAGAACAGCATTTTGAAGATTAGCACTGATGATCACGTCTTTTCTTCTGTGTCCAGAAACACTAAAGTACAAACAGACCAACTTTAACAACTGAGGCACATGAACGGCTTCAAGTTTCCGTTTGGCCGGTGGCAGTGGAAGGTTTAGAAATATGAGTTATTCAATATTCAGTGAAGCAGTTTTTCCGTCGCATTCAAAACGACCATGAACCAACAACAGTCTGACAACAGGAGAAAGTTTCTAATCCACTTAATCACGTCCAGTAGGAAACCGTCACTTCATCACTTCAATCATGCAGCAGCTTGAGAATGAGTAATAATCACATGTGCACTTCAAAGAGCTCATTTCAGGAGACATGCTTCACGTCCGATTGACCAGTCGCTAAACCCCAGACGTCTCTGTGGCTTTTTAAATCTCTGAAAATCGTTCAACATTTTCCTGCCACGACAGACCTGCAGCGCCTGGTTACGGTTGCTAAGCTCTGATTGGACAAATACTGTCTGGAGACTAGTGAAGAGTCAATCTGGAAAAACAATATTCATAACATCTCATGTCCAACGTTTCCTTGTGTTGAAGGACAGTTAAAGTTAAAGGGAACCAGTCAGTTGTGAATGAGCTCGGCCACTTTAAGGCATCGTCTTCTGTAGCATCACCACCATCTGCCCTGATGGGAGGACTGGGATTAGTTCAACATCAACTAAGCACCAGCTCCTCTAACAAGTCAGTGTTCAACTACAGCCGTTAAAAAGGGTGTCGGGCTTTCAGTGATCGATCCCTCTACGAGCGACTCCTCTAAGAAGCAGCGTCCTCCTCTCTACTGCGCTGCTCTGTCATCTGGACGTCCTCTTCGTCTCGACGCAGAGACGAAGACGAGGACGGACCCTCGGCCTTGTTCTTCCACAGGATCTGGTGAAGGGTCGAGGACATGTAATAAGGCCTCGCGGCTGAGCCGTCGTTGCGCTCCAGGTCTTCACCTTATCGTGGGCGAGTGTGTATTAGTTTGTGTTAATGGGTGGAACAGAAGGTTAGTATATAAAAAGGGATGATGGGCGGGCGAGGGAAGGGGAGGGGGAGGTGAATTGTGGGAAGTGAGAAAAGGAAGGGCGAGACAAAAAGAGAGAGAAAGTCAAAAAGTGAGCAAGCAAAGGCACCGACAAGCACTTTAGATTTCAAACAGAGTCACTCACTGTCAAGCCACAGGCTGTTATTTAGAAACTCTGAGAAACCACAGTCATGCAATTTTTAGAAATTAGAGAAACAGCCCGTCACCGAGAGCAAAGTGAGGAGTCATGAAGAGAGAAAAGCTCCGAGTCATCGTTACGCTTCCATCAGTGACTGATCTGTTCCTTTCTTCTTCACAGCTCGTCTGACATGTTCGGTTCTTATGTGTAAACTCCATCTCTCTGACACGGGTGCAGATTGTGTGTTAGAGCTGCTGCTACTCACAGAAACAGAGGAACAGGGTGTCCACACACATGGCGTACACGCTGAAGAAGCCGTTGGCGATGAGGTACGAGCCGACCACCACAGTCTGACAAGAACAACAAGAACACGCATCAGAACCAAAACAGAGCTGGTGGAACTGGAGTCAATAGAACGAAGGGGCTGTGGGACTCACCAGGATGGGAACCCAGTAGTAGTGGAGATTGGGTGCTGTGTCATCAAAGGCCCTCACTCTCCCAGAGAAGAAGAAGAAGGCGAAGACCCCTGAGGAAGCAAAGCTCTCGTCAGATAACGGTTCCTCCTCCAGCCAGCAGGAGGAACGAGGAGGAAACAAATCAAACTCACCCACGAGTCCAACGATGAGCAGTTTGCCCAAGAACAGGAGGAAATCTGTCACTTTATCTAAGACAGCCACCCTGGAAACAAATAAAACACAATGAGATTGTTGCACAAATAACACACATCAAATAGTTTTTTGTGTAACCTTACAAACCCCTCACCTGATCATGTTCCTCATGAGGAGGAAGAAGGCATCTTTGGCTGAGGCACAGAAGTTTTTGCCGTAAATTGCCACCTAGAGACGAAATGGACTCATTACATCTGAATATGTTTCCACATTATGAACCACCCAGTTTTTATGAAGAGGGCGGAGTTCAATGAGATAACAATAAACACACACGCACGCACGCACGCACGCACACACAAACACACACACACACACACACCATGATGTAGGCATTTCTGTTGAGGAACTTGATGCATTTCTCCAGACACCAGAAGCAGCACTTCAGGCAGCACAACAGGAACTTAGTGAACTTATTGTGAGCTCCTGTGATGAGTCAAAGATAAAAGAGGGTTTAACAAACAGTGGAGACAAGTTTTCAAAGTTATAACCAAACACATATATATATAAAGAAGTAAAGAGAAAGTTACTCTTCAATAAATAAACCACAAGAGGGAAACTGCAGCTCATTTCCATCACTGACGTTGTACAAACTAAGTTTTGTGTTTTGATTAATTCATGTTGATCCAGAGAAGTGAAACACCTTTGAGCTTGTGGTCCAGATACTCCAGGAGAACCCTGATGATCTGAATGATGGAGAGAATGAGAGAGCCGAACGCCAGACTTCCAGTGTGATACCTGAAACAAGACAGAGACACAACGGCTCAGTAAGAAATGAACAAAAGACAAAATAAAGAAACAAAGAAAGATAAGTGTAAGTGAACCACAGCTTCTCTCCACACACACGCACCTGAGAGCTCTCCCGAGGGAGGAGAACACTGGGAACGCTGGCATGTCGTCCGGCTTCACCGACGCCCAGTAGTACGAGGAGAAGGCTCCGGCCAGCGTCATCTGTCCCAGGCCGATGACGAAGTTGGCGCACCAGAAGAAGAGGAAGACGTTGTAGAACTGGAGGACGATCAGGTACTTGTGGTAAACCGTCTCCCCGCCGTAGAACGCAAAGAGGCACTGGGAGTCGGGGCACTGGGCCTTCATCGTACTGGTGGAGTAGTTCTGAGCAGGTTGGACGGAGAGATGGTTTACACAGGAGATTAAAATAAGATTAATGTGCATGGAAATAAATCTATAAGATTAGAAACTTACAGCCGGCTCACAAACTGTCCTCGAGTGGTCACACGCCGTCTCGTTGAAAACTTTGTAGATGGGCTCGTTTGAGGTCGACAGGAAACTGATCGGTTCTGTCAAGGATCACGATCACGAGAACACTTTTGACAACAAATACAAACAAATACAAAACTCTAGATTCCTCCTGATGAGATCGACTGGGATGTGGAAGGATACACAGCAGTGACGGCCCAGTAGGCGATGACGATGGCCAGGAGGAGGAAGGTGAAGAGCGGGTAGAAGAGGGAACACATCACGTGACCAATGGCTCTGTAAACACAACAGGGTCACTGGTGGTCACACACACACACAAACAACACAATCAAAAACAGAAAACAAAGCCTATCCTCTGACCTGCTGGCTTCCTTGATGAGAGCGATGGCGATGAGGATCCTTTTCCTGAGGAAGATGAGCAGCAGGATGATGACGACTTCCACGATGGCCAGGATAATGACTGAAGCAGTAGAACAACAGAGGGGGGGGGGATCAGGTGGATGTCTTCATTTTACAGCAGCATGTTAGTGTGTATGAAATGTGAACTGTGCACTGACTGAAGGCCAGCCAGGTCTGTCTGATCTGCAGGTAGACGGTGAAGTCCGTCTGGAAGCCCAGATCCTGGAGCGTCACGTTGGCTCCTGGCTCTCCCTTCAGCTGAACGTACTCCATGGAGCAGTGGAAGATACCTGAGCACCAAACAGAGGTATCGGGTTCTTAAAAACTGTGATGATAAGGTTGCCGGTTCAGCCCCGGGTTTCTTTCTGTGTGGATTTAGCTTGTTCTGGGTTTTTTCTGCAGGTTGAAGATCAGTTGAAGTGGAAACTCTTACAGAGACTTCTTTAAATTCCTGTCTCAGCATTCTCAAGTGGGAGGGTTGCTGAACCACCTGTTTTGGAACAGGTTCCCTGAGCGTGACATGAGATCTTACCGTATCCTATCACCAGTAACACCAGCACAATCATGATCCAGACCATGATCCCGGCCAGGAAGCGCAGGAGGATGATGAAGAGCAGGCTGAGGAGCATGGCTATAACCAAGCCTCTGGAGAGAGAGAGAGCGAGAGAGAGAGGAGGGCGTGAGAGGGAGCAGTGAAACCAGCATGTGATCTTTCTGTTCAAACTGGATCAAAGCGAGTGTCTTACATGAGGATCCAGTACCAGGACTGGGTGTAATCCTCAAAGATCTTCATGACCACCTGACGAGCCTCAATAACCACGGTGGCGTTCCTGCAGAGAGATTCCTGTGATCAGCAGCTCGAGCACCGGGAAATAGAAAGTCTGAAAGGTCAAAGCTGCAGAGATGGACTCACTTGACTCCGTCCAACAGGTCCTTGGCATCTCGCATTTTCCCACTTCCATCGTCGAAGTGGGAGTTGTTTCCCACAGTTATCACCCCGCCCTTCTTACCCAGGGCTGGGAAACACCTGCGTGTGACTGGAGCACAAGGGGGAGAAATTACAGCTTTTCATAGAGACACTGGTCGAGTACAGATTCACATCAGTTCTCCGGATGTACACAACCTCCTCCTACACTCTTGTTTAATCTTAACCTGCTGTTTGTATGAAATGTTATTTGACTTTTCTGGTTCTATCATAAGCTTCAGAGGATGTGTCACTCACAGGGCTTGCTCGGCATCAGCATGGCAGGACAGAGGTCCAACCGGAGGATCTCTGGAACACCCTGAAACACGGTGTACGTGGATGATCAAAACCAAGTGAGGGAACAGAGACATTGGAAAAGAAGCTTCCAGGTTTGAACTAAACGATTCAGAGACGCAGATTCAAACTCACCATGGTGTTAGTGACGCCCTCCTGGCAGAAGGTCTTGTAGTACTCAAAGTCCTTTGTGTTGGTGTAGGCTTTGACTAAGGTCATGAACTTTTCAGGACACTTCTCCACACACATCTGAACGGGAGAGAAATCAGCGGTCGTGAGTTCAGACAGTAAAAGCAGCAAACACTCACTGTTTTCTAATTAAAAGCAGGTTTTCTGTTCCAGCTGAGAAAGTGAACTTGAAACAGTCGGGGATCAGACTGAGACACCCGGTGCTGCTGGTGGACACCGTTCTACCACAGTGCCAAAAGATAAAGCAGGTTGTGGAATGAGATAACAAATATGATGAGTTATGTCCATTTTGTGTCCCAATATGACAAGCACCGTTACACACTTTGCATCACTTCCTGTTAAAGGGGCGTCTCCAGCATTAAACAAGTGTGAAAAACGTTTGCTGAACACTGCAAAAACTCAAAATCTTGCCAAGAATATTTTTCTAATCAAAATATCTAATCACACTTAAAATGAGACTAAATCACCTAAAGAGTAAGATCTAAGCAAGATAAAGGAGCTTGTTTTTAGACAGTGCATCTTGTACCTTACCAAGATAATTTTGTCTTGTTCCATTGGCAGATTTTTTGACTTATTACAAGCTTATTTTTGCTTGCACAGCACAACACCAGGTTAGATAGCTCTGCTGTTACTAGGTCAAGGGTCAAGTTGGTTCAATATGAGACTGTGGCAGGACTAATTGAAATATGTAATATGTGGGGCTGCTTAAGCTTCATCAGAACTTCCTGTCTTCACCTACGAGTCACTTATGTGACTACGTTTACACTTTTAGAGAACCCTATGCCGCTGTACTTAAAATATCTGTATGTTTACTTAATTATAGAAATGTCTTGTGTTATTTGTTGTGCCTGTGCACTTTATATGTTTCACCGTGGGAGAGTGGGAAACGTCATATCGATTTCCTGTATGTCTTGTACATGCTGAAATTGACAATAAAGCCACTTTATCTTTATCTTTATCTTATGGTTAAACGTGCTTTTCCCCATATTCATAAATAAGTTTAACAGATCCACACAACCAGACGTAGGTGTAGGAGGCAGTGGAGGTAATAAGAATTTTTTTTTACTTCTTTTTAACTACAAAACATTCATGGTATTGAGGTGGAATACAACAACAGTTTAACATGAGCAGAGAAGATCACACGAGTGGAAAAAGGGAGTGGAGCTCACACCTGCGTGGTGGGACACTGGAACTCCAGCAGCACCATGGGGCTGGCACACTTCATGATGTTGAAGTAGAACAAGTCTCGCTTGTTTCTGTTCAACAGGAGAGAAAAAACAGACATGAAGTTCTCACAGGCTGCATCTGCATGTTTTTGCCATCTTGCCTCCATTAGGGGGGAGTTTGTGTTTGTTACTGGTGAATCAACAACACATGCTCCTCAGTATTTTTTTCTTTCTATGACAAAACACACAATGGTGATACAAACATCACACAAGTGAGAAGAACGGACTCAGCAGTGGTTTGTATCGACCCCGACGAAGGAGAGACGGCTGAAACCATTTGGTGAATAAAACATGGTGGACTGGAATTGTATGATGTGTTTTAATGTAGATGGATTTGAGGTTTAAACTTTAATGTACCGTGTGTGTGTGTGTGTCTGTGTGTGTGTGTCTGTGTGTTTGTTCTCGAAGAAGAAAATGTCCATGAGAGCACCAGGCTTAGTCAGACCTATAAATGGAAAGCAACTCACTCAAGCTTGGTGCCGGCCTGCCCACAGAACTGACCCCGACTGTCTGTGGGGTAGATCACCTTCCTGGGATCCCCCTGCGACCAGGCTGGTGGCCGGACAGAATAAGGTCAAAGGTCAATCAAAGGTTCTCTGTGTTTTCGTATCTCTTTATTTAAAAAGGTGGGTTTCCTTACCGAGTATTCCCACCGCGAAATAACCCAGGATGGCGATGCTGAAGAGGATGCAGCACACGATGTCCGTGCAGCCTCTGAAAGGAGAAGCAGACGTTTGGGTTCCTTGTTCATGTTCACGCTCTTATAACCAGAGGGTTGTATATCACATCTCTGTCTCACCTGTTGTGGGTCGGACCCTTGAAGGACGGGTCGAACTTCCTCGGCTCCCCTGCATCAAGAGAAAGAAGTGATGAGTCACTGCCCCCTTAGAACATCTTTAAAAGATGCACCTTCAACCCACGCTCCAGAGGGCGGGAGGATTTAAGGTTAAGAAATATTATGCCCCCCCCCTCTTTTCCTCCCATTCTCCTGCTGGAGGACTTCTCCCTTCAGGCAGAGACGCCTGGCAACCGGACAAATTCCTCTCTGGTGACTGAGCCAAAGAGCAGACAAATCCAAAACAACATCCACAGTCACTAGAGGGGTGCGAGTTATTTATGGAAGTTCATTTTATTATGTCAGGATTGGAGTTTTATGCCAAAAACAGTCACTGAAAATGAGCCAAATTACATTTAAGTTGGTGTGAAAATGACTATATAGGTGGAGATAACAAGGCTTCCTTCCAATTCATAAATAACAAGACCCAAAACATCGACTGCTTGTTTTAGGTTGTTGTTCTCAGGACCTACCACGGTGTCAATGTGAGTTGTGATCATCAGGATCAGGGATACAGTAAAGTTGGCTGCAGGTTATCTGAGGTCAGTGTGTGTGAGGCAGGAAGCACAGTTTTAGTTTTCCATGTGAATTCATCCAGCAGCTATAAAAGCCAAACAAACAAACGCTAGACAGATGTAAAAACACCACTTTAGCCTAAAAATAATGTTATATAGAAAAAACTAGAATAGTGTACGCCCAACGAGGCGCCCGAATTCCCACACTACACCAAATTTCAAACACACTCATAGATGCCAGCCCCCTAAATATGTCTGATTTTTCTCCAGCCATGATTCATAAATTACTCCGGTCGAAAATGCTGTCAATTCTAAAGTACATAATGTTAAAGAAAGTCAAATATAATCCTGGATGAGCTCTAAAAGAGCACCTCCATGACTCGCAACACATCCTTGCACCACATCTCATGGAACTCTGTTCAGTAGTTGTTGTGTAATCTTGATTTTAATCAAACGCACCAACCAGCAGACAGCTAGACAGACGGGGGTGAGAACCTCAAACCATTAACCACCATCTTGTATTTCTCATTGGATCCTGACTCCTTCTGTGTCTCATCCTGAGTAAAGCACAGTGTATCTGAACGCTGCTTTAGAAACCTACTCCACAAACAGTAAGCATCTATACGGGACTGTGATATTCTCTGTGGCGTCTTTGCGTATTAATTATGGATGTGGCGATCGGGATAATGCTGTGGCAAGCGTTCAGTAGAGGAGCTCTCAGAGGTCGCAGAGAGCACACACTTTGTTTTTCCACGTGTTCGGCTCAGTGTCTGTGACGAGACACGGCTTTAACTGATTAGATATAAACTTGAGATTAATTTACACAAGTCCAAACCAATGAGTTACAGAGGTGGGGGGGGGTGGGGGGGGTGGACTGAGGCCTTGTTCACTGGTGAGCAGCAGCTGCAGGAGCTGGTGTCCGGCCGACTGAAGCGTTTCTACCTTCAGAGGAAAAGCTTTGCTCGCCTGCTGAGTCAGGATCAACACACAACTCATTTGAACAAACACTGATAAAAGCAGCTCCCTGCGTTAACACACCTGCACAATCAGAGGCTCCGCACACACACACACACACTCGCACACACAGACACACACCCATTCCCAGCTCAGTGTTGACATGCTGATACGGCTGCTGCTCCAGTTTCTCTCACAACACACACCTTAACACACAGGTTCTTCTAATGCAGTTGAAACACAGAGGAATCTAGAGATTGAGCCTTTCGATGTGACTATGAACAAGAAAACATCTGCAAATCTATATAAAAACAGTCAAATAAAAAGAGTTGTTACCATTCTTTCCAAAATATTCTTCTTCCTCAGGCATGGTGAAGCTCCTTACTGGTCCAGAACGTTGAAATGCACAGAGAACCCTTTACAGCCACTTCCCCTCTGCACTGCTTCCTCCCTGGGAGCTGGTTCGAATGAGGCAGAGCCACCAGTGACACCAGAGACTCAGGTATTGAGGAGGAGAAACCAGTCCAACCTGTCGGTGAATAGCTGCGAGCTCAGGGCGGACGGCAAAGCTCCACCTCAGACTTCACCCCCCCCTCCTTTCTGCCTTTACTCTGAAACAACTGCCTCTTTGCAATCTGTGCTCCACCTGTGCATCTCCCTCCGTCCCCCCCCACGCTCCCGGGAGGTTTTCAGCTTCAGTATCTGTCTGAAAACCGGAGAGCAAAGTGATCTGCAGGTAGAGAGAGACGTGGAGTCTGAGGACAGAGGGTGGGACTGCTGTTGTGTACGAGGAAGTTGTGTAGCTGTTATCTAAAACATGTGTTTGGAGAAAACAAGGAGGGAATTCTCTCTTTCCTGGTGTTGTGTGTGCGTGTGTGTGCGTGTGTCATGGAGGAGGACAGATTGGATTCAGGTGTGCAGGAAGTGACACCCCCAACCATTAGGGTTAAAAACACTAACGAGTGTGCGATGTGTTGACTAATTGCAATCAAACTTGCGTGTGGAGCAGAGGAAACAGGATCCCAGCAGGTCTCCTCACCTCAGAGCGGTTTCTCCCATCTTGTGGGGACATGGCTGTATTGCACTGAGACCTCGGAGCAGACACAGCTCCCAACTTTCCAGCTCCCAGTTCTTTCTGTACTGAGCAGCCAAAGAGTAATCACAGTATTTCCAGTGAATTCAAATTTCAACAAAGACTCCACAGACGGTGGAGATGCCAATTTCTGTCCTTCTTTTCCCCGAGAGTCAGAAAACTCAGTCGGAAAAACTGAAGGTTTCCATCCATTTTATGCTTGTTTCATGGCCAATGTTACTGATGCATGGACCAATTCCCCTCTGGAGTATATTGCCGTGGTAGTAATTTCCTAAACAAAAAGGTTTTTCACAGAGAAGACGTGACTAGTTTCTGGGGAATTTGTTTTTGTTGGACGGCAACGACATCACATCACAGCTCAGAGAGAGGAAACCTCCAAAAGTCTCCTCATGAAACCACATTTAAACTCACTAGATCGGCTTTTTTATTTGGATCTGCACCAAACTGCCCAAACACATAAATAACAGTCGAGATCTACAAGTTCTTCTCTGAGAAATCAATGATATAAAGAGAAATCCACATTTAATGGGTTCTTCACAGACCTACATCCCTGCTCCATCTAGTTAAATATCAAACCCTGATGAAAGCTCCTTTGTGTAGATCTATCTTCCATCTGTGGTTCTGTCACTGAGGTTTTACATCATGTAAATGTTTTCCTGGACGCTCCAGACGAGTCAGACGTGAGAGTGACACAGAAGCCAGATAAACAAACAAAGTCTTTGCTTCCTGTGGAACAACTTGTGAAATGTCTTACAGGGTTTTTCTAATCAGGGTTTAGTGTTGGAGAGGAGGTGATGGTTCATAGAAACACATATGAAGTCAAAATGTCTGCTCTTGTGAAAAAGGTCAAAGTTCAGGTGATATTTTAGCAAACTCTGTCTAACGCTCTACATCTTTAAAGACCTGGTTATGGATCAATACATCTGAGAACATGCTGATATCAGACAGATATTTTAAATGCTGGTATCAGTATCAGAACATCTTTGGCTCTTGCTGCTGTTACATAAAAAATATTCAAATCCACCTCACTGATGGATCAACAGCCTTCTAGGAGAATAACAAGATTCCCTTCCTGTTTGGGTTCATCACATCTGTTCAGAGGCCAGAAGCAAACCCAGGAAAAACATCAAGCTATTAAAAATATCATGACCCCGAGTCCAAGTGTCTGATATCTACAGTTTACAGCTGCTGCCTTCCCTCTCATGTCTTTCATTACAGTAAGAGGGTGTGGAGTCTCTCAGTTCACTTCTATTTATAGTGTCGAGTGCAACATAGGAAGAAACTTGAATCAAACAAGATTCTTTAAAAACAATAGATCAGAGTTGTCTTCAACATCCACGGTGAGATGTTCAACTTTACTGTGAACACAGTTTGAACCCAGGAAATCTTTTCCTTCTTGAGCTTCTGAAGTTGAAGCATTTTCCACACAACTTTATCTCAACTGGATCTGTGACCGCCTCTCTCCTGCTTCCACTCCTGACTCAAAGAATCATCTCCTGATCTCTGGTGGCAGATCTAATCCAGATCTAATCCAGATGAATTGAGACAGAATGAGTGAGACGACCTGAGATCAGCAGAAGAGGACAGATCTCCGTGGTGGTCCTGACTCCACGTCTTCTCTTCTTCTCCGTCTCCGTCCACCCTCATTTCCCCCCCCGACCTTAATAACCAATCAGAATCGCACTGCTGTGAACACGCCTTTGTCTTTCCCTCCGCAGGCAAGTTGGCACGACCACAGACGGTTAGCAGGGTCACATGAGCCTGCTTGGGTTTGCCTGGGCACACAGCACATCACAGTGGAAAACTCATTGGCTGCAACGATGGAGACCAGATCGGCTGTTTGTGCGTAAACACGACTCAGCACAGTAACTGAAGCGAGGAAGGAAAAACTGCAAATCTAGCTGAAACACGGATGAAGGAAAAGGTCGGAGAGACTCGGGATCTCTGGTTTCAAACCACTCTCCTAAAAATGGCTTCTAATTACGCCCGACCTGCACCAGGGCCGGGCTGCACGGCGGCCTCACATCCTCTCATTGAGGTTCTCTTCATTTATCGCAGCCTGAAATTACTCCAACATGTGAAACTGGGGCAGAGGCTCCACTCTCCTCTGAAGTGCTCCCCCTCGGCTCTGTTAGGGTTTCTGCCTTTGCCTTCTTTTTTTAGCTGGTTTCGCCCAGACTCTCAAAATACACTTGCTGTTTCCCGAGGCTCTTTGCTCGTGGTGATTTCTGATGTGCAGCCGAGTTGCCACCATCTTCTCCTGGATTGCTCCTGTGCATCTCCCTAACGAGTCAAACTGTATTCTGGCTGTGACAAGCAAGCAAACACTCGACTGTTATTCCTCTAGTGGAGGGGTTTGTGATGTTTAGTCCTGACGTGGGAGGCAGAGAGGAAAAGGGCGTGTGAGCGAGGAAGAGGAGGGAAACACTTTGTTAAAGCTCCATAATGAAAACCAGCAGACAGTCGAGGTCTCATTTCCACTCGTCAACATCCTGGGACAGACTCGGGACACGTCCACATTGTAATGCACAACACGTCACTGCAGAAAAAGGACAGAACACAGATATGTGCATTGTTGTTTTGACCCACAACGAGGTCTTTAAGGTGTGAAGACGCTCAGAAGACATGCTCTGTCTCTCAGTGTAAATCATTTATTGCCGGATTTATCTTGATTCAATGCACTTCCCAGGCAAAGGGGGGGGGGCAGCTGAGGAAGGAGCAGCACGTCTCAACCAGGGTGTGTCACTATGAAAACACACATTTACGAGGGGTACACAGGGCGTAATTACACCCACAAAGAGCAGCAACAACACAACTGAAGGTACAGACACAGAAGGAAGGGATTACGCTTAAAATGAAATGTAGATTGTGTGTGGAATTAAGGATATTTCCAAAAATGACACTGTAGTATCAAGAGATGCTGAAGAAATGAGACAAACAGATGATGTTTGTGTGGAATTTTCAGATAAACAAATACAGAGACACTGCACTGAACAATAGTAAAGGATTGCCCTTTCAGTAAAATGTAGATTATGTGTAAATGTAAGTATATTCCCAGTATGAGGCTGCTAAGACGTGGGTGACAAATGAAGAGCCTCCTCACATGCTGGAGGTATTTTCTAATAAACAACTACACACACAGGATGGAGGTACTCTCTAATAACTGCAGCTCTATACATAGCTGGTCATGATCTCCATACCAGTCTGAGGAATGTGGCAGCAACTGGTCAAGCAGCAGACAAGCTGGGACCCAGCAGCCAGCATGTTGACTGGTCCCAACATGAGGTGAGTCCACTGAGGGTGGACACTCACCAGTGAGACCAGCAGATCACATCGAAGCACAATACGAAACCACAGACATGAGAGAAACGCTGGAAACAGAACAGACGCTAACTTTGTTGTTGTTGAACTCCTGGTGTCTGTGAAAAGTGAAGTTTCAGTCAGTTACCATATTTCGGTTTCTCCTCCAGTTCCATGGTTTTCACACAGAGTTTCCCTCGGGACCCACAAAGCGGCTCTCGCGGCTACAGCATAGTCTGCGAGCCGGGGTTCAGGCTCCGTGCTGGGCTTCAGACCGACTCACACCCCGAGGAGGAGTCCGATCCACAACCTCCTGCGCTTAAAGAGAGGAGCCCTCCCGAGTGGGGAGCCGACCAATCACAGCGCCGCGCCGCGACACTGACAACAGGCTGAGCCAATCAGCGAGGGAGAGCGGGACTGGCTACTGTACCCGTTAACTGGTGTACAAAATAATAATAATAATAATAATAATAATAATAAAAGCGAAAGTGAAAAATGAACTCATCAGAGAGCTATAAATAAAAATAAAAATTATATGAATATAAAAATAAATATAAATATCCTCCCCAGAGCGAAAATGAAAGTGAAATAAAATAAAAAAATACACTCATAAAAGAGCCCAAATAAAATAAATGAATAAATATAAATGAAATCAAGATAAATACAAAAAAATTGATATAGCTCTACTCCTCACAGAGCAAAAATGAAAGTAAAAATAAACTCTTGAGATTCCTCTCCTCTCTCACTGAGTTTTTATAATTTTCTAATTTGCAGTGATAATGGAAGTTGAACATTAAATTATAGAAACCAATTGATTCAAACGATGTCTTATTTAGTGTTTGTGCATCATCAGCCATTCACGGATAATTTTTCTCGGCAAAGCAGTGACATTGCATATCTGTTATAGGCCTGACTGCAATGCAAGACAACATCAATTATAAAAGCTAATATATTCATTCATAATTCAGCTTGCAGGTCTGACTCTGCACTCTGAGCTGCTCACAAGCTGCAACCTCTGCTTTACTGAACTCGGGTTAAAGCAGAAATACAACAATGTGCTGTGAATCATCCTTTACATTTAATGTTCAGGATCATATCAGGAAGTATAATATCAAAAATTCACGTGCACGCACCACATCAACGCACGTGTGGGTTTCTGTCCACACCCTCAAGGTGAGAGTTTGTTGTAAATGGAATTAAAGATAAAACAAGGTTTACCTCTATGTGGCATGGCAGTGGGTGGCGCTATCACTATCACTACTTAAAGTGTATAAGAGCTGTTCAGGTTCAAAAACACTTCAGATCGTATAAATCTTTTATATTTGCATAAATCTAAGACATCAAAGGAATCAATGACCGCTGACACTGCAACATTAAAGCGAACTGAAAAAACTGTGAACTGTGAACTTCTTTGAACTGTTCTCTTTAAAGCCCGTTAAATAGAAAGTCACAAACAAGTGTGATTATTTCAGGTTGAAGGGATAGTTCACCCAGATGTGAAAAGTGTTTGAGTCCACAAAACACTTTTGGAGTTTCAGGGGTAAACAGTTGATTAGTGATCCATCTTCAGATATAATAAAACAATAGAAAAAACACAACATGCTTCACACTATGTTCAGATCTTATTATATTTATTATTATCCATTGTATTATTGATCACAATTTTAAAATATATTAAAAAAAAATACTGATCCGTCTGATGCACCAGCTGTTTTCTGAAGCTCTTACTTCGCACCATGTGGACTTTTTGAGTGAATTTGCAGCCCAGTCACATTCTCTGCTTCAGACTGTCTATATCCTCGGAAACTCACACAAACTTTTGAACAAATAAGTTTTTCTTGGATATTACAAACTAGCAGACACCTGACACTATCCAGCTCTATCAGTCTGATAGACCAGATCAGTTCTGAGGCTGTAGGTGCTGTTGGTGTGGTAAATATTTAAAGTTTAAAGCAGAAAATCTAAGGAGAGATTTGAAACGGCAGAGAGTGAACATGTGGTTTTTCAACAAGTGTGTCTGAGAAAATCTATTTGACCTCTACCTGGTTGACCCCATTTAGAGGAAAGCCAGTTTTATGAAACTATTCGGTTTCTAAAGTAATTCAAGCTCATATATATATATATATATAATCATACAGAGGGGTGTTGAGGACCTGTCTGAACTTGACTTTCATTATGTATCTATATTTATTCTGGGAATTCCTCCAGCGTTCACGCCCCCACTAACGAGCCAATCAGGATCCTCCCCTGTGGCGGAAGTGTCCTTAAAAGACCGCGATCCTCAACAATGATTGGTTAATAATAAAGAAACACGGGTCGTAGTACAGATTTGATATTTACTCTCTTTATATATAAATACATAATAATCAGGATACAAATATTGCATCACTGGCAGTGGTTCGGCGATGACGTAACACTCAACGTGGCACCTGGTTGGCGCTCGGGGTGCTGTGCGTGATGACGTCAGGTCTTGTTTTGTCCAGGCAGACAGGAGCGTGTCCACAGAGGAAGGACGGTGGAGCCGCACGTCACAGGTTAGAGACCCTCACTCAGCCGCTGCTGGGGTTCCTGCTGTTTCAGTGGAACCCGCAGACTCCGCACGTGACATCTAGTCCACAGTCATACATAGGTTCAACGTTATAATGTCGTAACTACGTCCCCTTGTGTGAGCTAGCTCTGTTAGCTTGTAGCCACGGTGGAGTCTACCTGGGTTAGCCTAGCTAGCTAGCTTAGCCTGTTAGCTCTGAAAGGTTGTTCCAGTGGACGAGACAGTGAAGAGTTCATCTGAGGGGAAGTGACCCAGTCATGTTTTCTACTGGGAGCTCCCACACGAGCTGCTGCTGTGTTTCAAACCAGTGACAAGAACCAGTTCCTGGAGCAATGTCAACACCAGAGAATAAAACAGACAGAATAACTAAATAAAACAGGAAAAGACTGTATTTATTCATGTGTGTTATAACAAAGAGCTTCACAGACATAAATACTGGAAACAAATGCAGTCCATTTACCTATTTAGAATATATATGCAAAGATTTTAAATAAATTAATGCAATAACTCACAGAAACAAGGGTCTGGCTAAAAGCAATAAAATAATACAAACAATAAATAAATAAAGCAATAAAACGTTTATTCAAAGGCTGTTCGTGTAGACAGTGTTTTTAAAGTGTTTTAATAGAGGCTACAGTCGTAGCTTGGGTGATCCACGGAGGGTAAACAGTGAAATGAGTCGAGGAAGACCAGTTCATGTTTTCATGGCGGTTGACAGGATTGTGGTGGAGCCCGGTGAACAGAGAGTTGCAGTAAAATGAGTGGTGTTTTTATTCCTCAGACTATTTCCCATCATGGCATTGAGAGCTGTGGGTCGTCTCCTGGTCAACCCTCGGAGATGTGTCATCATCTCAGCTTCCAGAGCTCAGAACACTGCAGCGCCTGTCAGACACGGTGAGTACGACAACAAATACAACAACAAAAACAACAACATGCAAGAGCGTGTTATAGTTTTAGGTCTTTCCTTTTTAACAATGTTTTTTACTGGGTGGGAAACAACGTTTTATTCTCTTGTTTGTTCTTATTTGTATTTTTACAGATGCAGAGAAGATTGAGAAGAAGTCTAAAGCACGTAAGTGACAAATGTTTTAATCCTAGGTTCCATTCTGGAATATAATCTCTTAACAACACGTATTTCAAATTCGTTTTTTGAGGTATTTCTAATTGTCTAACAGCGAAGGTCCAGTTTAACTGGCGTGACGGCTTGGACCTGGAGGGTCAGCTGACGGAGGAGGAGATCATGATCAGGGACTCGTTCCGCACCTACTGCCAAGAGAAACTCATGCCTCGCATCCTGATGGCAAACAGGAATGAAGGTGAGTTACTCAGGGATATTTAATCAGTGTTGTAGTCTAAAGACTTACTCACATGACAGTTGTGTCCTTTTCTCTCAGTCTTCCACAGAGACATCGTGTCTGAGATGGGAGAGATGGGCGTCCTGGGCCCAACCATTAAAGGTCAGTCTGACCCCGTCTATTTGTTTTGCATGAATGAACATGTGACTTTGATGAGATCAACAGAATGGACGCCGTCTGTTTATTCTGTCTTTTTATTGTTAAGATATAAAGTTTCACAACACTTTCATAGTCAGCCACTGGTTTAGCAATCAAATGGCTTATTGACTGGACTTTGTTCTCTTCACTTGTATCTGTTTGTTCTTTACTCCTCTCCCTGCATCTGACTCACAGGTTATGGCTGTGCTGGGACCAGTTATGTGGCCTATGGTTTGATTGCCAGAGAAGTAGAGCGGGTGGACAGTGGCTATCGCTCTGTGATGAGCGTGCAGTCGTCGCTGGTCATGCACCCCATCAATGCTTATGGCACCGAGGAGCAGAAGGAGAAGTACCTCCCCAGGCTGGGTAAGACCACAACAATATGTATCTGTCTACAGCGGTTTGGATTCTGTTCTGATGAGCAACTGAGCTTTTTGGTTATTCCTGTGTGAGATCTAACACCCCCCCCCTCGCTCTCTCTGTTCCAGCTCGTGGAGAGATCCTCGGTTGCTTCGGCCTGACGGAGCCGAACCACGGCAGTGACCCCAGCGGCATGGAAACCAGAGCCAAGTACAACCCGACCAGTCGCACCTACACTGTCACCGGCTCAAAGACCTGGTGAGTCCGTGTGATGTGACATGAACAGCAGCTCCTCATTGGACAAGAAAAGGATGAAACCTCACTGATAGAAATGTGACGAACCAAACAGCTGAATATCTTCTGTGTGATGCAGTTCTACAGCGATAGAGAACACAGATCATCTGAATAATAATGTTACATAAAGCATGTGATCAAAAGGTCAAGTTTATTTACACTGTCATGTTCAGAAACAGTAAATGATCTGAAAACAGCAACAAACATCAGTGACCTTTTAGTGACCTTTCTTTCACTATATACTATATAATTGTATTTCTTATATATCATACTTATAATTCATAGTGTTATTATTTTCACCACATATTGTTCAAGAATTTAGTTTTTCTGTTTAAAAGTTGAAATGTTTTTGTTGTGGCACTTGACCTGATATGTCGTCAGTTGTCCACATGGTGGAGCTGTTCACAGGTAAACTTCCATACACATACCAGGTTTCTGTTTGAGTCTATTCATTCTATTTTCACTCAGTTTTATAACTTCTTAAAACTATGTTTGGAAGGTGAAAGACATGCGTTGTCATATAATCATAATTCAAATGTATTCTCCACTGTCATGCTGCATCATTACAGTAAATCAGTGTTCTCCAGTGTGTACGATAACTTGTCGCCGTCCCCTTCCCTTTACTTCCAGGATCACCAACTCCCCCGTGGCAGACATCGCTGTGGTCTGGGCCAAATGCGATGATGGGAAGATCCGTGGCTTCATCTTGGAGCGCGGTATGAAAGGTTTCTCCACGCCAAAGATCGAGGGAAAGTTCTCGCTGAGAGCCTCGGCCACCGGCATGATCGTCATGGACGAGGTGGAGGTCCCTGAGGAGAACCTGCTCCCCAAAGTGTCCGGCCTCGGGGTGAGTGAAGTCAAACTGTGACGCTTACAGAGGCAGTTAAAGTAAAGTGCACTTCAAGTTGTACACAGTAATAACTGCTCATCTCCTCTTGTTGCCTTCAGGGACCTTTTGGCTGCCTGAACAACGCTCGGTATGGGATCGCCTGGGGCGCGCTGGGTGCTGCAGAGTTCTGCTTCCACGCAGCTCGTCAGTACACACTCGACAGGTCAGAAGAACTCGAGCACAACTCGTCCACATGTTGTGTTAGAGTTCAATCCACTGAATGTTATCTGTGTGACGTCTCTGAACCAGAATCCAGTTCGGCGTGCCACTGGCGAGGAATCAGCTGATGCAGAAGAAAATGGCCGACATGCTGACGGAGATAACCATTGGCCTCCAGTCGTGTCTGCAGCTGGGAAGACTCATCGATGAGAAAAAGTAATTTCCTTGTTTCCCTGAGGTGTATGAAGCTGTGACACCACGTCCTGTCCTGTTCGCTCCCGGTGGAGAACGGTTGCAAATGTCTTGTTTTGTGAACAGAGCGGCCCCGGAGATGATCTCCATGCTGAAGAGGAACAGCTGTGGTAAAGCCCTGGACATCGCCCGGCAGGCCAGAGACATGCTGGGAGGAAATGGCATTTCAGACGAGTACCACATCATCCGCCACATGTTGAACCTGGAGGCCGTCAACACATACGAAGGTGAGGGGGAGCAGATTGTGTCACCAGAAGTTCATTTGGCTGACTCGCTGCACAGCCTCTGAACACTTGAAGGATTATTTTCACCAGTTGTACTCGACCCACAGTCCTGCACAGGTTCTGTAAGGCGTCATCAATCATTTTTAATCCAGATTCCTCCAGAAAAAGTTCTCAACAGCTTCCCTCATTTTCTCCCTAACATTGAATTCATATTAATATAGTTGCTGATCCATTACACGTCTGTTGAGCTTGATAGTTATGGGTCTTCTCCTCTGTCGTCCTCAGGCACTCATGATATCCACGCTCTGATCCTGGGCCGAGTCATCACAGGACTTCAGTCCTTCACTGTGGACAAGTAGAGACAAACTCTCTGATCCCCGACGACAGGAGCATGCTGTCAGAAATGAGACACAAGCAGTTTTCAGTTAGCTTCGATCAAGTGTCATTTATATATAATGGAAATGGGTCAAATATATATTGAGTGCTTTTATTTTGAAAGTAAGAACCAGCGTGTGAGGGAGCTGATGAAGTGTAATTAACTCAGATGTAGATTTGTAAAGAGAGATATTTTTCTATATCTGTCACAACAGTGTTTTTCCGACTCTTTGTTTCTCACTCGATTGGTTTGGACGTCATCATCATTCACTGTAGAGACGAATGGAAACTTTGAATAAGGTCAAGATCATAGATTTGCTGCTTGTTACTGATGATGAAAAGTAAAAACTTCATAACTTCAGACAGTGATTTGGAATGACCTGGTGGGTTCTGATCCATTTAAACCCGTCTCTGTGCAGCTGCTACTTGTTGCACTTTGCAGCTGAAACACTGAGATGTGATGAGGTTGCAGGTTTGCCAGAGGTCAGAAGTTCATTGGTGCTTGATATGAATAACAGTTATTTAAGTGTCTTCAGGGGAATGAACCTTCATTCTATGGCAGTTTGACGGCATTGAACATGTGAACGTGCAATAAACTGTGTTGTAGTCACAATATACAGTTTCAGTGTCAATGTTTGGGGCTGCTGCCGTGCAGATAAAGACCTCCATCCTCTCCAGCTGGAGGGACAACATGTCCCACCAGGATCTCTCAGGAGGAGCTGGAGAGCGTGCTGAGGGACGGGGACATCTTGGATGACCTTCTCGACCTGAGCCAGGATCAGCAGGAGACAATGGACGGATATATTTGGACCTAAAGGATTCTCACGTTCTGGTGAGTAACTTTAAATCTAAATCTATTTTTAACCCAACAGTCAGTTAAGAACATTTATTGAGTGACATGCAGGTTATCACCTTTATTTTCAGATACGTAGGAGAAGTTGTGTCGATTTAATATCAATTTGTTGATTGTGAGACTGTTGTGGTGTGTGTGTGTGTGTCTCAGACTTACACACACCTTATATCAGGCAAACCCTAAAGAGGCTGGATCAGCACAAATAGCTCGGTGTGCTTCAGAGAGAGCTCGGTTGATTCCCCACGAAGAGACTTTCTCAGTAACTCCAGGGAATTAAGGGAAGAGCGACGCCGGCGTGTAAGCTTGTTGAGAGCAGAGAGAGAGAGAGAGAGAGCAGGGCGGTCAATGGAGGGGGCGGGACCTGGCGGTGGACAAACCCTCAGCTCTTCAGCACCAGGGTCAGAGCAGGAGGCAGCAGAACCTGGAGGAGCATCACTCCCACGTGCGGCTGCTGAATCAGGTTTGAAGCTCAAATGATCTAAATGACTTTCAGTGTTTTCTTTGATCCTGACATGTTTCACAGCTTCTGTCTCTTCAGCAGAATCTGAGTTTCCCTTTGAGCAGCGTCTCGGTCATGTCTGGAGAAGCGTCCTGTTTATAGTCCTCCTCATCATGGATGGTTATAATATCACCGGGCTGGGCTCCCTGCCCACGGAGGAGCCTCTGTACCGGCAGTTCAAGCCCGTGGTGAAGGACCTCATCCCGCTGCCCAAGGCCGTGGTGTACCTGCTCATGGCTGCACTGGTGGTGGTGGGAGTGGCCTACGCCATCGTGGGACATCTCATCAAGGATCTGGCCATCGACATCGCAGGTAGGACTCCATCAACTCTTCTCTTACTTTAATGATTCATCTCTTTATTTATAATATATTGATAGATGTCCTTTGGTGTCAACATGACATTTTATTTTCATTTATTAGTATTATTTGTTATATTGTAGCTCATCCACTATTTAACTTACATTTGGAATATGATGTATGGATTATTATCACATACAGAAGTTTTCAAATCAGACTACACCCGGTTGCTTATTAATAATTAGAATAATAATGAATGTAAAGGGTAGTTATATGCTATTCAAGATCATTTATTTTTCCTTTTAGATGCCCATTAATTTAAATTTACCTCATTTTACTATTTATATTTATAATATTTTTAAATGATGACTTCATCTATTGCTTTAATTGTTTACTTTTAATCTTTTTATCTTTGAAATTAAAAAAGGCTTCACCTCATTTCGAGGTTCAGGTGCATATGAGAGGGACGAGTGGATCATAACTTTATCCAACAGTTTGAGCTCATCTCTCTGATCATGTGGAGTTTATATAGTTTAAATGAAATCTTCACACTTCCTCTCTGGTCACTTATTTCAGGCCTTTTCATTTTAATTAAATCTATAACTTCCCTTCTCCTCTCGTGCAGAATGCTTGTTGGGTCCGGCCGGTGACGAAGAGATCGAGAAAGAAAACGAAGCGCAGCGCGTGGCCTCCAGCCATCCCCCCCCGGCACACCCCTTCGCCCACAATGCCTTTCACGTGTGGGACCAGGACGACGTGGTCATCGCGCTGCCCAAGGACGAGGACCTCCTGGCCAGCCCGCTGCTGATGGGGGCCCTGCCCTACATCCCCTCGTTCTTCCCTCACTCCCACAGCCCGACCAGTCACGGCCCCCTGCCGTTCTCTGGCAGCCCCGGGCCGTGCAGGGAGAACCTCCTCCTCAGGGAGCTCTGACCTCACCCACACCCTGATCATGATCCACCTTGATGCCCAGTGACAAAGTGACAGGAGGTCGACTTTACAACCAACCAGGAGGAATGTTTGGGAAACGTGGCTGTGAGGTTGATGTCATTTGAACCCGTGTGTAGAAACTGTGTCTCACAGCAACACTCCTCCGCGTCCTGCATCATGACTCCGTCCTCAGAGTGTCCAGACTGTTGTCTCCCTCTCACTTAACCAATCAGCAGAAGGGTCAAACACCAGGAGGACACGCAGAGGACGGGGAGGATTAGTGAAGAGAAGATCACTGGGCATCGTCTGTGCCTGAGCTTCAGGGAGAAGCTGCTCCACGTGTGTCATGGCGACACTGTGACTTCTTTATTTGTACAAACACTGTGGTCGAGATGCCGCCTCATGTTCAGGCTGAGTTGTGTTTGTTCGAGCTGGATGAGATTTAAAGTTTGTCCATCTGCTGTTCCGATTTAATCCACCTGTGCACCAGATTACACATAAAGTCATTCTGTGGCCAGAGATCACAGGTTTGTGTCTTTTTTTTGTCCAGTTGAGTTAAAGATCAGAATGGAAGAATAAAAGGTGGAGGTCAACAAAGTGGTTTCCACCGAGCTGCACTGAGATGTTATTTCAAGACACTGAGGGATTAGAGGAAGACTTAAGAGAGTTCCAGCAATTCAACAACACAACGTAATCCTGGGGCCTTTACTGCAGGTGTCGTACGCACTAACGGATTCCCCCCCCCACAGTGCAGATTAACGCACAAGCGTAAGTAGAGTCCCAGGAAAGTGAACTGGTTTTAAAACCAGCTCACGGCTGCTGCTATTCTGAGATCTGAACTTTCACTTAATGAGGCGGAAGGATTTCAACTGACTTCTCTGAAGATGAGGCTGCTTCCAAAATCTAAAACCACAGAGGAAACTTTATAAAAACCAACGCAACAGCTCCTGGTCGACTTCTCTCAAACACAGTATTCCACAATTTATTTTGAAAAGGCCAAAGCTTTTTCAGACAGGTGTCGGTTCTCAGGGGGATTTGAATCTTAATTGATTCACTTCAGTCTGAGCAGCGTCACGTGATCAGATGCTGCAGCAGATTAGTGAAGTCTGAACTTTACTGTACACGCGTTTCATACAACAAACCCTAATGGAGGTAAGATTACATGAGAATTAAACTGTAAAATCTAAATCTCAATGTTAAAGTGAAAAAAACTATTCTGAATCTGCACCAAAATCTAATCTCTTCTTCGGGTGAAAACCAATCGTCCACAAAAAGCTCCTGGAATCATCTTCTAAAAGAACAAACTCCTTCACTGAACAACAACCTGTTGACAGCCAGCTGATTGGTTCCCAGGCGGTTTGTTTAACCAGTGATGAAGGTCACATGTAATCCCAGATCTTTGGAGTTACAAAGAAGCTGAATCACATCCAAACGCTTCATCACAAAAACAAATCTTCAGCACAACATGGTTATACAAACATCCAGGGATCTATATCTGGAAAGTAGAACAATAACAACAGCTCAACACCCGGTGACCGAGGGAATCTCCTGCTGCCGACGTCACGTGAAGGAAAACCTCAGGAGCTCCCGACCCACTAGTGAGAGAATCCTCCAGAGTTCAAGTCGATTACAAAATGTTTACAAGAAGAAACACACAAGTCAGATTTGGAAAAAACTTAATTTTATGTTTGTCACATTCCAAAAGTTTTTGTTTTCTCCCTGTACAAGTAGAAACTTTGTGACTTTATACTAGTAACACGTCTCCTGACTCCTTGTTGTGTGAAGCAGCAGAGATCAGAGAATCAAGTTCATTCAAAGTCTGATCCTACATGTCGAAGCCCTTTGCAGAAGTGTCTGAGGGAACCGAGGCCCCCTGCCTGTTGGATTAGGAACAACTGGCAGGAGGAGTCACACGTGGTCAAAGGTGAAGTCGATGTGGTGACGCTCAGGAGTCCAGACGGCAGATGGGGCCGTCGTAGACCATCTGCAGGTTCACCTTGTGTCCCACCAGCTCTCGGATGTTGTTGATGCCGTATTTGATCATCGTGGGTCTGTGGGACAGAGGAGGAGGAGACGCAGTGAGCAGCAGCACAACAACATGTCCCACTTATTTATCACAGGTCTGACTAGAGTCCAACAGATTTATCAGTTTGCATTCATCAGACAGAAAGTCAAATTTTCTGGAATACTAGTGGTGGCTTCTTCAAAAGCGAGAGACAAACATGCTCCCATTTTCAAAACACAGTATTCGAGATGAGGTCATTAAAACAGTCGTGTTCTCTCTAAACCTGCAGAGACAGTTTTCAGGTCTGTGTTCGTTCACCTCTCCAGCGACAGACCCCAGGCGATAACAGACACGTCTTCTGGGAGACCCATGGGCAACAGCATCTCTGGTCTGAAGACCCCGGAGTTCCCCACCTCCACCCACTTCTTCAGACCTGCAAGCACAGAGTGACACGAGATGAAGCTGGTGGAACAACCGGGTCCACCAAACAGGACTGACAATCAAAGATAGACAGCAACTGCATCAGTGTTATGGAGGAACCTAAAATGCAAGTTTTTTATCAGAAATGACATTACAGACAAGCTTGTAGAAAATCAGCCAACACTTGATTTGAATGGTTAAAGAGTCAGATCCATGTTTTACACACGAGGACAGAAAGTAGCAGGAAGTTGCATGTTACCTTCATGGTAGCTGAACACTTCCATGCTGGGCTCTGTGTACGGGTTGTAGGCAGGTTTGAAGCGTAGCTTGGTAATTCCTAGAAAATACAAAACGAGAAACATCAAAACACATCATGTTGACAAAACACTGAGAACATGTGATTAGCATCATGTTTGCAGGAATACGTGGCTTTGTGTATTTGCATCTTTAATTTCATCACAAGCACCAGAATGTGTCCTGACCCAGTTTGGTGAAGAACTGGTGCAGGATGCCCATGAGGTCTCCCAGTGTGAGTCCGTAGTCGGCCACCACGCCTTCGATCTGGTGGAACTCGGCCAGGTGGGTGGCGTCTAACGTCTCGTTCCTGAACACCCGGTCGATGGAGAAATATTTTACAGGGGGTGAACTTCTCCTGATTGATGGAGAAACAGATACAGTTAATTTACTGAAGGAACATAAGGTCATAAACTCTGCCTCCTCCTTGTTAATGGATGGGACATTGACCGCAATAGTTCAAATACATGTATAAATGTTTGTGCACCTCACCTGTTGTGCGAGTTTATACAACATGCGTGCACTGACGGCTGTAGTGTGCGTTCGGAGGATGTTCTTCTGAGCCTCCTCGATCTTCCATTCGCATTTGTACCTGAAACAGGAAGTTGGATCATGAGGTTTGTTGGTGTCGTTGACGCTGATGATTGTATTTGTTGTGCGAGCGTGGGACTCACCCTTGTGAACCGAAGCCTCCCTCCGAGTGGACCTTCTTCACCCGCTCCAGGTAATCCATCGGGAACTCGTGGGCGAGGGCTGGATCTGAAAAATGATCCTCGTGGTGAATGATCAACTTAAAATCACAAGGACCGGATCACAAGCTGCTTTCAGACTGAGATACAGATGTCTTCCTGAAACTATCCAGATTGGGTTTATGTGAGAACTCAAGCCCCTCATAAAATATCCATTAAATACTGGTCAGAACCAGTCTCCCGTCTTACCGGAGAGGAAGAAGGTGTCGTGCTGGTCTCTGGCCGGATGCTGCTGCGGCTGAAACAAGGAGTCAAAGTTCCAGAACGAGCTTTCTATGAAGTTGTTGGTCGGCATCTCGGTGAAGCTGCAGAAGAAAAGATAGTTTATTTAGTGTTTTCTGGTTCAACAATGTGTGTGTGTGTGGATTCTTCTTAATTTACAGGGACTCACCCCATCTCCAGGAAGATCTGTCTGAACTGAGTTCGAACCTTCATCAGCGGGTGCAGGTGGCCACAGTCTGGGGCGACGCCCATGGCCTCGAAGTTGTAGGGTTTGAATTTCTTCTCTTTCCAGTTGCCTCTGAGTCGAGGAAGAAAAAAGAGAAACGTCAGGAGGGTGGGTCTGAAGGAGGAAGGGGGGGGTACAGTGAACTGTACAAGCTGCAGTATTTATTCATATTTTCGGTGCCTATGATCATGTCCTGCCCTGCCTTTAGGACAAAGTCCTCCTCTTTGGACCCGTCCCCTTTATAAGGGCAGAGGTTTCTCTGTGTCCTCTGTTTGAGACCCTCCACACGTCACTGACAGACGGAGGAGAGCAAACAGGACACGGTCTCCAGCTGAGGTAACACCATGAAGGAGGAAGTGGACTCACGTGGAGATCATCTCAGGCGTGAGCTCCGTCTCCTGCTTGGTGACAGTCGTGCTGAAGGAGCTTCCTTTGGTGATCCAGTAAGTCTTCACCGTCCTGAACACAGAAAACAAAATGACTTCCAACTACTATACACTCTGCCTTGGCTGTTTGAAGGCCAACCTAATGAATCCCACTGAGCTTCTATTGGTTTCAGATCAAACACTGAGGCACAACAAACCCTCTACTGCCCCCTACTGGTAGACAGACACATTCAGCACACGTGCAGGCCTCAGACTCACACTTCAGAGAGCAGCTTCCTCTTCTTCAGCTCGTTCTTCTCCTTCTCCTCCAGCTGAGAGCCGTTTCCTTTCTGCACCAACAGCAGCTTCTCTCGGACCTGGTCCTCGATGTTCTCCACCTGACAACACAAACACAACACATGCAACTTACTGACATGACAACGGACCCACTCGTGGACATCATGTAGGAACACGTACAGCTCTGAAGATCCTGGGGCCGCCCTCGTGAGCCTTGTCCACTCGGATCCACTTGTTGGACATGGCCTTGCTGAAGCCGACCTTCCCGAAGGACAGTTTCTACACAGGGACAGAGAAGCAGACGTTCACCACTGGAAACACAAACTGGGAACTACACTGGGAAACCACTAATATGCTTTTCACTTGTGGAGGTCAAATGATCGAGTGTGTGTTTGTGTTCTCCAGGTGTTTCCTCCCTAAGACATTAGCTTAATTGGACTCTTAATTGGCCACAGGTGTGACTGGTTGTCTCTGTGTCGGCCTGTGAGAGACAGATAATATATGATAAACCTGAAATAGAAGCTAGAGAAGCAGACAAATCAAGGTCCAGAATTACTTTGAATTCAATGTGAAACTGTTGTGGGACAATTATATTCAACAATATTAAAGTTATTGAAGTTGCTACACTGTGAGATAGAGCTGAACCTCCACCTGCTGCTTCACCCTCAGCTCCTGTGTTTCTACATTAGCCTCATTAGCTTGTTGGACGATGTGATGGAGCTGAGCCTCCACCTGCTGCTTCACCATCAGCTCCTGTGAGTCTACATTAGCTTCATTAGCTTGTTGGACGATGTGATGGAGCTGAGCCTCCACCTGCTGCTTCACCCATCAGCTCCTGTGTTTCTACATTAGCCTCATTAGCCTCATTAGCTTGTTGGACGATGTGATGGAGCTGCACCTCCACCTGCGACCTGCTGCCTCACCATCAGCTCACTCTGGGCCAGCCCCTCCGGCGGGATGGAGCCGAGCACCCGGGCCTCCTGGCTGCCATGCTGGGCTGTGTCGGTGCCCTCCTCCGTCAGCTCCCAGTGTTTGGAGGAGCGCTGCTCGGCGGAGATGAGCTGGAACAGACGGCACCGACATTAAACCCGAGCGTCACTCAAACCTCCGTGTTGCATCATGTTGACAGTCGGGACTTCCGCTGTCCTCTCACGCCGGGAAACTCACGTCGCCAGCGGCCTGCAGACTCTTCACGGCCCCGACGATGACCTGGTGGTCCACCCCGAGGCTGGCCGCCACTTCCAGGCTCTCCACGCCGCCGTCCGTCTTCTCAAGGAGCCGCAGGAGCGTCTCCACCGCACCGGTGTCCGCCATGTTGGAGCCCTGCGTGGTCTAAGAGGGAGCGGAAGTGACGTCTTATAGCATAGGCCGAATATATTCAAATAAGGGGGCGTGAACAATTTCCTGCTGAAAAAGTGAGGAAACCAATTACCGTAATTACCAACGTTTATTTATTGATTAATAATAACATAAGATTGATAAATACATTTCTTTAAAGTACAATTGATACTGTGAATTGTTTCTAAATTACATTTTATTAATACATTTAATTTACAAGCACTTAAAAAGATTTAAAAGAATAACTTAAATATATATAAACATAAATATTACATTTTCATCACTGCCGTTAGTATTTTTCTTTGCCTCTGAGAACATGAAAAACGTTCTCGTATTTTTTTGTAAGTTCATATTAATCATCTTATATTAATAAGAACTTAATATGAAACAAATTATTTCTGTATAAATTCAAATGCTGGTGCATTAAAATATTTTTTTTTGTTACTTGTATTTGTAGTTATCTGTTATTTCATTTTAAAAAAATGCTGTATCTTTATATGAAATATAAGCACCCACTATTTTAGCTTTATTTCATCACAAACATGTGGGTATTATTTTAACTAATATTTCTAGGACACTCTCATTAATAGGCGATAGAATAACCATTTATTAATAAAGTATCAGTGGTAAAAAATCCTTGAGACATCAATTCAAAATAAAAATCATTTATTAATACACACTGTTATACAGTAACAAGAACAAATCCCACCCAATCAAAAAGCTACACTGAGCAGAGATGTTGATAGAACATCAGAATGTAAGTGTATTTTCCTGTCATCTTCAAAACCATCGATTGAAACAACAGCGTCACGTTAGGTAAAAACTAAAGAAGGACTAAAATAAAATACACACATTGAAGAAGAGACTGAACTATTTGGGTCAATTGAATTGTTACAAAAAGTACAACAACCTTTGTAGTTTCAAACTACATGATTTTACTAATTCCATTATGAGAGAAAAACGTTTGCCCACACAAAGTCTTCAGAAGAAAGGAAATCAAACCAGAGGTGAGTAGCTTCTGACATCAGCCTTCAAACTGAGTGATGAGGATGACGACTGGTAGCACATTTAAAAATAAAAAACATAATTAGAAGAACCTAAAACCACAGGACTAAGCACTGACCAGACCACTGAAACCATTAAACTTAGCCACGACCCAGGTCTGACATCTCACTTTGTGCCCACATGTGCTACATAGAAACTCAAAAGCACAGAAGCAAAGAACATGGACAAGGCAGAGCGCACAGGGCAGAGCCGTCAATCACTTTCTTTGGAGAAGGCTTCACACACACAGATGCCTGAGTCCCAGACGGAGTGGCAGTGTCTATCTGTACTGGTAGTTCATGCTTCCGTCTCCTCTGCCGTAGCCTGTTGGGTTGTGGTACTGAGAGTGGTTGTTGCCGAAGCCCTGGTTGTTGCCGCTGCCTGCTCCTCCTCCCTGTGAGTTGTAAGTGGACTGGCTGTTGAAGCCTGCAATGGAAGAGACAGTGAAATTATTTTTAATATGCTTGGTTTGCTTTGACCTGAAACCCCAGAGAATCTGATAAGAAACACCTGAAGAAATGTCTGAATAAAGATTATTATTCCTTTAACTCACCATCATAACTATAGTCTTGGCTCCCCCCAGTGCCCCCCCGTCACCTGGCTGGGATAGGCAGTGCTGTACATGTATCCACCTGTTCCACCCTGGTTCTGGTTGAAGTTCTTCTTTCCCTGCCCATAACCCTGGCCATACTGGTTATATGAGGCCTGCCCTGAGGGGCTGGTGGACTGGAAGCCCCCTGCAGCTGCACTACTGGTCCCCGGAGGACCTGGAAATGGGGCCTTTGCTCCCTTCTGCATGGGGGGTTTCTTCTTCGGGACTTTGGCGGCAGCAGTGGCAGTGTAGCCGCCATCGTTCTGGTAGTACGACCCGTAGGAGCCCTGTGCTTCATCCGGTGCTGTGCTGGCTGGGGGACCACCCGATGGGCTGCTGGAAGCCCCGTCTCCTCCGTTTGTGCCACCATTGTTATAGTAACCTGGGAAACAACAGCACGGCACAGTCTTACAACGGGCATAACGGGATATACTATATTTATATATATCTTATACTACCGCTTGCATATCCGTACAATCATTCAAATAATGGATTCAGACACTTTAGTAAGACAGAAGTGACGGTGACATTTATTAAAAAAAACAACTAAAATCATGAAAAAGGTAAACAAACATCAGGTTTTCCATTTCAACCGATCTGTGTAAACCTTGTACCAACGAGCTCAGCTCATCGAGGTCTGATGCTGTTACGGAAGGGACACGGCGATAAGGACAAACTGCCAAAGTAAGACCATCATGCATTCAGTGTGGCTCGGACTAAACAGTGCTGCTGTTATCACACAGAAACTGCAAAGTTCATATAAACAGTGTGGTCGTTTCTAAAAAGCAAGGCAGAAAATACAAAAAAGGCTCAATGCATGTAACAGGAAGGCTCGACAACGACAGAAGAACAACTCATGCTAAGATTTTCTCAGTATTATCATCTCGGTAAACATGATGGAGACAGAACACTGCTTCTGTCTTGACAATTGTCCCAAAAGGCAGTAAGTTGTCCAGCTCCTACGGGCTTTCACTCAAATCCTGATCCAGGAACAAAGCCCTGTTCCCAGTTCTGACACGTGGAGAAACTCTACGGTAAACCAGCCCTGCGGTTCAGGGGAGGTCCGGCTGTTCGGGTGCGTCCACGGCAAGTCGGGAGAACAGGAGTTGAATTATGGCTACGTGCATGCAGGGGCAGATCATCTCCTGGAGGCTTCAGAGCGTGACAAGTGGATTGGCAAGACAGGGCGGAGAGGCTGTTTGGCGCTTTAGTCCCAGGGTCGCGGACTTGGTGGTGAAGGGAGTTCATGAAGCTGTTGCAACACTATTGTGGATTTTGTCAATTTTTTAAATCCTCTCTACAAGACTGTTTTTGATTTTTCTAAAACACTGGGGGGAAGATCTATGTCGCAAACTCGTGGTAGCCATAGCAGTCTGAGACAAAGTCACCTAAAGAGTGAGACAGGGCAGAGAAGGGGGACAAAATATCAAAATTAGATTTGTCTTCTGCCATAAAAAGTGGCAGTTGAATGACTCGTTTGGGTCAGATTACATTAAAACTGAGTTATTGGGTTTTTAGATTTCTCTGCTCCTGTCACGCTCTGGTAGGTCAGTCCTCAGAACGGGCTGCCAGAAGGACGGAAAGGTGTCTCTTAAGAGGGGACTTGTCAAAAACAGATTGCATCCTGTGGCTTAAAGCAGAGAAATGTAAAATATGTGAACTGGGAACATCCCAACAAGGTTTGGTATCAACACATCAGGATTTTTCTTTAGCTAAAACTGTTTTCTGCTTTACGTTACATTCTCTGATAAACACAAACAGGTGAGAAGTGATTTTTCCAGAGTCCTGGACGGGTGCTCCTTCCAGCCACCGGACTCATCAACATGCCCCATGGTTCAGACACATCTCACAGGTAAATGAAAGCCTAACTGTAGCTTAGATAAGAGCCTGTATCCAGGATTATGAAAGATCAAATGAATACTCACTGTATCCGGTGTTAGCGTTGTTCCCGTAACCATATGTTCCGAAGCCACCTGGAGGGAAGACGCATAATCAATATGCTGCAATAAGTCGCGATATTCATGGCTACTGTCTTTATTACCAGCTCTATGTCGACAGTGTGCTGTTACCTCCTTGGCCGTAGCCTCCTCCGTTATTGAAGCCCCTGCCTCTGCCCCTTCCACGACCTCTGCCTCCTCTTCCTCTGTGCAGGCCGGGGTCTCCGCCTCCGGAGGCTCCCATCATACCAAAACCTGGAGTGTGCTGCAGAGGAGAGGAACATTTTATTAAGATGTGTCTGCAGCTGAGAACATGAGACCTGATGATACGACTGAAGCTCATTCATCAGTTTGAAGCTTTCACCTTCAGATTTGCATATTCTTTTTTTATTTTGTGTCTGTAGATGTTTTTCTTGGTGCTTACCATGGGTGGCCCCTTTTTCTTTTTGGCGGCCTCGGCCACCGAGCCTTCAGGGAAGAGACGCTCCAACGCAGCCAGGGCAGCATAAGCCTTCGCCACCTTCTTATTGGATCCTGTGCCCTCGAACTTCTGACCATCGATCTCCACCTCCATGACGAAGCGCTTGTCGTGGCTGCCGCCCGTCTCCGAGATCAGCTCGTACTTGAGTCCGCGGCGCTTCTCGTTGAGCTCCATCACGGGGTTCTTGCCGTGTTTGGTCAGGATCGGTCCCTGTTGACGAGCAGTCTGAGAGAGTGAGACAGTGAAATGAGAGCTTTCAGCTAATGGGGGTAAAAACACCCACTTATTACTTGCTAACACAAAGAGAGGAGCTGTGTACCTCTCCAGCATCAGTGGCGTCTGCTCCGGCTGCTCCTGTGGCGGCTGGGGGCGGTTCAATGGGCGTCACCACCGGCTTCACCTCTTCCACCTTCACAACTGTTTCTGTCTCCTCTACTTTCACTGGATCAGTGGTCTTCACCTCCACGCCTGTGGGCAGACCCATGTACAGCAGGACCTGAAAGAGACCACACAGATTCAGCTCTGCTAGAGAAACAAGGAGAAGCAGCTCAGATGGTTCTGAGGCCATATTCAAATCTGTGCTCACCTTCACAGCTACGTGCAGCTTGGCAGTGCGTTTGGATGGACCGGAAGCTTCGAAGGTCTTTCCTTCAACTTCTACAGCCATAGTGAAGACGGGAACGTGAACTGGGCCAGTTTGGGAAATGAGTTTGTACTGGAGTCCTGGCTTCAGCTGATTGAGCCTCATCAGAGCGTTCATGGCCTGGGGGGGCTCGGCCTTGTCCTCTGGAGCTGGTGGGACGGATAGAATGAAGACATTATTACGACTCGTAGCAGGAAATTTACTTTTTAAATTTGAATTTAAATTTGGGAATGATGATAATTAGTGCTGAGAAATACTTACATTTCTTCTGCAGCTTTTTCTTCTTCTTGTTGGGACTCTTGTCATCGGTTCCCTCCTCTTCCTCAATGGGCCTCTTCATTGGTGGAGCATACGCCGTACTGGGTGGGATTTGCACTGAAACAGGGACAATAACATTTTTTATAATAACAAGGTACAGACATAATCAGTACATGTACATTTTCTGGAGTCTCACTGCGTATTAAGTATTAGCTACCTGTGTAATCGATAGGAGTCTCACTGCGAGGTTTCTTGGGCATCTTCGAGGGAAGGGGATCCATTCCCAGCACTTTGTGAAGCTGTCCAAAAGCTGACAGCCTTAAGGCATGCTGAGGACACGACACACAGTGAGTGAGAGGGAGGTTCACATTCACTTATAGAGCGCACATACAAATCTATCTCACTCACTTGTGCACTTGCTGTGATGTCTTCTCTCTGCTGGTGGTCCAAGTGACTAATAGCATCTTTGGATTCCTTCTCACATGGATCTGAGATTCCTGCAGCATCTGCAACGCAGATTTCATTTAATAACATTTAAAACAAAAGAGGGAAAAGGCTGAAATACGAGATTCAACAGTGTGATTATAACAAAACTATCTGGAGAAGAAGCTCTGCATACACACCTGCCATGAGGATTCCTGAAGCCAGACACTCTAACACTCTCCTCAGAGCTTCTCCTGCCCCCATGGGCCGGTTCCCTGTACCAATGGCTTTCTCACAGATCAGCTCCAGGGGCTACACAGCAGGGGAGAGAGGGAGACGTTGTAGAAGGAGGCTATTTTTAAGCTTGGCTGGTAGCACAGAGAGATTCTAGGTCACTGCGTAATGCAATTTAACCGAGCTGGTGGGGCCTTGCTTTTTTTTGTATCCGGGCAGACAAAATGTTTACCAAAGACATGTGTGGAAGTTAATAAAGATAACTGATGCTCTGAGCAGCCAAATCAGGATAACAAAAAAGACCATCCTACAGCCACAAAGAGCAGAGCTTCACAAAGATTGGTTTGTTAAGAGCGTAGAGGGGACTCACCCAACCACGAAGCGGGGCCCATGTGGGGACACGGGCGCACAGGTCCCTCAGAATCCGGATGACGATGACACAGGAGCGGAGTCCGTTAGCTCTGGCCTGGAGACACAAGCAGAGGAGGGGGAGGAGGGGGCACGAGGATGACAAGAAGCATTAGTCAAAGAGGAAGAGCGTGAGCGGCATAAAGCAAACTAAATATCCACGTTAATGGAAAATTAATCAAAATGAAGCCACACAGACTTTAACAGCTTAACTTTGTCATTATGGAAATATTCAAAGATACAAGTTGTTTAATTTTTTGGGAAACCCTACTCATGACCCTTTTCACAATTAAAGCCGTAGATGATTGATGGTGAAGTTATCAGACATAAAACATTTGTTTGAGTGAAAAGAAAAAAATCATGCTTATCACTTAAGATCAAGAGGAAAGGAGTCGATTAAAATCACCTCGAACTTAAGACCAACTTTAACGTGAGAACCAAGTGAACTATTCAAATAAGGACGCGCTGATGAGTGCCGTCACTGAAAGGGGTAATGGTTGAGTCAGAGGCAATTAAAAAAAAGTGATAAACTATGACTCGAGGTGCAATATTCCTGTGGATTTGGTAGCACACAGTAACGAAACAGCCAGAGAGCAGGAAAGGTTGAGGCCACACTACAAACACAAGCTGCAGAGATGGAACACAACATTGTTAAAGTGTGAAAGCCAAAGATGACACAGGCCACGATACTATGGAGGCATTAGCAACATGGTTCCCTATTTAAAAAACACACATTTTCTCTTAAAAACTACACAATGCTCTACTGGTAGCTTGCTTAAATGTAAAAAAACAACAACTCACTCACACCGACAATTATTTTATAGAAATATTGCACCTGGACACGTGGTGTATTAGTCCCAGATTGTTTGAGTGAAACTAATAAACTAAGAAGCAGCAATGAACGTCTTTTAAAATGACTCTGCAGTGGAACCTGTTAAGTGAGCAAAGCGACTCTACAGCAGTGTAATGACAAAGGTTTCCTGGGAAACAACAGATCGTCAAGTTTTACTACAGGAGGAACACTTCAAAAAGAGTTAAAAAAAGAAAGAAATAAAAACACATTGAACGCCCAAATAAATGACAAAGGAACAAACAGCATAGAACCAAACTCAAAACTACTTCTGTTTTAGAGACAAATAAAGGCAAGATGCAAACCTGGAACCACTTAGCGTGGCGGAGAGACGCCAAGGCAGTTAGGCATTTCTGCCTGTCCAGAACATCCGGGGGATCGTTGACTGAAAGCGTTTCTATTGGCAGGTGGAATAAGAAGACAAGGTACAGTTTGACCAAGGGGAGTTCTGTCAGCCGGCCAGGGGGAACACAGGCAGCCTTCCCAAACCACAGGCAGGAGGGGGAAGGGGAGGGGGACCCCTCCACTGGAGAACCATCAAACGCTCCCAACCTCCCAGTTTATTATGGTTTATCAAACAGGGTTTAAACTTTAAACCCACCAAAAGTGGGTTACTTAGTAAAATTGTTTAAAAACAATGTGCACTTTAACCCATGAAGACCTAAAGCGCTAAATAGAAAGACATTGTAAAAACCTAAGTTTCTTGTGAACACGACCCTTTTAAACTTATTGTCGTATTATCGTTTACATTAGCTTTAAGTTATCAGCCTCTTAGGCAGAAAGAGACTTTAAGTAAAAAACGTTTGATAGCTTAAACATTTGGTTTCCATTGTAAATCATTACTGTCTCCCAGAAATCCTCTAGACCCCCCCCCTCCCCTTCTACTTCCTCCTCCTGAAACATGTCTCTTTCTGACGTAGCCATGCTCAGCTGAAACATCACCTGTCTGAATCTTCTTTCTTATTATTTTCATTGTCAATAAACTCTGAGGTTATCGGCTTCAATATCGCCCCTGTGACCTGGATCCTCAGACATAATCTGAAGCTATTCTTTACAAACTACATTTCCTGTGAGGAAATCAGCGAATCATAACGTATCTTATCACATGTCTGGAGAACGTCTCATTGAGCTTTAAGAGGAGACGCAGGTATATACACGCATCTGGGTCTTTATGGGTTAAAAACATCGGCTTGTAACAAATGGGAGGTTGTCGCTTCGTGATTGCTTCAACTCAAATGGTTAAAAAGGCGTGCTTTTCTTTTCTGGTGCTAACAGGAGGTAGAGGCCCTCCCCTTCGCCCCTATACTGGGTACACTGCACTTTGCCCCTTCCGAGACAGAGAGCGGCCAGTTGGTCAAAGGTCCAGCGTCCCTAAAAATTGACAAACTAGAAGGCTTGACAGAGAGAATCAGAATTGGAACCACAGGCAGAAGTTATCAGATGCACAAAAAGTGGGTATCAAAACAAGTCCACACTGCAGCAAAACTGATGGCTTAATAAGTAAGACCCAAACCGGGCATCACTGTTCGCACAGGGCTAAGGATAAGGACACGGTTTGACACCTGCAACAACCCAGATCCTCACCACTGCTGAGATCTCTCAACCAGGAGATTAGCTACTGGAAATCATACTTTGTTTATGTGTTAACTATAACAAAGTTGATCAAATTGTGTAAAAATCATATTACTGCCTAGGAACTCGGGGCTGATCCCAGTTCCAGGAGCAGAATCAAATGTCCCGTGTCGTTATCTGTAAGCCTGAGCCTTCCTCTTATGGAACATCAGAGACAGTCAATAGCCCACTGCTGGGTCTCGTTACCAAAGTCCGTTTCACCTCATGTTTTGCTTCTCATTTTTGCTGCAATGCAAACCGTTCATCATCAATGATAAAAACACATGCAGACAAAGTGGTCTCTCTCTCTTTTTGTATTTGGTTAAATTCTCAGTAAGCCTTCATTTCATTGGTGACCTTGATCATCAAGGGGAAGAAAAGCCATGTCAGTAAACTACCTGCCCTATACTGTATATTGGGCCATCAAAAATGTACAATTACATTACATGGAACTACGAGAGTGGCTAGAGAGCTATAAGCATAGCACAGTTGGATTATGTGACGGTGCATTTCTTGTCCCCTAGCTCCATTGAAGGCCCAATAAACAATATCTGTCTAGCCTGGTCTCCTGCCTGGCCTCCCTGCTGGAGGCAGGACGCCACTAAAGGAGGAAGAGAAACAACATGACAGTCCTTGTGTAGGCGCTTACCACCGGCGGCGGCCTTCTCAACCTCCTCACGAACCAGAGGGGAAGTCAAGTGAATGGTGAGGGTGAGAGGCGGCTCCTTGGCGTTCTTGATGATGATACTCGCCTCTCGGATGTTCTGCGTCACCACATATTTGTCTTCTACGATCAGCTGTGAACGGGGAAAGAGCCAGAGATGAAATATCAAAGCAGATTTATGGAACAATGACTATGTTGAAGGTTTTGTGATCTCTCTCATCCTTTATGGTCGATATTCCCACTAATAAGTTTGATCGTTGATCTCTACAAACATCAACCAGATGAGGCAGAACAAACTATCACAACTGAAGTGCAACAGAGATGAGAAGGAATTCAGATGACTCACTTGACCATATTTCCCTTATTTGATGACTCTTTTTTTGTTTTCTCCTCGGAGCTGATGGTTGAAATAGTCAACAAGTGAGGCATCTCGCTTCTTTTCTCATCTCTGTTGAATATCGTCCGATACCACATCAAACGATCGGCCCCAGAAACCCTGAGTGAAACACCCTTTTCTAAAAGGGGAAGCAATAACTCTTTTAAAAAGCCCTACAAAATGATAAAAACCACTTAAACCCTACAGCTGCCTCAACAACCCATCTCTTAAGATTCCTTTCTCATGTCAACACATGCAGCCAGGGATCAGCTGTGATGAGTCTGCAGGATGATTATACCCTCACAGCTATGTTAAAGATACACAAGAGAAATAATAATAATGGATATTGGCTTAAATATTCTTTTAACTTTTCGGTGTCTGTCTCAAGAATCAAGACTGGTTAGTCTCGAGTAAATTGGGGGGTTTCATTATATTGACCACTGAATTATCAGGGGTCTGTTCTTACCTTGAGCTGTGTAACAAGGTTTTCAGAAACCCTCTTCAGGAGATTGGTGGTGGGCTTGTCCTTACAGAGGAGCACCAGCTCCAGGTCCAGGTCCCCCTTCAGTAGCAGCCCTTTGGCCACCAGGCCCACCCTCATCACCCCCCGCAGAGTGCGGGTCGCCTGGTCTCTGGACTCACCTCCAAAACTAAACAAGGACAAGTACAATAAAGGAACACTTGCTGAGAGAACAGGCATTTAATCATCTATTACTAAATGAACAGAAGAAATTACATCTTCTCACCTGTCTTTATCTGTGTCTGTGCTTTCCACCTCAGGCTTTGACACTCCCTTCTCCTGCTTGTCCAGCCAATCAGAGACAGCCTTGAGGGCCCGCTCTGTGTATGACACCATGTTCTGTACATTTTCCAGCTCCTCTTGAGTCGGGTAGATGGCCGAGTGCTTGGCCATGACATGGCGGTCATCATTCATGAAGACACGCATTGAGCGGTGGCGCATTGGGGGAGGCTAATGATGAAAAGAAGTAAGATCATTAATAAAGGAGAAATGAGAAAATGATTCCAGAGTTTCACAGCGACTAGTTTACACCAAATCCTACCACAAACACTGAGTGATGAATGCATCCAGACGGGAGGTTAGTAACTTTGTCAGAGTGCAAAAGCTAAATCTGACATCTACCTCTGATGATGCATCGATGTGTCACCGTGCTAAGAGTTATTTTGGGAGATCCAGTGTTTCCCCTGGACATTTTATTCAAGCCCAAAATGGCAAGACACTGAAGTTGCTTTCAGACGTGCACTCGACTCCACAGATCCTCTGCAGTTTCTCCAGAGGAAGTGTATGTGTGAACGCTCCTGGATTTCTACAGACTTTATAATAGGAGTTCAGACTGAGTCTTACTAAATCCAGGAGCAGGCAAAGATATCAAGAGAGTTTGTGGTTATTAGAGATTAATATCTATGCAGGAGAGGTAATACATCACTTCCTGTTCAAGGCTTTATTCAGAACTGCTATTCATCTGAGGCCACTGATCCTTCTTGGTGAGGCTTTTATAAAGATTAGACGTTTCTACTTCATTAAACGGAAAGACCTACTCAGTGCCACTCACTTGTCTTTGATTAATTAAAAAACGCTGAGTAGCTTTGCCTCATGTCTTTGCCAAGCTCCCAACACCAGTGATTACATAAGGCAAATGTGTGCACTGGCAGCCGGAGCCAATGTCAAAAGCTGAGCTGTGGCGTGGAAGGAGCAGCATGTGCTCCGAGAGCCCCGGGCAGACTCCCAGAACGAAACACTGGCACCAGTTCTCTGTCAGCTGTTCAGATGTGACATATTTGTTTGCTCTGTTATCAGTGATACTCAACAAAACGATCAGTGTGCCCTGTGTATTGAGAGCCTGCCTGTTGTCTGAACATTACACACAACACACAGATATGCAACTTCAAATAAAATTAAGACTTAAATGACATAATTACCATAGTTGCTATGTTCAGTGCACGGCAGTGTTAGAATAGGTCTCTCTTGCAGCAGATGATGATGTTGCAGTCCGTCTCTATGAAATCATACACAAAATTGTAAATATTAACAAAGCTGCATAAAGGACGGGTGGTTGGACACAAGATGTTTCAGAAATAAACATTGAATGGGTTTTTCTCCAGCTCAGTGAACAGGGAGCCTGTTTCTCTCCCAGTGAAGTAAAGCTGCCGCCAGCTGTAGAGACAGAAGGAGGTTTGTTGGCACAGCATCATAATGCCTCAGGGACACAATGCAGCCCTACGTTCACAGGCAGACACACACAAGCTGACACAGACACATTCATGTGCACAACACACACACACTGCTGTTGTTGTTGTTTTAACTCGGGAAACAGAGACGAGCAAAGTGCAACGACACAAGAATCAGATGCATCTTAAAGCAGAGGTCAGTCTAACAACCTTTAAACGTGACTCACTCTAAAGAGGACACGTGCATTTTAAAGCCCATGAGCATCACACGTGTGTTGTGTTGCAGTCAACAAGTTGCAGAAGCCAACAGGTTAAGCTTCACAACTAAAACAACCCACAAGCGGGAGATTCACCCGGTCAACCGGCACCGGGACCTCGGGTAGCTCGGTGAGAGGGAGTTAAAGAAGAGCTGGAACACACCGGCACGCGCAGCTAACAGCTCCATCGGGGGAATTTAAAAACAGACGCCATTTTAATTCAGTGCAGAGGCTGACAGAAGCTAGCTAACAAGCTAACACCCCCCCCCTCCCTCCACACACACAATGCACTCCTCGCCCACCCGAGCTGCACCGACCCGGGGACACACGCACCCTGAAGAACACCGGGTAATAAAGACCCACACCGGCAGGAGAGTCGTTAAAACACCGGTGAGTTGCCTTTCGGTCAAAATGGTCGAGGAGACGACACCGAGACCCCATTCAATGATTAGCCACAGCTAGCACCTAGCATGCTAGCTTAGCCTAACAAAGCCGAATGGATGCGTGTCTGCAGCTCAGAGCTCCCCGGGCCAGAGCACACTAACCCCGGACCGGTTCGTGCTGCTGGTGTCATAAGAACATCCAGAACTTCCCTCCGTGCTCACAGACAGAAGACATCAAAGGACCGTTAGGAACTGACCGGCTCACGGACGCTGCTGCGCTGTTGCTCCCGATCTCTGCTGCTGGAGCGCAAATGGAAACCTGTGGGCAAACCCCGCCCCTATCTGAGAGCCGATTGGATGGAGGCTGCATGTGATTGTGTTCCCATTGGCTGCGACTTCGGAGGGTACGTAACAGGGGCGTGGCCTGTGATGGAGGCTTCAAATTGAGTTTTCTAACTCAAACACCTGTTCTCTATGTTCTCTATGTTCTACATGTTCTACATTTTCCAAATGTTCTCTATTTTCTACATGTTCTCCATGTTCTACACGTTCTCCATGTTCTACATGTTCTGAGTTCTCTATGTTCTCCATGTTCTCTAGGTTATCCATGTTCTCTATTTTCCACATGTTCTCCATGTTCTACATGTTCTGAGTTCTCTATGTTCTCCATGTTCTCTATTTTCTACATGTTCTACATGTTCTACATGTTCTACATGTTCTACATGTTCTCCATGTTCTACCTGTTCTGGGCTCTCCATGTTATCCATGTTCTCTATGTGCTCTATATTTTGAGTTCTGCATGTTCTGAGTTCTCCATGTGTAACGGGATCAATTCTTAATAAAGGTTTATAGTTTTAGGTGCTTTTTCATCACTACACATGTTCTCCATGTTCTACATGTTCTACCTGTTCTGAGTTCGTTATTTACACCATGTTCACCATGTTATCTATGTTCTCTATTTTCTGAGTTCTCTATATTCTCCATGTTCTGAGTTCTGCATATTCTCCATGTTCTCCATGATCGGATTTCTTCAGGTTCTGAGTTGACCATGTTCACCATGTTCACCATGTTCACCATGTTCTCCATGTTATCTGTGTTCTCCATGTTCTGAGTTCTCCATGTTCTGCATGTTCTGAGTTTTCCATGTTCTCCATGTTCTCCATAATCTCTATGTTCTCAATCTTCTGTTGTGTTGTGTCACATGAATTTGACTGTGAAGCCTAACACATGCTTACTTAAATCCTTTATCCTTACATCTTGTTTCTGTCTCTCTGGGCAGTTTGAGGTAGATATGAAAGTCTGTGAGCGTAGACACTACAGTGTGCTGCTGTGTGTTCCTTCATCTACAACCTGACCTGGGTGCTGGAGAGAGAGAAAGGAATATGTGTTGAATGAGAAAATTCTCTTAATGATGTTCTACAGATGTAATGTGCGTGGAAGGTCAAACATTCCTCCACAGTGAGGAGGTGTTGTTTATCTTAAACTCATCGTCTGCGGTGAGAAAGAGATTCTTCATGTTTTTCTCAGAATGGAATGTTGTTGAAGTCCGAAGGTGGATTTTCAGTTTACAGTAGATGTCAACACATTATTTCAAATTTAATGTACACATACAATAAACACATCGTCTCTCTGTGTCCCACCGTGTGGAGTTCTTCTGGTGTTTGTTACCTCCTGTGAAATCAGATTCTGAAAGGCTCAGTACGATCATCATCAATATTCAACTTGACATCTAAACATTTTATGCAATAGAAATGTGACGTCCCATAAAAATAGCTGTTGCAGAATTTTAATACAGTTTCAAGACATGAGCCAAAGCCACTGACAAACTGTAACAGAACCATTTATTTTGTAATCTGACATTCACCTTTATTAATTAGCTTTGGTAACACAGAGTTTCACTTCAGTCCCCACTCATGTGAGGGAAATACTGTTCACACACACACACACACACACACACACACACAGACACACACACACACATTCATATCACAGCATCACACTGGACACACACAATGGTGTTTTTCACATCTTCAGGCTGAGGTAAGAGCACAGCCTTTTCTCTTGCTCTCTCACGTGAGCATCTACACAAATCATTGACTTTTACATTGTGTCACTGAACAAAAACAAACACTTAAAGACACTCGTGACTTGAGATGTTCTCTGTGAGACTCCAGACAGTCGTCACTCGGGTGGAAGTCATCACCGTCCTCCCGCCCAACTTTATATTTACATCTGCTCTCATAGAGGGCAGACTGCCACGCACACGTCTGAGCCATGGTGCATCGTCAGCAGTTCATAAGGAGCTGGGGCGTTCGGTCGTTTAACACTGGCTCGTTTCCACCTTTTCACCTCTTCATACATAGACTGTATTTAAGATGGCCGACGCTCCTCCTCTTCCTCCCACTATCCTGATGTGAAGCCATAATATCCTGGGTACTAACAACTTCCCTCTTGTGTATTTGGAGCCAGAAGCTGTGTCTCGATTAATGGGCGACATCCTTCGCGGGCTGCATTTAAAGGGGCGTGGCCTGGCGGTCCCATGTCGAGGCTCCTTCAAATGTGGCTGACATATGTGTCCTTCAATCCCCGAAAGAAGAACAGCTCCAATGGGTCGATCCTGACCCGCCCATCCTCCCCAATGCTGCAGCCAGCCACCAGGGGGTGATGAAGACACTTTGGCATCACTTTGAGCAGCTGTCATGTCGTCCATCTTTATTTACAGTCTATGCTTCATAAGTAGAAGGAAACGTGGCCTCGTTCCCAGGGAGAGAAATCTCTTTTCATCTGGGACCTTCTGAGACCGAAGTCAGTTCAGGATGAAAAGCTGCCAGGTTCAGTTCTGATCATCTGACCATCTCATCCTCTAAATCTTATTAACACTGGATTTCTCCGAGTTCTGAAAGGAGCTGACGTCCCAGCGGGTGGTGCGGAACGTGCTCCCCTTGAAACTGGCCTGCTTCTTGGTGATGCGGTAGATCTTCCTGAGGATGGCCCGCCGCAGCAGGATGTAGACCCACGGGTCCAGGATCTGGTTGCAGGTCGCCAGCCTGACGCCCGTCACCATCAGAGCCCGGTACGTGTCCCGGTCGCCGCTCAGAGAGCCGCTGTAGGACCGCATGGCCGACATCACTCCAAAGATCTGTCAAATAAAGAGGAAACAGCCTCAGTCGTGTATTATTGTACGATCTAACCAGCTTGGAGGAAGCATGTGAAGCGGGTCAGTGAAGAACTCATAAAATCTCTGGTGTGGATCCAGGAACTTTCTTGAACATTTCTCTTACGATTGAGAGATAGGAAGTTTTTCCCTGTTTTCACTGTTTTTCCCAGAGAATAATTGGCGGATCTTGATTTAATAAAAATGTGGCATGATGAGGGGACTGATATTTATGACACCGTGAAATTCGATGCAGCTTGATAGTATTTAATCTGCTGTTGGGCCTCGGAGGAGGTAGAAACTCTAATGTGCTCCTCTAGCATGTTCGTGTGCATGTTTTGAAATTTGCTTCAGGTCCAAATAAAAATCTGGATCCAGTGAATTTATGGCTTCACCAGGAGACTGTGGGGCCCTGGTGGAAATAGGGGCAAGTGTCATGGTACTTTGTATGATTTATTTCCTTTGAGTGCCAGAAAAGTTGTTTTTACATATTCACCAGTTCAAACTACTTTTAGTAGGAGTGTGATTCCAAACTCTAAACTAAATAAACTCTTCTTAAAAATCCCAGTGGAGTTTCAAACACGTCACCAGGAAGTTGCTGGATAAAATGATGAGGAAAAATAGATCTAAAGAATTTCCTTTAGATGGATCATAAAAACTTGTTGTTCTGGGACATAAACAAAATCCTCAGCCATCAAAATGTTTTTTGGCTCAAATACACAGGAATTAAAAAGGACAAATGCATTTTTAGGCCGTTGCTATGAGTCAACTCCTATTACGGTCATAAAGTCCTTTCCTGGTTAATGTTGTCATGGATGCTGCTTCTGATCAGTTGTAATTATTATGAAATTCAAGACTTCCTGTTTCCTGTCATTTACAAATAGCACTTTCACCATTCAGCGTATTACGAACCGAGCATCTGCAGGTCGGATCACTTTTTCTTATGGGAATCAAACTTTGACATTTGACTAAAGTTAGGAGCAGTGAGTCAGCTGCTTATCGTCTAAAGTGTTTGCCCCTGAATCGATGGTGGAGATGTTTCAGCTTCCTACTCAGTAAATCACTCCACCTGTCCTGAGTGACAGGTCACATAAAACCTGCAGAAACATGAAACACATTCGTCTTGTTTGACACTTGCACAGCTCGGCATTCCAGAGCTGACAGAGGGTTTGAGGGAATAACTCTGATATTAAAGAACTTAAACAGAATAGAGAATTTAAAAACATTAATAAACAAGATCAAAGTGCTGTTTGTGAATTCCTACAACTTGAAATGTCCTAATTGTCCCAAAACCAAATTCAAATCAAATATGATATCTCATCATGTTGGGGTATTAGAATTTACCTCTTTAAATGTTTATTAACCAGAGTTATTTAGAGCAAACTCACCAGCAGAGGGCTCCAGCAGATGCAGGAGGTGACCATGATGCCAACCAGCTGCACCACCATCTCCGTGTCATGGGACCTGGCCGAGCGGCGCTGGGAGCTGCACCTCTTCTTCAGCCGGGCTCGCACCAGCGTGATCCCACTGATGGTGTTACACACAAAGGCCATGGCCAGGGAACTCAGCGCCAGTCCAGAGAACAGCATCACAAAGGCCAGGTCCGTGGCCTCGGTGTTCTCCATCACCCGGATGAAGCACCACGTCCCCGGGTACTGGTAGGTGTAGGCCCCCAGGCTGAAGAAGGGCAGCATGGCCACGCACAGCGCCAGCAGCCAGATGAGGGTCAGTGCCATTTTAGTCCGTGCCGTGGTCACCAGGCGTGAATGAAGCAGAGGCCTGGTGACGCCCAGGCAGCGCTCAGCCGCCATGGCACAACCCAGGAAGAGTGGGCACAGGCCGAAGAACACCATGCACCCTCCCAAAAACAGGCACGAGGCGTCAGGCTCCCCCTTGAATTTGGTGGAGTTCGGTGTGGAGACAGCAGCTGCCGAGTATATCCTCAACACGAGGGCTCCGGGGATCACATGTCCAGCCAGGTCTGTGGCCACCAGGGAGCTGGCGAAGAGCAGGAACGTGGCCTTCGACCGGCGCCGGAAGCGGTTGTAAGCCTTTGGCCAGGATGACCAGGGCCACCACGTTGAACAGGATGCCCAGAGTCATGCTGAGGCCTGCAGCCGTGGGGTTGTTGGGTGGACGGGTGTCGTTACGAGCCACGGCCTCCACCTCAGGCCCCATGGTGGTGTGGTTAGAGACGGGGGAGGAGGAGATATTACCTGAGGGGCTGTTGTATTGCATCGCCAGCTACCGAGCCCCGGGCCCGATGTGGTTCCTCTGGCTGAGACGATCCTGAGAGGGAACAGGGAGCGGATCAGCGTGAGACAGGAACACTTTATTACATTTTAATAACTGCAGCACCCTCCCCCAGTATCTCAACCCCTTCAATCTGGTATAACTAGTCTGATCGTGTGTCTGTAGGTACACTCAGGTTTGTGATGGGGCAATAAAAGTATTAAATAGAACAAAAAGAGCCAATAACATTGCAATAAATTATAACAAATGCAGTTAACTTTACAATCCAGAAGGAAATTCTTCTGCCATATTTAGCTCCTAAGTTACAATAACAAAAGAATAAAAACAATAAAGAAATATAGTATATAACAATATAACAAATGATCTAAAAGAAAACTATGATAAGTACATGAGGAGGAAAATGTATATAAATATTCCAGCTACTTTTCTTTTCTTGGGAGAAATAACAACTAATCAACAAGTGGTTATTTCTTGTTACTGTCATCCTTTTGACACCAGCCAAGATTCAAAGTGAAAACAGATGTCAGTCAGATTAAATGACATTCAAACAAAGTGATTTAATAATGTCTGTTTCAGCCAAAAGAACATTTGATACTGTCTCTTCTCCAGCGCCTCCTTCCCACCAAATGATCCTGTGCAGTCTCAACATGTTGTCAGACACATCAACATCCAATCTGAGGTTTGGTTCGACCTCTGGTTTGACTGGTGTCGTGTCTGAGGGCGGGAGAACCCCCTCCGGACAACGTGACTCATCTCTGAAGCAGAGCTAATTAGCTTCTCGGCTCGGTCTGACATCTTTCGGCCTCACTTTTCTCTGCGCACCAGGCAAGTTCTGGCAGTTTCTGTTGACAGCGAGCGCATCGCATTCCTCAGAAACATGCAGTTACTGGGAGGCAGCAGCGAGGAATCATCAAATCCAGATCACAAACCAGCGTACGTGCAAAGGGTGTCGGGGCAGAAATCCAGTGTTTACATACGAGTCTGCAGGTGCTTTATCAGTAAACAAAAAAAGGAGATGATGGAATATTGCAAAAACATGTAAAACTATTTGTATTTGCTGATTTTAAACACTTTTTTCAAAACCTACATTTTTTAATTCTTCAATATGACTTGCAGTATTTCACTAATATTCTATTTGGTGCGTGTCATTACATTTTAGGATCTTATTTAATGAATAATGAGGATAAAACCTGATGATTCGTGTGTAATAATGACACTCAGGCTTTATCTCTGTTGGTCCGTGCACGGTGAAGAAGCATTTCCCTTCCAGCGATCACATTTTTGACTCTATGACAACTTTTTTTCCATTTTCTTTTGAAAAGTTTTCACGTTTTGAAGTCTGCGTTCTTTATAATTATACTATTACGCCCAAAAAAGAATGATGACTCCAGGGCAAAACCTTTGTGTTTTGAATCAGATAAAGATATTTTTAATCTGCCTTTGGAATAAGACGGAGATGTTCAATAACAGAAGTGAAGCTGTTAAGACAAATGAGCTATAGGCACTAAGGCACGATATGTGTTAGTCTGGAGGTTCAAGGAGCATTTTCCTTCCAGCTGTCACATTGTGTTTTTAAAGTGGGCGTTCCTCAAAATATTTCTATTTTCAGATTTTTAAAACTGTATAAAAAATAAATAAATCTCCCAAATGACCCCTTCAGATAAGATGGGGTTTAAATTAGATTAAAAGATCTCTAACCTACCTTTGGGATAATAAATCCATGGAGACAATCAGGACCAGTTTGATGAAGACAATGACTCATAACTGAAGCAGTGACTCGGATGAGGTCGCTCCTCACGTCCTCCCTTCACACGTCTTCTTCACCTGAACTGTTTCCTCATTATGCAACGGACCCACTGTGCAGGAACTCCTCTCTCGCTGTGGAGCTGCCTCCTCCGTTTCATTGCTCAAGCATGTCTCTGCTCCTGCTGGCCGCAGCCTGCTGCTTTTATACGCTGCAGCGCGCTCACATTCCCTCTGGGTGGCTCACTCAGTGAACAGCCTGATTTCCAGGCAGCAGCAGCAGCAGCAGCGGAGGAGCAGAGAGTGAAAGGGCCACTCAGAGAAATCCCAGAGCGGAATATGAATATTTAAAATCCCGACTCCACCTCACAAACCAGTCAGAGGATGTAGCTCTTGCATATTAAGCCCATAATAACAACAACCTGTAGAGTTTCAAATCAAACAGGCAGATCCGCCTGAGGCTCCAGGAAAACACCCATTAAAAGATGTACTTTTATGAGCAGTGATTAGGGCTTTTAACTCAAATATGTATGACTTCATACAACAACACCTCAATCAGAAATAACACAAAGCCCAAACTGATCAAAGCCAGATCAGAGTCCTCAGTGTAAAAGCGGATTTGGCTGTTTGAAGCTGTTTGACATGAACTACTTGTGTGTTTTACGGCTCTGGAGACTCATCTGATGTCTGTTAATTGTTTAGAAATGAAAACTGCTCCATCGAGCCTCATCTGTTCAAACCTCAGAGGACCTGTGGTCAGCGCCCATCAATGGGAACCAGCTGTGCTCACACCACTGCAAACATCTCCCTCGCAGTGTGTAGCTGCAGCTGGAAATGCAAATGAGTTCCCAGTTCTTCAGGAGACCCACCAGGCCGGTGCTGCTGGTACTGCGGGGTGTGTGTATGTGTGTGTGTGTGTGGGAGGGGGGTCTCGCCCCAGGGAGGAAAAGCAAACTGATTCCTGATCAGCGCAGGGAGAATGAATACACGGATCAGTGCCACATCAGATTCCCGTCATCACTTCTCGGGCCATATCGCTAAAATCATCTGGAATTCCTCCTCCAGTGAGAGGTCGTCTTATTTCACTGTCCCCACATGTCCAGAGAGTATAACTAAAATAACATGTAGACAGGATCGGCTTGTACACAATGCAGCTCTTTGTCCCTACACACACACACACACACGCACACACACTGCACCTGTGTGTTGAAACACATCCTCTCTAACTGGCAAGGCAGCGATGCATGGACTTGGCCAGTGTGTGTGCATCTACTCATGTTGTGTGTGTGTTGCCAGAACACTTTAATGAAAAAAATTGATTTTGAAAGCTCACATTCAAGTCCAGGTTGTGTATCGCCTGTGTGCGTCTGTTCCTACACACATTTACATATAGAGTCAGCCAGTGGAGCCATTAGGAGCAGGTTGAGCCGAGGTTAATGCTTCCCTCTCTGTTGTGCCATAAAACTCAGAACCTGGATGAAATCAACACCTGATCTGGAACCAGCCGGAGCTCGTGAAAGGAAACGCAGCATCTGGGCGAGGGATCTATTGAGAGGAGACGCCATCAGGATTAAAAGGCAGGAAGTCAATTAGAAGGCAGGAGAAAAACAAAATACATCTCATGGTGGCTCATTTAATAAAGACACAGCTTCAGCCACGGAAGCATTTAAAGACATGAAAAGTATTTTCTTTAGTGTGATGACAGAAAAAGATGTGTCATGGTGAAGAGAGGTGAAGTGGGTTCGAGGGGTTCAGAATCAGAATCAGGTTTTATTACCAAGGAGGTTTTACACCCACAGGAATCTGCCGTCGATTGTGCTGAGCATAAGTATACAAATATGAAAGTAAACAATACACAACAGTGTACAAACATCATAAACACAGTATGAATAATAGATATTTACACAATGACCGTTACTGGCTACAGAGAGTTCAGATGTAACAGTCACATTCTCAAAGTGATGGAATCCTGGTTCTTATTGATGAGGTCGGCTGCAACATAAACACAGTGAATAGATGTGAAAACATATCTTTAAAGATTTCCATTGGTCATGTTTATGTGATTGGAACAGATACAATAATTGCACAACACTGATCCACTGCAGTGCAGGATTTGGAGCAGCTGCCGTCTCGCTGAGCTGATGCACACGGACAGTTTCCATTAGAAATGTAAAAGCTAACATGTTTGAATCAGAGTAAAAAGGTGAAAGAGTCGTTAAGTGTCTGATTCACTTGGCTGCAGACGTCTTTTTCCACGTCCGTCTGCGTGGCTGAGGGAAAGGAGCTCCTCCGAGACCCTCGGCCTTCTCCTCCGTCTCCTCACTACACATGGAGGCTATTTACTCATGCAGCCATGCTGATTGCATATTTTAATTTGCACCAAAGGGACACATCGTAAAACTGGAAACCACACAGCAAAACAGCTGTAAATAAGTTTTACGAGAGGATTTGTGTTGTACGCCGCGCTGGACGACAACGTTCGGTTCAGCAACACAACAACTGTTCCAGCTTTGCAAGAAAACCACTCTCACCTGGTGGAGACACCTCAGACACCGAGAGCACCATCATGTCCGACAGCAGACGCCTCCTTCATTACACAGCAATCTGCGAGCGGACTGGTTCTGCCCAGTGCTCGGAAACAAACCCAGTTCAGCAGCAACACTGCGCTTCATGGGAAAAGGTGTGTGCTCCTGCAGGTTCATCGTGTTTGCAACAATTCCATATTTTGTAGTTTTATTCAAAAGGCCAATTCCCCCAGTTGCACATTTTTCACTTAGCCTCAATGCGCCAGGCCCTCGTCAGTGTGACAGTTCGAGTGAGACTCCACAGCAGCAGAAGAAAAAAGAACACAACCGGCTGCAGTTTGTTTGTTTCGCACCATTTTCTGCATTTCTGTAAAAGAAACAAGCCCAAAACACATTCCAGGATTTATTTGTCGAAAACCTCATAATTGTGCTGCCTTTGGTGCAGACATTTTTGTGTAACTGTGAGTGTCGTGCTCTCCGGCTCCTAACATGCGTGACTTCTTCAGTGTCTGAGGGGAGTGAGGTTTTGATAAGACAGCTGCTGGTGCTGAAAAGGGATTTAAGAGGTTTCTGCACGATGATTAGTTCTCTGGAGGATTGATAGTAACTGTCGCGCTGCCACACTGTCGTCCGGCCCGTCGACCGCATGGAATGATGGCACTGGGACCAGTCTGCTCCCGTTTGCCAGAACTGGGTCACAACGAAGCCACAGCAAAACCGCGTGTGAACCAGAGGTGGCCCAGATTTGCTTGGTGCCATTTGGACCCTTACTCATCATCCGGGGGCCACTCTGGGTTCAACCTTGCCTAAAGCACCGCGTGTTTGCCAGAGAAGTCTCGGCGCCTGACTGAATCTCGAAATAACCGCATGCAGTAGAAAAAATGTCTATTTCCTCTTCCTGGACGTGCGGCTGTGGGCTCTTCCAGGCGACAGGGGAGCAGAGGAGAGACGGGAGGTTGAGGTCGACTTGTGTTTCTGAGGAATAATTCTTGATATGAAACCTGATCTCAGTCTCCACATCGACCCAAACGGTCTTTTCTCTGGAACCGATTTGCTTTCAAAACAATCTGCTCGCTCGTATCCGATATCTCACCGACGGGCTGCTGAGGTGCAGCACTCTCTTAATCATGGATCCCAAATTAAACCACCACAAGGTTAGAATAATAAACAACGGCAAGAACACAGACGTGGAACTGGAAACTGCCAGACATATGAAAATGTTTGATATGAATAAAGAGCTCATTAATAACCTGTTATTACAGATAATGAAACCGGCAATAATATTACCCTCCCTCAGAATAAAAAATAAGAATAATAAATGTGGGGTTCAGTGTCACACAGAATGGAAGAGACAGGGTTCGAACCCCTGACCCTCTGATTAGTGGACACCATGCATTACCTCCGGAGCCACAGCCCCCCCCAGATATGACCATACACAGCTTCTGTATTTATGTAAACCTGATCTGTATCAAGGGAAGGCTAAAATGAAACATGAGTCCAGGGTGAACAAAGTAAATGACCTCACTGCTCTTCCAGATAAATCGAACCACTCTCCCTCCGTCCAGGAGATTTAATAGCTACATGCCTCCAATGAGAATTCATAAATCATGCAGCTGAGATTCCACCGAATCTACCAGAGCATCGTGCTGCCGGGACAGAATACGCAACTCAAGATAAGAAAAATAATCACAAACAGTCCCTCTGAGAAACATGGAGCTATAACAACGATTCATCCCCGGGGATCGTTGGTCACCTGGGGATTCGAACTCATGGCCAAATCAAGATGCTCCGAAGAAGTGACCATGAAGACCGGTTTGTCCCAGGAGCGTGGGAACAACTTCCACGCACATGATGTACAATTTATATCTCACACGCACACCCAAACACACACACACACACACACACACAAACACACACAGCATCAGCACGGATGTTTTTAACAAACAACCTTTTCCAACTAGTCCAGCCAAACGCATGTTATAAGCACCATAGACTGTTTTTAAAGATGGACGCCATGAAGGCTCCTCAATAGTGAAGCCAAAGCCTCTCCATAGCCACCTGGTGGTTGGCTGCAGTATAGGTCATAAATCCAACCTCCACCAGGTTAGCACATGGGACAAAGTACATATTTAATAAAAGTTTCTCAACGATCGTCTCTGTGATTTTAAGTCGTTCTTATGTTCTGATCAATTTAGTTTAAATTATTTATGTGATGCAAAAAATACGGTTTGAAAAACGGAGGTTGTACACAATCACAAATCTGATTACACAAAGATTAAGACACAGTTACACACACACACACACACACACTTAGTTGGTTTGATGTCGGTGTCACACACCTTTCTCTCCATCCCAGGCTCTTCCTGTTCAACCTGCTCTGCATGAACAGTGTCATTGAGCTGCTTCCATTATCATTCCTGTCGCTCATCACACAAACATCAGGAGCTGCAGCTCTCCTGACTCAGCAGAGTGTGACCCAGCAGCCGACTTATCATTCACCTGTTGTATGAATCAAATGAACTTATGAAGCTGGAATAAAACAATCATCTGCACAGTGTGAGAGGGACGAGGGTCTTTCAGCTGCAGAGACAGAGACGTCTCCACTGAAGAGGATCTGGATGCATAACTCCCGTCTGTGAATGAATCATGTTGATTTTATGAATTTGGTTCCATGGATCCTTGATTTCTGTCATTTCTATAATCGCTCACCTGCTATTGAAAGGCTTAGTTTTCAAAATAAAAGGCTCAGTGCTGGAAAGCGAGCTCATGTTCATCAGCGTTTTCACAGAGAAAGGAAAGTCTGACTTCTCCCCCCCCCGCCTGAAACACACTGACATGTGGCAATTCTGAGCTATTTTAAACGTCAGTGCTGGTATCCCGTCCTCCGTCGGCGCTCTGGGCAGCGGCGCTCGTCTTGTTCCGACTTGTCCTTGCCCATGACTGTCTTCACATGGTGCTCAGCAGTCGGATCTGGCTGCTGCTGCTGCGCTGAGCTCAGTTTCTCCTCTGGCATGAATGACGGCTGCCGGGGAGAGAAAAGCTACTTTCGATTCCCGGAGCTTTTTCCCCAATCAGTCGCTTCATAGGAAATCATGACATGATTGCCTGGGTTTACTTGTAATGTGATGCACAAATGCACCAAGTTCGTTTCATACTGTATATCATGTTCTGGTTATTGTGTTGTTAGTCTGAATAATGCGGCTGCACCAATGTGGAGCTGCAGTATTTAAAATAAATCCCCTACAATCCTTGGAATGTATTAAACCTAGTTGTTTTCAAACAATTTGGGGGAAGAGCAACTCTTAAGCTCATATTATTAATTATTAATAATTAATTAAGTTTCTGCTTTCTGCCTAATGTCGGTTTAATACAGGGATTCTCAACCTGGGGGTCACGACCCCAACAGGTGTTGTGAGAGAATATCTGGGGGTCGAAGGAAGACATAATAGAATGTATTCAAAATAAAATACCATATTTTAGATTGGTAATTGTTTTCACATTACACTTGACTGTCATGTCAGAGACTATTATGACTTTCAGTAAGTGCATCAACCATGAGGCTACAAACCCAGAACAACAAGAATCAAGAAAGTACATTTTCTTCAACGATGCCAAACTACAAAGTGCTACAAGTTTGACTGATACTAAATCGCGACTTTTTGTATATATTTTTTTTTAATCAAGGTATATTCGTAAGAGTTGTGTTTTTAGTTTGCAGTGTAAGATGTATAAACTTTCTGTCCTGATGTCATCGGGGAGCTCGTTCCACAGTTTAGGAGCCAGGCTGGACCGGGCTGGACCGTAACATGTGACCATGTCCTGGATGTAGACTGGACCTGATCCATTCACAGCACGGTACGCAAGTACAAGTGATTTGAAATGGATACGTCCAGCCACTGGTAACCAGGGAAGGGAGGGGAGGAGTGTGAGTGAATTTAGGTTAAAGACCAGTAGAGCTGCTTCTTTCTGCGGAGGTCGGATGGCACGAGCAGGTAGACCTGCCAGGAGGGAGGGGCAGTAGTCTAGGCGTGAGATGACCAGAAGCTGGACCAGAACCTGGATCAGAGCCTTTACCAGAGCCTGGACCAGAACCTTTGCCACCTTCTTAGTGAGAAGGGGACGTGTTCTCCTGATGTTGTGCATCATGAATCTACCAGAACGTGTTGTTACAGTAATGTTGGCAGTAAGGGAGAGTTGACTGTCGAGTGTCACACCCAGGTTCCTAGCGGTCTGGGTGGGAGTTGTCAAAGTTAATAGTCAGGTCGTGGGTGGGAGAGTCTTTCCCTGGCAGGAAAAGTAGTTCAGTCTTGTCAAGGTAAATTTTCAGGTGGTGTGCGGTCATCCACTGAGAGCTGTCAGTCAGACAGGCAGTGATCCTGCTGCTACCTGTGTTTCAGATCGGGGAAAACGAAAGATTAGTTGGGTGTCATCAGTGTGGAATGCCATGTGAGTGAATGACAGAGCCGAGAGAGAAGAGGAGGGGACCCAGGACGGAACCTTGAGGGACCCCAGAAGTGAGAGGACAAGGTTCAGACACAGGATATGAGCAGGGAGAGAGCAGAGCCTGAAACACCCGGGTCCTGAAGGGAGGAGATACGGATCTGGTGGTTCACTGTGGATCCATAGTTAATATAAACAGAAACATCCATCATCTGGAACGTCTAGTGGAGCTAGAGCCAATCACAGCCGCCGTTTGACGAGGACAGCGAATCACAGTGCCAACGTGCACGGACAAACAACCATTCACACCTGAAGCCAGTTTAGATTCTCCAATTAACCCCAGTGTGCATGAGTCTGGACTGTGGGATGAGGCAGATGTGGGAATCGAACCAGGAACCTCCCTCCTGTGAGGCGCTAGCCACCACAGTTTGATTTTAACAGACAAAAGGTTCTTTTGAGCCACAACAGAGTTTCCACAAAAAGTAGTTTTTTTTTCTCGGCCTAGTGTTACATTTCCAAAAAGTGCCATGTTGTATCAAAGAGGGGGGGAAACTAATCACTGGAGAAATAGTAGAAAGTTTAATAGTTTATCCATCTCCATTTTCAAATGCTCTCTGCTGGCACGTTTCATCAGCCTTATTCTATAAACTCTGAAAAGAGACCTTTAGGCAATCATGGGAAAACTTTCACTCAAGTGTAAAGTCCAAACTGTCTGTCCCGTGCAATTAGATGGGTTTTTTTCACCCTCAGTTTTTCCACATGGTAGTCGAGTCACTTTCTGGACTCACGGTGTGCAGCGGCTTAATTCTTGCCAACACCAATCAAATTTAAGAGCGATGCATGCAAGCAGAGCGAAGACTGGCAACCACACGGAGCAGCCATGACAGGCGGGGGGGAAAGTCTAGTAACAAGGTCTAATTGGACTTATTATTTTATTAGTGGGGTGTAATCCCAACAGGATGAGGTGTTGGAGTAACTCAGACCCAAACACGGTGCATGTCTAGAGGTGATCTGTGGAACCAGGCTATAGTCACATCCATTCCCTCGACCCGTGTTCATCCACAGCAGATTGAGTCTCCAGCACAGAAACGTTACTTTAACGCAAAGTTCCCGAGGAATCGCGATCTCTTAGGATCACGTGTATCACGAACCAGCCGTAGATCTTCCACTGTTTGGTCTCTGGGACATTTCAAAGTCTGTTTTCTGTCATGTCTTATTAGGAACCAGAGCCGCTCTCACTGGAGCGTAGATCTCCGCCAGGGCCCAGCGGTACCAATAAATTCAATTAAGCCTCACCAAATTACACACAGGCATCCGTCTCATGAATCGGGCAGATTTCCTCTCGATCCATGAATTAATCCCTGGGAAATCGGAGAGAAAGGTAAAAAACACAAAACGGCCTATTTAAGAAGAAGAAGAAGAGAATAGTGGATTTGCCCCAAAATGTGGTTGTTTCTTTTCAGGCTCATTCTGCTTCCTGCCACCAAGTTTAAAGGAAATAAGTTCAGTAGTTTTTTGCATAATCCAGACAAACAATGAAAACTTCTTGTGGTAACAACAATTGATAATCACGTGCACTCAAAGTTAGATAACGATTTGACCGACCCTCTCTGTGGCAACATCAACACAACTACGTTTTAAAACATTACACAACTGCTACGTTTACAAATAGAAATAATCTAAATATCTCAGGTTGAAGAAGAGGAGCCTTTCACGTTCTAGATGCTGATAAAGACGTAGACCTTGAAAGACCAAGAGATCCCAAAGCCTTTTAGTGATAATGTCGATAAAAATCAGGTGAATCTGCAGTGGAATTTATGTTTTTAGGTGTGTTATCATGGACAGGGGTTGTTACTGCTACTGAGATAAAACACATTTAGACAGAGATTGTTTTAAAATCCTGTTTTAACAGTAAAATGTATTTTGGATGTCGCCTGTGTGTCTGAACATGGAGAGAGACACATTCTGCACGTAATCAAGTCTCCCTGAGCCAAGTCGTTTCAGGGAAAATACACAAAACACTTTCTCTTATCTTTACATCTTCGTATCTTTGTGTTGATGTTCCTGTGTTTCACAGCCTGAGCTCTGCTTCGTGAACGTCTTCTAAAGAAAGTGTTTACTGAACGAGGGCCTCAGAGCTCGGCCCCTCGAGTCACTTCAGGGTCTGAAGTGGCCTTTCAGTTACAGGAGGAAACACACTGAGCTTTGTCCCTGTACAGTAAACCACACCCAGTGAGGGGGACACACACACACACACATACACACACACACACACACACACACACACACAGCTTGTTAAGTGGCACAACTTTAACACAGGCCTAATGCATATTCTGCTTATCAACTCCAAAAATAGGTTTGTTTTGGATAAACACCAGTGCTAGGAAACTGCAGAGCGAGACCTGCCCCGTAGCGTTACACTTGATGGGCGGGGCCGCTCATTTACTGACTCCATTAACAGCCACACAGGCAAAGTGTTTGGAATATTAAGCATCTCTGTTTCACCAGAGGATTGCATCATGTGTGAAAACAGAAGCTTTTCTGTCTATTCAGGAAAAAACATTTCCAGTGTTTTTAAGTTCGTATTCAAAGTCCAGTATCCGCAAATATCATATATCCTGCCAACCATTCTCCAAACATATGGTGTTTTGGATTTTTGAACTTTTTGTTTTGTTGAAGTTGTCTTCGGTTTCTGGTCATTTCTGAAAAATTCGGTTTCTGGTCTGAAAAATTTCGGTTTCTGGTCTTTTTCGAGCTGCCGCCTGAATCAGGAGATCAGAACGCGATTGGATTTCTAGGAAACAAAGTTAAATATTTAGATTAAATAAAATGTTCCTTCACGGAGAGTTGCACCTGAACAGTTGAAACCATCTGATCCGGCCGAGGTGGACGAGGGGTGACGAGGGTGAAGAGGAGCAAGTGCAGGACTGATGAAGATGGATGAGATGAGATCTTAAAGTGAGGTTCAGTCCCCGTTGCTCCCTGTTCACCAGCAGCTCCTTCACTCCGACTCACAGCAGCTCCTCCGGCTGAATATCACACTTCAGTCTGAATATGACTTCCCCCCGTAGCTCAGGCTAATGACGCCAATTAGAGGCAATTATCTAATTTGGAGTAAGTCTGTAAATTCCATGTTATTAGCTCATGTGTTTTCTGTCCAGACACCGAACGAGAAATCTGCAGAGAAGTTCATGAACTGTTTTATTCAAACCCAAAATATTGTATTATCTATATAGTTCCAAGCTGCAATTTCTCATAATATAATCCTTTTTAATTCAATTATTTTGAAATTTGACCAAAAAAACACAGAGGTTATGAAAGTCAATATATTTGTTGAATCCTTATACAATAATCGTGACTTTTTAGAAACAGGAATGTTAAAACATCCTAAACATTCAGACTTAATTTAGTATTTTAATATTTAATCAGTCCGTGTACGTCTCCTGTTTTCTCGTAAATTATTATTTTGATGAGCTCTGTCACAATCCTCGGTCTCTGGGAAAAGTGAACTTTGCTAAACCATCAACGTGTGTGAAAAGAAAACAGGAAAACTGCCACTTGAATAAAACCACACGTCATTCACCAGGCGTCCGGAGCCAGTTCCCTTCAGTAGAAACACATTTTAACTCTGAATATCAAAGTCACACAGAAGCGTCCTGCGCTGATTTCACATGTTTACTGATGCGACCCTGAGAAGAACAAGGACGACTGCTTCCAGTGGAGAGAGCGGCAAAGTTCTCCACTAAGTATTTACTGGAATGTGGTTTCTGGGAGCCACACTCACTCACCTACCAAAATGTTTGTGTATGAGTGGCTGCATGTCATGTTAATGGCCAAAAGCTAATTTAAATGTCAGAGTGTGGCTTGAACTGGCTGTTCTGGTTCACAGACGTATGTCCAAACCTCTCATAAAGGCCTCATTCACAAAGTGCCAGCCAGAGAGTAATGGCCTCTCCTGCCTGTGGCCTCCTCGATTAAGTCCAGATGCTGCAGATTCTTCGCTCTGCAGCACATCAGCACAACACAGGGTCTGTTCTATCGGTGCCTGTTGTAGTCGCACAAATGTTGCACAGGCGAGTGTGTACGTTTGTGTATCCACTTCCATGAGTTGTCTGAGGAAAACCAAACCAAACTGTTCTGGCTGCTGCGAAGTGAAGTGAAAATGAGCTTTTGGAAGTGGCTGCGACTGGTTGAGGTTTGAACACTTCCACCGGTGCCTCGGTCTCACATGTGCACTTCACCGTGATTCAGTTTGAGGTTCAGACTCTAAGTTTCTGTCCAAACACGTTGGAGCTCGAGAGAGAGAAACGAATCAATCCCAACCTGAACCTGTCAGAGTCTGTTTTTTGTGTGTCTTCTCTTCTTCTCCCAGGTAACAGACACGTGCAGAGTCAAAGAGTCAGAAAGAGCTCAGCCAGAGGGACAGAACCCGACCTGAACCCGAACGTCCTCCATCGCTTCTCCAGCTGATCTTTGGAGGGGCCCCGGGGAAAGCTGGAGACAATCAGCTGAGGGACATCCGCTTTGCCAACGTGTCATTGGACCAACACACGCAGACAAACATCCACTCACACCTTCTGTCAATTCAGAGTGATCTATTGACCTCAGCCCAACCTGCAGGTGTTTGCACTGTGGGAGGAAGGAAACCATGCAAATGAAAACACACAAATCCATCGAACAATGAAAGACCAAAGACGATCCAGGATTCCACAGCGCCACCAACAGGTTGGGTAGCCACACTCTGATATTAACATGCACTTTTTTATGATTTCCAAATAGAAGTGTTCTTGATTTCAAACAGGAAGTGAACTGAATCCAGCAGAAGGACCTTGAGGACCAGCTCCTGTTCCGATGAGACACAGTTGAATGTAGGTTTGTGATTCTTTTTCTTTTCCACTGATGATGTGAATGAGATGCATCTTGGCCCCGAGACGTGATGACAGGTTCCTGCTGCAGGAGAAACCCAACGTCACATTGAACTGAGCTTTCAGAGCCACAGAGAGAATGTAAGAAGAGGAGCTTCGTGCTCAGGAGGAGGAGCAGGGACCGGCTGCTGAGCGGAGGGTGGAGGTTCCTGGACATCAGACTGGCCCAGAATGGAGGACAGATCTCTGGGCCCCAGATCTCAGGCCCTGGGACCCAACAAGGACCTGAAGGTGACGTGAAGCACAGATGAACAAGAATGAGTCTGGACACGAACGCAACACGAGGAGAATGAAGTCAAACACGAGAGGAACGGACGAGTGCAGCGAGGAGCCGAGGTTTTAATACTGCAGCCGCCGAGAGCTGATCTGAAGCAGGTGTGCAGGTGATTTGGCAGGAGCAGGGATCCAGAGGGCCAACACACACACGGACACACACACACACACACACACACACACACACACACACACACAACCATGTTTTCAGAGGACGTTGCATTAATCTCCTTCTTACCAAAACTAACCTTTAAAACATTTCTTCACCTTAGAATTTAATGATTAATGTTATGAGAACATTGTTTGTTGTCCCCATGATGTGACCACACATACACCACACAGACACACACACACAAAGACACACAAGGCATAAACACCCTGAGAAATACCCAGAATCCAGGAGAAAGAGGAGGGTGAGTGCGAGCGAGGGCGAAGCCGCCACCTGACAGGTTCGATCAACTCCTCACACGTTTTGCGAAGGCGAAGATGAAGACACCAGCTCCGCTCTCCGGACACATGGACTCACTTACTGCTGCAGATCAACATGTGAAGAAATCCAGAGATCGACAGGAAAGTTACGGGTTTTCAAGACGACTGCTGCCAATTCCCCTCAGAAGTTTTATAAACCCACAGTTTAGGCCAAAAGTCGAAAAGTCCTTCAAAATGTGTTTTGAATGTTTTTGTTTTTTTTAAATGCCAAAGATTTCCAGACAGGGTGTGATCTGTAAGTTCCAAACTTTATTTACCATCAGCAGAAACTTTACCTCGTGAAAACAAACTCATAACGAGAGCAGGTATTTTGAAACGTTCACACAAACAAATGTGTTCAGGAAATCTGAAGCCGGCTCCGAAAGCATCACAGACGTGCACGCTCATAAATCACAGACTGACAACATAAGCTGCGATGCAAATATTTGTGTTTGACAAATGATGAAGCGGTGATGGAACTCAGAAGGAAACATCTTTACACTGATGACACTGTTTTTGACTAGAAAGCATATATTCCCCTCTCTGTATTTTATTCTTGAAGTACTCGTAAACATTTGTGTTTGTAATGTTGTGTTTTTCTTGATGCTTCAGTATTATTCCTTCTCATTTGTGAGTCGTCCTCAAACTTTGTGTTTCATCCCACCTGGTTTATCTGCACTGAGAAATGTTACACTCAATGTTTTATAAAAAATAAATAATGAAATGAATTTACCACAGACATGAAAATTACTGTTCATGTGTGTGGTGATTTCAGAACTCTGTTAATCTTCAGAGCCAAGGTCGCCACCTTTCACAATAAAAGCTCTGGAATTCAGTTCGGTTTAAAGCATTGCGGCACCAGACGTCGTGCTTTTACTTTGTAGACAAATTGCTAAAGAGGATCTGAATTTTGTCATGACAGACATCATTAATGTATTTGTCAGATATGCTGAAATAAATAAAAGGGTTCAAACATTTTTCAGCAATTTCGAGCCACTGAGCCTGTTTATTAAAATGTTATGAATATTAAACTTATCATGTATCCAAATCGCACCAAATTCACAACTCAGGACTTTTAATTCAACGGATGTGTCGAAAACAAAGTTGTTCAGTTCCACACACAGAGTAGTGAAGGTTGGGTATTGTTACAACCTGTATGAGATTTGAATAGTTCCTTTGTAATATTCGGGTGTAGTTTTCATAAACAGCTGGTTTCTACCACCCTGTGTATTTTTATAAAGATGTTTATGAGAAGTGATTGAACTGAACAAGCAGCTTCACTCCCCCTGAGACGTGAGGTCATCATGTCTCTGCAGCAGGTCTCCGCTGTGACAAACTAAAACAATGACTCCATAGTGAGATGATATCTCTCCTTGTTCCTCCACGTTCCTTGAAACGACAAACACTTGGATTTGTCATCAATCTCAGTTCTGTTTCATTCAGCCGATCACCTGCTGCAGTTTCCTCTTGACCTTCAGATATAATGGGACCTCCTCAGGGGACATTGCTCGTTTTCTTCCTGAGCGCCATGGTCCTTGCTCAAGTTTTGGATTCGTCCCAGATGTCCTATTTGTATGGTTTTTATTTGCAGAAGGCCGAGAGCCAAACAAAAAGAACGGAGCCTGCACAGGAAACACTCTGTAAAATGAAGTTAATGAAAAGCTACGAGTGGAGGACGGGAGGACGGGGAGGACGGGAGGACGGGCTCCACTCATCTGTTGATCTATGAGGCAGCGATGAGATCGTGGCCCGGAGCTCCTTCTCCTTGTTCCACGTTTCGGATGCTGCTGCAGACGAGGTCGTCGGGAGCTGCAGGGACTCGATTCGTCACACATGATGTTTCAGGACTTTGAACCTCGAAGCGGAGAGAAGAACAGTTTGTGTGCGACGACCACACAAAGAGACTGAGCGCTGATTTATGTGGAGCAGCAAATAGGAAATAACTGACTGACGTGCACTCACTGATAAAAAACAACAATTTGTTTGTCTCTGGCTCAGTTACAAGTTTGTCTCTCCCCCTCACACACACACACACACACACATTAATATCCTATATGATAAAGGAATAATATGCTACTCAACAATGCAGTTAACAAAACTAAACGGATTCAGGGTCTGTGATGTCACAAACCTAAGAAACCAATCCTGTCGATTTGTGGGTGGGGCTCAGCTCCTCGTCTGCAGGTGGCGCTGTGAGGGTGGAGAGACAGGGGGCGGGGCCATATTAACATATTCATAGGAATATAGAATTATCAGAGCTGCTGAAAGTGAGAAGTCTGTGAACACTGCTTGTTCCCGTTTTAGTTTGAAAACTCCGTCTGAAACAAAGATAATTGGAAACAACGAAGTCGACGCTCAGAGCCTCTTGATGATCGGGTCTTAAATATTAACGAGTTCAGGAGACGAGCCGTTATTTGATCATCTGCTACGATTCTATAAATCACGTGCACGTAACGACCGTCATATCTGAGGATGGAACGTCTGTAACGAGTCTCATGGCCGAGCGCCCGCGAGTGGTCGAGATCAAAAAAAGAAACGAGGCCTCCACCGACATGCTAGTAGCGCTCATAAAAACATGATATCCCTTTTAAAATCTATTATGCATATCCAAACGAGCGACTGCCATGAAACAGTTGGTCTTCATTTGGCGGTCCAGATGTGGGCGGACTTGGCTCGGCCCGGGCGAAACGCATGTTAAGTGATTCCCTTCCAGCAGAAGATGTGGACTTTCAGTGAAACAGATGGTGTGAGCTGCCTGCAGCCTCCAGAGGGAACCGCTTGTAGCCTCCAGATGTTTTGTCTTTCAGCGGCAAATAAGCGAATCCACTCGTGTACCAACTGGCAACCAGGCGACCGGGCCGCGAATGAGCTCATTTGCACGATCCCTGTGTGATGAGGTAATACTCAGTGATCTCCGTCTGCCACATCAGCACTGGAGGGAAGTCACCACGAGCACCGAGGGACGTGAAGAGAGGCGAGCTCAGAATCAAACAGGGTTCAGGGTAATGGTTTTTAACTGCGGGGCGTTCTCCAGAACACTGGGCTCTTGTCTCCACACCAGACAGAGAAAAGTCTGCAAGAGAGAAAACATCTAAATCTCAGCTGGGAGCATAAACATGACTCGACTTGAGAAAGACACGGTGGAGGAATCCCTCACACTCTGAGTGTTCCATCCATCTTGGTCTTAACACTTTGGAATTTAAACACAAAGTCGGACGAGGAGGTTTTTTCCTGCAGGATTAAACCCAGTCAGTCGTCTGAGTTATGGTCCAGAACCAGTCTCCTCCTCCTTCATCTGCTGGACGTCTCGTTTCATCATCTGAGTCTGAACAGAGTCGCTGCTCTGGCTTCTTACAGTTTGTTATCGTTAAAGAGTTTAGTTCCTCCACCCCAGATTCAATCCTTTTTTAATTCTAAAATACTTACTGCCTCTTAATTTACATTTCACATAATGATTTAAGTTTGATGGAACTCATCTGACGTCTGCAGCGATGAAACTGAGCTTTTGGACGAAGGGGGGGATTGAGTCTGATTGACAGGTGGTCTCTTCCATGTTTTACCGCATCTAACGACCAATTAAAACCAGACTTAGCACAGGTGTCAGAAGAACATGGAGGAGAGGTTAATGACCTGTACGGCAGCCAGCCACCAGGGGGCGATCAAGACGATTTGGCTACACTTTTCTGGAGTCGTCATGTTTCATCTTTTCACAATCTATGGTCCAGGATGTCAGCTGCTCCGTCCCCTCACGTCCCCTCACAGGATGCTCTGGATGATTGATGGATTTTCAGATGGAAGTCTAACGTTCCTCAGTTTTATAGAAGAAGAATAAAATGAAAGAACTCTCTTAAGTGACATAACCTCATCGTATGAAGCCTCTGGGAGCAGATAGGAGACAAGAGGCTACTGACACTAGTCATAACGTGAGGACAATAAACACTGGGTCCCAGCTCTGTCCTCTCAGCTCACCTCAGGGTCTCGTCCTCTGTGCAGCACAATAACTCAGCAGCTCTATTCTTTGTCCACAGTGAAGCTCTGTGAGGAGACAGACTCCAGAGTCTCAAACCAAAACTTACCAGAAAGTTAAACGCGCATCAAGAGACATTAAAAGGTATTTACAATAAGGTTAGGGTCATGGAGCTACGTCAGCCTTCATTTAGTCTCCATCCACAGCACCAGCGTTCAAACCGGGGACATGTTGGCGTCATTGCTGGATAGAGGGAGGAGGACGCTTCATTCCTCTTGGATGCACTTAGATGGTTTGAACCCTCGTCTCCTGATCCCAGAGTCTTAGAGTCTCATGACCCAAACTTTGGCAGAACTGGAAAATGTGTGACTCAGTTTTCTGCTTCTATCCCTGATCCTCCAGACAACAGGAGTGTGTTGTGGGATGCACGATCCGTTGTCGTCTACGTCAGGACAGTTTTAAGTTTCTGGAGAAAGAGGAGCTGGAGGAAGAGGAAGAGGAGGAGGAGGAGGAGGAGGAGGAGGAGGAGGAGGAGGAGGAGGAGGACGTTCTTTGAGAGGTTTCACAGCTGTGAGCATTAACATGGAAGCTCTGCATCCTGACCAGAAAAGGCAAAATACAACAGGGACTCGTCACGTAGCAGAGGTTATCCCTGGAGAATGAAGCAGTGAACACTGGGGATGTGATCTGGTCGCTCTACTCGTGTCTGGGATCGAACCCTCAACACATGAACGTATGAAGCAACAACTAACACTTTGAAAACTCACTTTAATGAGCGAGCGCGAGGGCCGGGCAGCTGTGAGGAGGTGAGACACCAGCCTGCGGGTGTGAGATCCTCTCTCTCGGCTTGTTTCTTCATCTCATCACATTCTTTGGATCGAGAGCAAACACCACGATGCCTCGAAGGAGACAGCGCTGTGTGTTTCTCCATTTTAACACTAATCCCCCTTCCCCATGACGGTGGCTTCATCTGCCTGCCAGCAGCACCGCGAAGCAGGAACATATTTGAATGGCAGCACGGTTCGAAAAACATGTTCACTGTTATGAACCCAGTGTATGTTCAGGGCCAGAGACATTAACTCTGAGGCTACAGCCACGTTACTCTGTTTTCATTAGAGACGGCTACACACTGCCCTTAACATGTATATATAAGTTGTTAAAGTGGGTCAACTTTCTTTCTACATATCCGATTCCCCGTCCTCTTCCTCATTTAACCAACTCTCCCTCCATCATAATAAAGACACGATAATAAGTAACAGTGTCAACATGTTCCTGCTGCAGCGTTTAACGACAAACTACAGTTGGTGTTCTGTCGTAAAAGTTTAATGAGCCACTTGATTTACTTTTAAGCCGGATCCCCTCGGTGGGTGTGACGGACGTTTGTGGCCTTTTACTGCTGCACTAAACACACACACACACACACACACACATATACAACCCTGACAACACACACTTGTCATATGCAGCGTCACTTCTGCAGCTATTTTTACTCTGTCCTTCCCCACAGTGCTTCACATCCAAGCGTCCCTCATCGCGGAGCAGAGGAGGATCCATTACGGAGCCATTACTCTGTGTAATTTGTTATTCCCAGAAATCCTCACAATCTGGCCGGTGTTCAGCCCTTCCGCTCCGAGGGGAGACGGCAGGTCAAGTGAGGACGGCAGGAGAAACACATCGAGCAGAGTAATGAGGCCGAGGCTGACGGCTGAGTTCTTTTTCCTACTGTCGATTGAGTGTCTGTTGCTTTTATGAACCTGCAGGAGATCAGACGTCAGACTCGTCCACCTGTGGTTCAAATCAAACATCCCTTTGTTTTAGGAAACACTGATCACATCCCCCATCGTCCTATCTACAGCTTAGCGGAGGTGTTGCCTCACGATCCTCACCAACAAACATCTGGGAGCTGGACTCACATCTAAATAAAGTCGGCTGCGAATCAGACGTTATGTCAACTCCTCAAGATGAAAGATGGAATTCTCATAATTTTTCTGGAATTTGGCAGCGAGAGGAAAATAATCACGCAGACGATCACGAATGCTTCCAGCTCGATGACTCATTAACACGCGTGTGCCGCTCACAGCTAACGAGCAGAAAACACGCAGCTGATTGGATGTGGCGTTCACAACAGACGTTTCAGACGATACCAGAAGATTAACGACGGTTATTATTACGCAGCTAATAAACGACCTGGACCCGAGTCGTCCATGTTTGTTTCAGCTGCACCTGTTGCTCTCGTTGGACTCAGAGAAAAAAAAACTCCATAAATGTGCCTGTGATAAACAGGATTGGCCTCATGTCAACACGATTTCCAGTAACTGCCCAGTGATGAAAGTAAGAAAACAAAGTTTGTGTGAAACCAGTAAAAACAAATGGAGCCTGTGATTGAGATGAGGTCCTCGTCAGGGGATTCATTAGAAATCATATTTCTCTAATGGTCAAACAGAAGAGCACAAACACATTTTTAGCGGCTCAGTCACTCGTCATTCGATATCGATAAATTAAACTAAATTGCAAACATCATAATAAATATTCAGAGATGAGTATAAACAGGATGAACAACGGGGGGGAGCGGACGGAAATTAAATCAATACACACACTTATTAATTTATCCGAGCAGGACAGTGGAGCAGCTTCCATGGCGACCATCAGGCCTCTCGTCAAAGCTTCGCCCAAAAATATGAACAAACACTGACTGAAAACTGCTAAGATATGAGTTTCCTGTAACTAGCAAAGCTTTTTATAAATACAGATCCTTGTTTTTTTACTTGCATTATTATAAAGTACATGAAGTGAAACCACATTTAAAATTACTAGATCCAGATTTGGATTTGGATCTGCACCATAAAACACTCAGTTATCTGGATGGACAGACGGACTGATATTTGTTTCCGTTAGCAGAAAATTATTAATAAATACACAAAATTGGAAAAAAATCCTTCTGAATCATTGCACAAAGTGACACTGAAAACTGGAGACTGCAGATAAGATATTTGAACTTCCTGAATCGCCTGATCCATATCCACAAAGTTCAAAAGGTTCCTGACGCATCATCAACCAAGTTCTGTTCAAATCAGCTAAAACAAAAAGAAACATGACGAAATGAGCTGTGCCTCTTTGCTGAGTCGACAAAATCTCATCCCAAGTTTGAGTCAGAAATCCAAAAACATATTCAATTAAATAGAGCATTGTTTGATTCATTTATAATAATCGTCTCTGGCTCTAAGTTAATAACAGATTCTCCGTGTTCCTCTCGTTCAGTTTTCCTGAAGTACATTCTGTTCCTCACGAGCCCCGGGGCCCCGGGGACAAACTGTGAGGAGACGAGGAAGGTGAACGCTGGAGGCCTCTGATCTGGAATCAGGCGAGAGGCCGTAAATCTCCTTGTTGACTGAAGGGAGACTGTTCTGGTGTCTGCTGTGAAATCACAATGAAGGGAGGTCGTGCAAAACGTCTGTTCCCTGAAACTTAAAAAGAGAGATTTCCCAGAGAAACAGTTTGAGGATGAATCAGGTCCTTCCACACCTTCCCCCTCCGTGCCTCTACCTGCCCCATGTGACCTGCTGAATTATAATTACAGACATGAAGTGGAGCTGGAGGCTGATGTGAGCGCTGCGTCTCTCCTGTTGCCTCTGGTGAGACAAGCTTCACAGATTTAAAAACTGAGACGTTACACGAGGTCGAGTACGAGCGGTGAGAGGCTCCTCGACTTCTCCACTTCGCACTCAGGGTCTTAGTTTCAGGTCAATAACCCAGAGGACGAGTCTGTAACCTCCACCGAGACCCAACAGTTCCTCTAGAGACATCCACATGTACACACTCATGAATATCACTCCCTCCTGCACTTTGTTTCCGGGGAGGTGAAAATATGTTTAAGCAAACTTTGATTTTGCTAGAAAGATAAAAGTTGCTCAGTCGTTCCTCTCTTTGGTTTTATGCTCCAGGATGTAACCCGTTGACATAATTAACAAAACATTAAAATATGAATCATGTCTGATGTCTTATTACAGGATCACGTAATTCATGATGCACTCTATTCTATGATAATCAGCCCTCTGGTGGCTAATTCACTTTTCACTGTGTTTGCCCTGTATCTGTGAAGCTCTTGGAACGCTGCCCCTCTTTAATGCAGCCTCCGCCTCACAGAGCATCTGAACAGATCGATATCGGCGAGCGGGGCTGAGAGCTTCCTGTCGGGCAGGAGATCTGTAAGTGATGAACGCCGGAGAGAAGCTCTCGTCCCACTCGAGCTCCTGTTGAAACCAGACAGACTCCGGCTCTTCAGAGTGAAGTGGCTCAACGCCGCAGCCGTGAGCAGAACAACAGACCAGACGCTCAGGAGTATTCCAGAGAATGTCTCTAATTTTAGCAGATGAGACGCTGGAGTGGTCTGTGGACACAAACAATAAACCTTCACTGGGCTGTGATCACATCTTGGAAGAGAGATGGAGAAGCGAAGGTGAGAAAACAGGAACGTAGACAAGATGCAGTTTTGATTATTTGATATAAAACGATCAACGAGGTTTAAGTGAATCCAGAGTGTGGACGGTAAATAAAGATGGACGACATGACTGCCTTCCCACAATGAAGCCAAAGTGTTTTGATCGCCCCCTGTTGGCTGGTTGCAGTATAGATTCTTTAAGTATAAAAGTATAAAAAAACAAAACCAACAGACAGAAACTATAACCAGAACAATGACAGATGTAACTACACAGGCAGTCGGGTCCAAACGAAGTCTTGACCTTTAATTACACATGGATCCAATCAGCGTCCAGCTCAGAACGCCAGGACACGGCGCCAAACTGTGTGATCCCTGTGGAGCGCCGGGGACATCACATGATTGAGTTTGAGATTCTGCCATTTTGTGAGATGTCTTATTGAAATCAGCTCAGAGAAACAGTGTCTCCGGAGAAACAATGAAACAAGGTAACGATGTGAAAACAAGGGAAACCCGGCAGAGCCAAGTCAAGCCGAACACACGATGATGGAATCTTCCATCATCCATGTGCTTTTACTTTGGGGACAAACTGTCAAACAGGAAGTGATTCTTTGAATGTTGTTGATATGATAATATCTATAAAAATATATAGTTCAACTTTACACTGGACTTCCTCCCTAACAATTTACAATACACTTTCCAAGTGTGAATTTGATAAGAGAAAAAAATAGAGAGTTTTGTTCCACATACAAACAAACAGACTTCGTGGAACTAGTAAATAAATAAAAAACAATACAAAATAGTAGAAAGAATCTGAATATAAATCTACTGAAGTTAAGTACATATACATAAACAAATGTACTAAAGTACAATAAAGTAAATGTACTTTACTTTATTGTACTTTAGTAAAATAGATTGGATGGATCCAATCTATTCTTCGTGAGAACGTTTTTCACGTCCATTTTAATATTCCATGTTATTTCAGTCAGTTCTTCCTCTTCCAGCTAAAAGCTACTAACTTGTTTATTCTGTTCATCCTAACTAACTTCACCAAACTTCTGTTGTGACAGTAATTTCCGTCATATTCCCCCCTGGAGCATTAATACGAATTTACTAAGAAGTCACCTGCACCCCCGAGTCGTGTCCCCGTCTCCATGAGAAAGTGAAGAAGCGTAAATTTAGGATTTGTGTTTAAAAATCTGAAATATCCAGAATAAACACCAGGACTCCTCCGGGACGTGAAGGACAAACATTTCACAGCAGAGTGTTTCTCTGTGAACAAAATTGGTGTTTTCAGCTGCAGTCACAGACGCAGCATGAAGCCAGGATAAACAAAGCCCCGTCTACACACACACACACACACACACACAGAGAGAAGACTGTTTGTGATGTGTATTTGTAGATAAGGTTTTGACTGAGGTATTTCTTCTTCTCTCTCTGGGTTTTAAAATAACTTGTGATGATATAAATCTCAAGCGTAAGCAGGGTGTTTTTTCCCAGTTTGCACTTCAGGCCTTGTGGCTTAACAGATTTAAAAAAGGCACACACAAACACACACACACACACACACACACACACAACTCCTGGTGATGCACCAGCCCCTGCAGGTTGTCATCCTCAGAGCCGGACAGTCGAGCTTCTGCTCAGTGTCCCAGCAATCCTCGGAGTCTGTGAAATAAAAAGGTGACAGATCGGAGGACAGCTCGGGAGGGAAAGTCTATAAATAGCCGTCCTGCCTCGTCCAGAATTACAGTTTATTTAGAATATCTTGAGTCAGTGTCAGGCCGGACGCTGGTGAACTTCTTGACTCACTTGTGCATCTTCTCCTCGCTCCAGGGACAAAGTCTCATTCCGGTCAGGAAGTAGATGGAGGCAACGCTTTTTATAGTTGGATTTTAAAGAAGAATTAAAGTTGTCAAGAAGAAATAAACAGTTTATTACAGCTGGAAGTTCGATTTTGTTTCTATTGGAGCGAAGACGCTGGAGGTGCTGAGGGCTGCAGCGCCCCCTGAAGGGCGAGGCGCTGTAACTACAAGGAAAAATACTTTTACGAAACAAATATATAAACATTTAGAATTTTATGGAAACATTCTGAGTCGTGTAGTTGGTGTAATGTTCACTCCTTTGTTAAAGGGAGCTTTTTATGAACTACGGTGCAGAGCAAAGTTAGAAAACTTTGTGTTCATCCTACCTGGTTTATCTGCACTGAACACATCACGGTCAACTTGTTTCATCTAACTATAAACTAACTTTGCTTTATTACTGTTCACGTTCTTGGTTTATACACAAGTTTGAATGATTTACTGTCTATTTCCGACATCATCAAATAACTGAAACTTACTTGAAAATGTAACACAAGTGACAAGAACTACCCAAAACATGTACTTTGAGATTTTGTATTTGGTCAAAGTCCCATACACTAACATAGAGGAGGCTGCGTTTATGACCTATACTGCATACAGCCACCGGGGGGCGATTAGACTCTTGCAGTCATGTCGTCATTCGTTCTTTAGTCTGGTTCTAAACACAACTGAAGACATTTTCATTCACAGTTTTATATTCATCGGATCCAGAGACATAATCCAGATTATTTTATAAGAATCGTTCGTGCACTTTATTCCGAACATAATCTTGGATTCATCCCGTGCTTCACATTCCAGTTTCCCACACGTGTTCACAACCTGAAGCCTGAGCGGCTCCGTCTGGTCGGAAGTGTCCGTTCACTCCGCTGCCACTGAGAGGTTTACATTTTTTCATAAGATAAATGACATTGAAAATGGGCGAGTTTCTTTTGAAGCGAATCCAGAGGAGAAGTGGGATAAGTGAAGAGGCTGGAAATGTTTTTTTCCTTTTCCTCCATCGAGGCCACAACATCTTCCATGTTCACGTAAGTGGAACCATGCACATGGTGGGCAAATGTCTCAAGACGATTTCAGATCCTGTCAGAGACTCGAAGCCACATGATTAACTCAATGCAAACATTACTTTGAAGACATGAAATTTAAATTATCAAAGGAAATAAAACCGTTTTTATTCATCGTTATTTTGACCATTTCGCATCTTCAGCGTAAAATGTGCTAATCTGCTGCAGATGTGTGAAACACAAACATGCTGTGTATGAAAAACAATGTTAATGCACTGTAACATGTTTGTGTTTGGATCCTTATCCAGATGTGAGCCTGATTTGAAGTAGATTCCAGAACTTGACTCTTCTGATTACGTGAATCACATGAATTCTCAGAAGAACACCAGATTAATTCTGATGGGCTCGACCTCACGATGGCACGAAATCCTCAGCAAAACAAATCTCTTTATAAAACTCAAGTTACCACCGAGGAGGAGGTTTTCATTTGTGTTTCTTTGTTTAGTGTTCGCTTGTTAGCAGGAACACGCAAAAAAACTACTGGACGGATTTCCACGAAACTTGGAGGGTGAAGTTTGGGTCAGGAAAGAAACCATGAAACTTCGGTGTGGATCTGGATCAGGGTCCGAACAGGCGTTAACCTCTGTCCACTTTATTTGACATAAGGCGACATTTTCTCTGATGTAAGACTAAGAATTATGGTCTTTGTAGTGTGATTGTTGGATTGTGCAATTTCATAAAGATCAAAATAAAAATCTGGATTTACAGCTTTAAAGTAATTGGGATAAATTCGGAATGGTTTCTAACAAATGGGGGGGATAATCTAATATAACAAATGTGTTTTTAATACCAACTTAAATATGATCAAACCCTGAAGGATGAGCTCAGCCGTATGTGTGTGTTCAGAGGAGGAACAGGTGACTTCCTGTGTAACTTCCGGGAGGCGGAGCTACAGGAGGAAGTAGCCAGGTAAGGAGAGGAGTAGAAGAAGAAGGAGATTTCAAATTAAGACACTTAATATTTAGGTTTAGATTAAAAAGTCATCAATTGGATTTAAAATTATAACTTGGATGTTACATTTAGATTTAGATTCAACCTAAAGGTTTTAGGTTGAAACGTATTTACATTATCTTGGATATATATGTATTTTATGAAAGAAAGTAAATGTTAAAAGGTTTAAAAAATATTGCTGTTAATCAGTTTTTAAAACGTTACTTTAAAACGTTGGAGGCGTTGAACTCTTCAGATTCCAGAGTTTGTGTGAACATGAACTCAGAGGAGCCTCCGGGCGTCTGAACCAATCCTCATCCATTACACTCATCTGTCAGCTCATCACTCTGAAGCCGATGCATCAGCTGACACGTCTGACTGACGGGTTTTCTCCAAGTGAGACGCGTCTTAGTTCTGTCCAGCACAGAAGGAAACTTGTGTTCGTGAAGTATTGTTCAGTTTGTTTACACAAACTATCACTGATTAAAGTACCAGCGTTTCCTGCCCTTCTCTGAACTGTGTTTACCTCTGGTTCTCATGGGGCTGCTATCGGTTCAAACAGAACCTCAGGGTCCAGATCTAATCACGACTCCGAGATACGAACCTTTTCCTGTTTTCCTTCTCAGTTTCCCTCCAAAATTAGCGTCTCTGCAGACTCAGAACAAATGTCCAGAGGAAGAAGTGGAAGTATCGAGATGCAGAGACGCTGAAAGGGCCCGAATGGATCTGTGTAGAGATTAACTTTTTAAAAATATTTGGATCCGCCTGTCCAGACTCTTAATCCCCTCCATGCGGGTCACTGATCGCACACCGTGGGATTAACTTTCACTCTCGCACCTAAAATGGAGTTGAAATGGACGGAGAGCTCGGCTCATGACGGAGGATTAACAAGTGAACACGTTCCAACATTTCAGTTCCTTACATACGATGGAAAGTTTCTACTTCTGTTGCACACAAAAAACACAAAATACAACAAGGCCTGGACTTTGTGGAACCTACATTTCTCTAACCTCACACGTTTTACTGAAATCACCTCAGTGTCGATTGTACAAGTGTCTAAATTTAACTGGAGCAACAGGACGTCTTTCTTCCTCAAGACGTTTCAGCCACTTCATCATCATTTGGGTTTCTAATGACGGTGGTGGAGAGAGAGGCCCAGTGTGTCGGAACAGACCCAGAGGTGTGAGAGAGCTGGTGATCACATGTTTCAGTGACACACACACACAAACACACACACTGTAGTAACATGTGAGAATGTGCAGATAACCCGTGCTGCCTGCTGGGCGTTTGATAAGAGTGGAGATTGTGATGAAACAGCTGGAGTCAGTTACTGTGAATGAACATCAGGAAGCCGAGGCCGATCAGAAGATGAAGCTCCTCCAGCAGAACATCTCCCGATAAGACCTCCAGCATCTTCTCCATCCGGCTCTCATGTAAGTTCACATCCTGAGTCGTGTTGTTCATTATAAATATCTACTTCTTTGTTTCCTTTAAACGTCTCTGAATCGGTTCATTTTACTACAGAGCAGATAACTGTTGTGTAATTATTACGATCTGTGTGTAACTGGTTGGAAGGTGGAAGAAGTGATTTATTACTCTTTTCTCAAGTGGCAGCTTTTTGATACGTGTGTGTGCTCGTGGTGTCAGTGTGTTGGCGACGGTCAGAGAACAAAGAGTCGAACATCTGCTGCTTCAGAACAATGTTCAGACCTGAATCCAAAGCAAACAGCTCATCACAGTGAGTGTGAACCCTCGTCTTCATCCAACGAACGAGAACCTCGAGGAAAAACCAGAGAAGTGTCCTGAGCTTAGAATGAATCCTGATGACAAACTGTGAAAACACTGACAGGAAGCTGGAGATTTGCTCCAGTGTGTGTTTGCTCAGGTGCACAACAGAGGGGTGTTGTTGTTGGTTCGGTGCTTGATCTCAGTCAGAGCCTCCTCTTCCTCCCACACACTCATTATCTGAGCGAGTTTCCCATCACTGGACGAACTGAGGGAATACAATAACAAAAGAGAGTGATCCTCACAGATGTGGGAGCTGCTCGGCCAATAAAACAAGAGACAAAGAACAATTATGTGTTTCACAGGAATCATCTTGTGTTGTGAAGCCGCTACGTGGACTCACAACATGACATCAGTCACGAAAGCCTGGAGGTCGTGAGGTCATGGGATTGCTGCCAAAACTCAGGTTTTCAAAATATGCAGGTGACTCAGAGGAGTCGATTAGAGTTATTGTTTTTATTGGAAGATAAATAAGAATTGATCTTTAGCCTTCAAAATTACTTAATAAAAACTGTTTAAGAGTATTACAGCTTGAAAATGTTGTGTAGCATGTTAACATTGGTATTAAACATCTGGTGTCATAACTTTATTATTTTCCAACAGTCATGTGGTTTGAAAACCATAATATTAGGAATAAAAATTAAAAAAATACAGCCAATAAATTATGAGGATGCCTCACATGCAACACAGATGAAGGACGTGAACCCATTGTGAGTTCTGCTGTGTGGTTGAGCCAGTTTGTTTAATTTTAATGAAGTTCTTAATTAACTTGTTCTGACATGACCATTACAACATGAAGCTTGTTGTGTAGCGCCTCCTGGTGGTGAAAGGACACTTTTACCTCCAGCAATAAAGAATCTGAGGCCGCGTCTGAAATTGAAATCACATTTATTGTTTGTTCTGGAGTCGATTCACTTAAAACTTGCCCCTTTGTTTACAGTACTTTCCTCAACTGCATCTTTTATCTTCGAAGTCATCGTCATGTCACTCATCTTCTCACACAGACACACAAACACACACAGACACACACACACTCATTCACACCAAGCAGCCAGTTTCACCAGCTGAGGCTTTTTCAGGCAATTTTTTAAAAAGGGATCCGACGCACCGGCCTCATCGTTTACATCCCATAATGCAGCCACAGAGCTGTGAGAGGCGTCTGGTGCTCTGTGGCTGCAGGGAGAGGTTCTTCTTCATCATCATCATCATCCTCATCATCATCTCAACGTGCAAAGTAGTCGTCCCCCTTTGTTTATTAGAGTCCTTTGATACCAGGACGTGACAATCACATTTCAAATGTTTTCCTCGCGCTCAGTCGCTCGCTCTCCGTCTCGGGAACATTCTCACCAGCACCAAGGTTTCAGCTTGGAGAGACTAACAGATACAAATAAAAAATACTCTAAGATTCACTTTGCAGGACTGCAAATACAGAAATGCACAGAGCAATAAAAAATACATAGATCGAAGGTTGAAATCAAATCACACCAGAGGAATTAAGATCACTTAATTTTCTTTTTAAACTACCTTGCTATTAGAGCTGCGGACGGCTCTACTAGCATCCACAGCTGCTTAAGTACATGTAGTTATATAGTATGTATCTATACTCCATAAAAGGGTCGGGGTATCATTTGGATCGAACAGTCATGTTTTCAAACACTGGAACAAAGTTGTAAAAGGTCGTGAGCCTACGTGGACCCTCAGCTCCATGTTGATGTGAACACAAGGTTCTGTGTTCAGAACGAGGGCTGAAGCTTCATTTGTGTTTACTTGGAATAAATCAAACCCCTATAGTAACAACAGGAGTCCAGGGGCCCCCGAGGCGTTCAGAGCCCGGGGGCCTCGGCGGCGCAGGTAGAGGATGCAACCCGCCGCTGGTTGGTTCAGTCCATTGTTCGGCGTGGAGCCTCGGGGGGGGAACTCCAGAGCTGTGCAGAGCTTCCTCCACCATCAGGTCCCATGTAAACAGCTGATCCAGAGGCAAGACAAGGAAGTAAACAGACTCTTTGGCACATCCGACACCGTGATGGATGCATTAAAGTCCTGATCCGACTTCAGCCTCTCTCTCAGAGCCTGGGGGGGGGCGTCCGATCAAGCAGGTTTACTTCTGTCCTTCTCTTTCAAAATGGGAGACAAATGCACGTTTTGCTATGTATGTACACAAACATACAAACTAAGACACACACCCAGACTGCGCACGGGGAGTAAAAGTGCAACGCTGACCTATTTTCAAAACATTCCAAAAGATTCTACTTAAGCTTTAAAATGACCTAGTTGTTACCACATTCAGATGCATGGTAATCATAATAAATAAATACGAATTTGGGCGACACTGAAAATGGCAGGAAGAGAAAATCTCAGAAACACTGTGAACGGAAAACAAACTTTGTGTGGCGTTGTGTATTTTCTATGGCCCCACTTCTCAGAGATAGAAACACAACTGTGCCTCTGACACGACAACAGCTCGGTGCTGGAACCAGTGAACGTCACGGAAGGCAAAACGTCACTGGTTCAGTAAAACGGGGCAAATGGTCGATTGTGTGTCTGTGCGTGTGCAGATAAGGTTTCAATAGGTGCTTCAAGCTACATTCAAGCAAAATGTATATTTGGGTCTTCCCTTTTTGGCTGTGCTTCCACTTCTTGCTCCTTTAACCAATCAGAATTAGTCGTTTCAGTAAGTGCTGAGTGACCTCAACGGTAAAAGTGCCTTTTTAACACCAAGTGTTACCACATGTTTAAAATCTCAACCACAAGATTAGAGTTAATGTCTTTAAATCTCAGTCCAGGGGGGGGGGTTGGCCTGGGGAGGAGGGGGGGGGTTAAAGTTTGATTAACCCCTGATTCGCCCTGTGAGCGAGGAATGAGGGTCCGAATCAATACCTTGACATTTCAAGATAAACAAGAAACACAAAGACATAAGTTTGTCTCTCCTTATGACCTTGGACATTACCCACAATCCCCGGCGTGCGGATTAGCCAGGAGGGCTTGGTTCCCACGGTAACGGGACTCAGAAGGTGCTCTTTGGAGACGCTCGTCCACAACAACACAGTTTGTGAAGGTCAACGGAAAAGAGACAGATGGACGAAAAGAAGGCGTGAAGGCAGAAAACAAGACGAGGACTTTGAGCTTACACCACCTGGGGGGGGACGGGGGGTGGAGCCGGAGAAAGGGCGGGCTGCTGCTCCTCCGAGACCTTCACAACCTCCGTGGCAGTGGCGGTGCGGGCACACTCGGCTACAGGCGTAGGGGAGCGGCTGTTGGGTGCCATGGTGCGGGTCGGGGTGGAGGCGAGGGCCGGCGTGGTGGAGGTAGAGGTGGAGGCCGGGGCGGAGGCCTGGGCCGGGGCGGGGGGTTCAGCGGACGCCGCTCTGGGAGCAGCAGGCTTGTTGTAGTTCATCTTGAGGATGTGCTGCTGGAGGTGTCTGATCCAGTCCTCCTGCACCGACAGGGGGCCGTGGAACTCCACCTCGCAGAACCTGACGGAGACAGAGACACACACAGTTGATCTGCTGCTCGGGGATTAAGGAACCATTTAAAATCTCCTACCCGACACATCCATTCTCCGTCTCGCTATTTCTTTACTGTTAAATGTGTTTTTTCACTTGAGTCGTGCAGGTTTTCACTCACCGGCACTTCAGGGTGTAGAACTTGCCCACCAGTTTGACCAGTGGGTAGGAGGGGGGTTTGGGCACCAGGGCAGGGACGGTGCCTGTGCGGGGGGGCTTCGGAGGGCCGCTGTCTCTCTCCGTTCCATCTGGACAAGACGGGTGCTTCAGGGGCCGCCGCTCGAAACCTTCACAGGAGGGAGGAGGTGACACCGTGAAACACTCTTGTATTTAAGTGCATCAGGATGGAGCTGCAGCAGATACTCTGTTTTTAAGTCTGTAGCAAAGATTCAAATCACGAGGTGCTCTTGACTGCAGGCTTAGCAAGATAAAGTTGAAACTGTCAGTAGTTTGGTATCTGGAAACTGAAAGTCACGGTAGAAATGTATAAAGATAAAAGAACGAGTCACTGGAGACAAAAGGCCGGCTCAGTGAAAACCTCTCAGTTCGTTCTCCTGGTGAAACACTTTGAATTCAATGTTTCAAACTGTTTATATGTCCAACTAGTCCAAAGTTAAAACTGCTATAGTGTTGCTCTGAGTCTTCGGGCCTCCTGTTCACTCTTTGAATAATAATAATAATATAATAATAATATTGTTTACACTCCTTAACACTATGTGCTTCCCACACAAAGGACACACAAGCAAAAATAACATAAAAACAAATAAAAACTGTCCTAACAGAATAAATAAAAGACCCAAACCACTCAAGGATTAGCAGCTGTTAAGTTGAAGTGTATTTGTTCATGTGCTCCTCACGTACCTCTGGGCAGACGCACATTCAGCTCGCTTCGTGCCACCTGAGCTTGGAGCGGGAGGCCGCCGGCGAGCCGCAGGGGGGCGGGGCTGCTGCAGCCGGGCCTGGAGACGGAGGCCCGGAAGTCGGACCCGGTGTTTACGCCCTCTGTGACCTTGGAGGATCCCTGGGTGACGTCCCGGCCCTGCGATCGCACCAGGCTCACGGCCAGAGAAGAAGACCACTGCGAGGAGGAGGAGGAGGAGGAGGTGGAGGAGGCTTTCTGCTGCGAGAGGAGGAGGAAGGAGAAGTGTCATCATCAGCTTTCACCTCCCGACACGGAGCTGCTGACGTTATAACGCTGCCTTGTTATTACGAAAACGCTCAGACAGCAATTATCATCCTCAACACATGATGCTACAGTCAACACTGATCAGTGAACATGAAGCTGCAGCTAGAAACCAGTTTGCTTAGCTCAGCACAAAACTACCAACTTGTGTCTGTTAAATTTTAAACTGACTCTTTGGGTTTTTGTTTGTTGGTCGTTGAAAAACATCCGAGACTTTTAGAGACAATGGATTCAGGAAAATGATTCGTTGCAGCCAGAAAACTAATAATTACTTTCATCGTTTCTCCAGCGGATGAAATGTTAGCAGTGAAATATTTTTCTTTCCTGAAATGAAACCAGAAATGTTTTCCTGTGTTTGAACACGAGCCACGAATGCTTTCTAGTAAACCAGCCGAATTAATTTATTTAATAGCATAAAATTTGACTCTCTATAATTGTTTGTATTTGCATGTATTATGGTCCTTTTTTATCATGATGCAGTATCTCAAGCATTTGGTAGAAATCGTTGTTATAAGAAAATATATATGAAAATCGCCCAAAAGGAAAAAGCAAACCAAAAATGTTTCCGTAGGTTTTTTCTCAGTTGGGTTATTAAAGGGTTAAATTAAATTTTTCGTTCTGTTAATAAAATTGTGAGAAATTGCTAAATATATGAATATTTCCCAAAAGTCCAATATCTAAAAGTAGCTCAACGTTTTCCCTGAGAAACTGGAACCATGTTTTTTTCAGTTTTTGCACAATTACTTGAAAGATAATTAGATCAGATTAATTTCCATCAACCCACTGATCAATTATTCTATTTATATTCTCTGTAAATGGATGAATATATTTCTAATGGTGCCATCGGTCTCGACTGGGACCTCAGACATACGTGTAACCGCCCAGTACAAGCCGCCCAATTTTTCCCAGTATGAAAAGAAACGTACAATATGATTACAAGGACGTTTAAAAGGTAATGTGTTCTGTATGTGTGTCACATCCCAGCTCAGGGAGAAGGTGTGACAGTGACGCAAATGCACCAGAACCTAATTCAGGAGGTGGAAGAAAAAGGAATAATAACACACGTACATTTTTTCTTCTATCAGCAGCAAAACCATAATTTATCTGAAGATGAAACATAAGCTGCCAGGCTCCCGGGTTACTATGGCAACTATCAGGCCAATAGCTGAGTTGTTCTGGCATCTGTCCCCGCAGTGGTGGTGTGTAAAGACACAGGATCTACAGTGAGGCTCAAAGCTGCGAGACAACACGTCTGAAGCTTTCCAAGACACAAAATGTCTGTCGAGCCACCGGCTGAGGAATGTTAGATCTCCAAACATGACGCCTGCTCAAAGACGCTGGGAGGAGCTGAGATGTAGCACAGTGGGTTTTTATCTTTCACATATTTCACATTTTCTCTCTGAAAGGAAAGAGTCACATTTGCCACAGTGGATTTATCTGGAGAGCAGATTAACCCAAATGAGGGCTGAGAACTTAGTGACTGGAGTGAAACAGTTAGTTGCTGGTTCTCCTCACCTTCTTGAGGGAGGAGCGGCTGCCCTGCATGTAGCTCCGGTGCATCTCCAGAACCTTCTGGGGCCGGCTGCGCATCCAGGCGCTGAGCGTCTCGATGGGGGATCCGTTCACACACCACTCGGTCACGCCGAACTGCCTCAGGTGGGCCCGTGCGTGGCTGGCCAGAGCCTTACGGTTCTCGAAGTAGAAGCCACACAGCTCACAGCTGGGATCTGAAGGGGAGGAAGAAGAGTCAGTACGAAACTGATGTGGAGTTGAATGAGACCAGACAGAAACCTGACAGCTGCTCACCCTGGTGTCCGTGCTTGTCCGGGGAGGCTTTTCTTTTGTAGGAGAAATCGTGTGGCAGAGGTGAGAAGGTCTTCAGCTGACGTGGAGGAGAGCGGGAGGTCTCAGCCGACTGGGCCTCCTCCGACAGGGGCCTCTTGCCCGGCGGGGACATCCTGAACAGCTTCCCAGCAGGGGGCGTCCCAGATGGGCCCACGGAGCCCAGGCCCTGCTTGTGGAGTCTGGAGCCCGACTGCAGCAAACTGAGAGGAGATTTACGGTACTTGGACGAGTGATAGCCCGAGACACCCAGACCCTCCGAGCCGCCGGCGCCCTCCCACCGGTTGGCCCCCTGGCTCGACTCCTTCTTCACTCCCAGGTCGGAGGAGGAGGTCACCCCTCTCTTGTGCATTACCTCCTTGAGGGTGTCGATGGGCGAGCCGTTGACCGACCACTCCGTGATGCCCATCTGCCGCAGGTGGGAGCGGGCGTGGCTGGAAAGGCCTTTACGGTTTTCAAAATATTCCCCACAGAACTCGCAGCGGATATCCCTCGTGGGCTCGACCTCGTGGGCCATGGCTGAGGAAGAACGAGAACATATCAGGTCTCAAAACATCCATACTCTCATCTAACTCTTAGTAAACATGTCAACTATTCCCTTAAATGGCTTAAAGACTAAACTCAATGTTACCCAAGTTGAGGGGGAACGAATTGTCGGCGCTGCTCCAGCTGCAGCTGAGAGGTTCAGCGGAGAAGCTCCCAGACCTCCCCACAGCTCCCGGCGTGGTGACCTCCAGCTGCACCGGCTCAGGCTTCAGCTTGAGGATCAGCCCGCCAGAAGACGTCGGTGGAGCCGAGCCCGATTTGGATACGGCGGGCTGGGCGGGACTGGAGGGACGGGCGAAGGTGAAGGGCAGGCGGCTGAGCAGCGTGGCCGAGGGAGAGGAGGAGGTGGACAGAGGAGAGCGAGGAGGTCCCGGCGAGGATGGAGGCGGAGTTTTGAGCGGTTTGAGAGGAAGGGCGCAGGGGAGGCCCCGGCGTGTGATGATCTCCCTCAGGGTGTCGATCGGGGAGCCGTTCACCGACCACTCGGTGATGCCCATCTGCCGCAGGTGGGAGCGGGCGTGGCTGGAGAGGCCTTTACGATTCTCAAAATACTCCCCGCAGAACTCACAGCCTATTTCCTTTGGAGGGTCACCTGGGAGTTGATAAAATAAAAATAATAACAATTACACACCTTATCCAAGACGTGTGTCAGACACGTGCACCGGACTCCGGATAATCTCCAGACCTTCTCCAGAAGAGTGAGGAGAAAACAGCAGGAGATTATCTGGAGGATTCGAGCGAGTGGACCAATTATCTCAGGATGAAAACGTGATATTTAAGATATAAATATATTTCTGTGTTCTTAAATGTGGTGTCACGGCAGCCCTTACTGTGTGGAAGCGCCATGAGCTCGCCACTGCTCAGGCGGAAGAGCTGCATGGAAGACGACTTGTGACGTTTGGCAGGCGGGCTGAGTAAGGACGAGGACGAGGTAGCTTTGGACGAGGACCCTCCCCTCGCCGTGGTCACCTTGTAGAGGAGGGATGGCGGGGGGGAGGAGGAGGCGAGGCTGAGCATGGACAGCTTCGGGCGGGAGGAGGAGGAGAGCGTGGTGGTGGCGTGGCGCCGCGACTCTGCGAGGCTGTCGAGCGTCAGCGTGCTGGCTTTGTGCTTGAAGTCGTCGCTCTCGATGAGGCGGTTCAGGAGGTCGATGGGCGAGCCCTTGGACTCGGAGTACTCCACCCCGAAGTGCCGCAGGTGGGCCCGAGCGTGGCTGGACAGGCCCTTCCTCGTCTCGAACCAGGCGCCGCACAGCTGACACACGATGTCCTTGTTGGGGTCGACCTCCAGCGCTGCAGAGGGAGGAGAAAACAAACCAGTGTGATCTCTACAGTGGTACCAGGGAGTCATGGGGGGGGCGGCGACACTTACTGAGGTTGAGGGGGGCGTCGTTCTCCTGTGGAGCCCAGAGCGGCTTGGCTGCTGCCGCGGTGGAGGAGAGGGCAGAGGTCAAGCTCTTCATGCCCCCGGCCTTGTGCTCCGGCGAGCGCAGGGGGGAAGACACCGGCAGCAGAGAGGAGATGGGAGCCTTTCTCACCACTGAGCCGGAATGAGGCGGCGCCGGGGAGGCACCGGGTGAAGGCGAGGGCGTGGAGGAGGAGGAGGAAGAGCGTGGCACCGCTTTCGCTGCTTTGGCCAGGAGGGAGAGAGGGATGGGCTTCTCGTCCATGTCGTCTAAATCCTCATCTCTCCGAGGAGCGGGAGCGGGGGGGCACTTGGCCGAGAGGGGCGAGCTTATTTGGCTGTCGAGGTTGCGCTCCTTGGCGATTTGGTAGAGCAGGTCGATGGGGGCTCCGCTGCTCTCCGACACGCTGATGCCCAGCTGGCGCAGGTGGGAGCGAGCGTGGCTGGAGAGACCACGTCTGGTCCCGAACTGAGCTCCACACACCTCACACCTCAGGTTGTGTTCTGTGAAGGAGGCAAAGAGCAGCTGATGAGACATAGAAACATCTGCTATCACAAGCTGCTCTCAGACATGCACTGAATCTCCAGACGTTCTCCAGAGGGGCTGCGAGAACCGAGTTTCACCGAGAGTGGTTGAGTTGATGAAAAACCGAAAAATGTAAATATCTCAGGATGAAGAATCGATGCCACACACGTAGAAGACACCGAGGAAGATGTCAAAGAGAGCTTTAGGTGATAAGAGCCGAGAGAGGCCTCTGGAGACGTTTCCCACGAAGTTCACATCTCAAAACGACCATTAACTATTCTGTCTATTCAGCAATAACACAAAGTTTGCAGAGCATCAGCAGGTGGCTCTGGTTGTTTCAGAGGCCACAGAAGTCCCAGAGGACACCTCACCTCACTTACCCTCCCTGTCTACCTCCAGTCTGCAGGACCCGTGTGAGAGCTGCTCTGATTAGCCCCCGAAATACATTTGTCTCCCTCTCAGGATGTCCCCGGGGACACCGCTGCCTGGCGGGAGGTTTTCGGCGACGCCTCAACGCCCCGACCCGAGGGGCAGTTGTACAATTTCCCCGCTGACAGCTGAGATAAGATTGGGCTGTCACCACCCTGGAGTCGGCGTTCCCATATTTCTCCCTCACCCTTGGTGTCTGCATCCTCCGCGGGAGAGATGCCGTCCGTCTCGGCGCCGCACAGCCCCGTCCTCTCCGGGCTGGAGCTCAGAGCGTCCAGAGCGTCCAGAGCTGAAGGCTGCAGCTCCTCCTCGTCCTCTTCATCGGCAGCCTCCTCCTCGTCCCCTACAACACAACATCCACATGAGCGTGCCACGTTAATTACACCAATTAAAGCGCCTGTGAGGATAAATCACCTCGAATGGAACAATGTCCTCTGAGGACTCGGTCTCCAGATCAGACTGGATTTGTCGTGTAAAGATTGTGTTTCTGAGATGGAAATAAAAAAAGACGGATGCTCATTCTCTATAATTTCTCAGTCCCTGAAACAAAAGCTCATCTTCTGTGAGGAAAACAGTTCAAGTAGCTGATGAGAACCGGTGACTGAAAAGTATTAACTGCTCCACAGAAGGAATCGAGCGGAGAGCGGCCGGTTCCCCCGCAGTCACACATTCCTGGGACAAAAGTGCCATTTTCTGCGACAAATCGTTAAATCAAACAGCGACGTGGAGTCAGACAATGGTTTCTGTCTGGTGGGCGGATCTGCGCGTGTCACTTCATCTCCCGCCTGGAGAAGATGTGACACCTCAGGGCGTGAAAAGCACCGAGAGTCACAAAGAGGACGATGCTGAGGAGCCAGGGGGAATCTGGGGACACAGGGGATGAGGAGACAAGTTGACTCGCGGAGCCCCCCCCACCCACCCCGGGGACACGGATACACTTCCTTTAAAGGAGCGGATGAGTTGTAGCGAGATGCGACCAAAAAGTTACAATGGTTACAACAAAAAAAAACACGCACAGTCGCGTGCACATGAAAGCACAGCGTGTCCCCTGTCGGAGATCAAAGCCGAGGAAAATGGCGAGGATTGGGCAACTGGAGGTAAATTCACGGATCCTGCAGCACGGGAGGGTTCGGACGTCACCCCGCACGCGCACGGTTAAACACCGACACCAGCGCGCGTGCATGACGTGTGGGGTGGCTGGGGCAGCGCAAACCACAACAACCCAAGCGTTTCTCCTTTTTTTGTATATATATATATTTTGGGTTGACGTGCACGCGTACCTGCATGTGCGCGCGACCCTGCCGCTCCGATACAGACTGTGGGTGTCTGGGATGTGACAGCGGACGCGGCGCAGGACGCGACCCGGGGACACGCGGTGCGCAGCGGCGAGGAGGAGCGCGGTACTCACCGGTCCGCAGCCGCAGTGCATCGGGCTCCCGGCGGCCGCAGCCAGGCGCTCGCTCCGCTATTGTTTGGGTCTGCGGGGAGGTGGAAGCAGCCATTTTGCCCCCATATGCACCGCTAAGCTAAGGCGTGACCAATCGAGTGGAGGCGGAGGTTGGGATGAATGCGCCGAGTGCCACATCTACCACCGGCACCAGGGAGAGCCACTCTCTCTCTCTCTCTCACACACACACACACGTACACATGCACACGCACACGCACACAATAAATGCCTGAACATAAACCCAGGTCTTAACCCTCAGTCTATGTCTAAAATGGTCCTCACAAAGGTAATAGTATTAGTAGACACATACTGACATATATAAATATATATATAAATATATATATATATATAATAAATGCTGGAGCTCTTTCTCCATCCAAACTGAATAACCTCATTGTGTCACTGATGTGAATCTGATTCTATCTCCAGAGTCTGAACCCTCTGACAGAGACATGGACCGACCACCACGTCCTCATAAGGTCAACAAGTTCACTGGTCCTCACAAAGACAGGTTTATAGACATAGTAGTACAAATACACACACACCTATATCTTACTGAAAACACCTTAACACACACCCACACACACACACACACACCTCTGTGTTAGATAAAACTCCTTAACAATCACACACTTCTATTATAGTGAAACACCTTAACACACACATCTCGCAGTAGTTCTAACCCCAACACACACACCTCTATCTTAGTGAGGACACTGACTCACACAATACACAACAACCTGAGTCCATCACATCTACCTGCAGCACCTCCTCGACCACACATCACTCACACACTGCCTGTTCAGAGGCGATGTGGGGTTCAGTGTCTCGTCCAAGCACATTTAGGCAGGTGGAACGGGAGGAGACTGGGATTGAACCAACAACCTTCTCATTAGTGGGCGACCCGCTCTGCTGTCTAAACCACAGCCGCCCCATATAACCCCCATTTCTCTCCACAACCTTTAAGCACAGGTCTTAACCCTTAAACAGCCATTTCAAAGTGTTTCACTCTCACTTTACCAAACTGTCCTCAGTCCAATAACGTCTGAGTAAAACACACACGCAAACAAACACACAACCCTCCATCCCCATCGTGTTAACACTACACAACGTTGCAGGGATGTCACCCGGGTTTTAACTTTATTCAGAGTGAAAGATTCAAACCAGCATCTGAACCCACACTTCCCACTGCTTTACTGGTGATGGTCTCTAGCTGGATCTTTATACCACAACAGGGTCACCAGGTCAAACACACCAGTCTCCAACACACTGGTTGTTACAGGTGGATGTGACACACTGTGACACACTGTGGATAAATAATGGAACCTTACCGTCACCCTCCTCTCCTCCGTCCTCTCTCTTCCCGGGTGGAGGAGAACCCGAAGGCTCCGCCTCACAGATTTCACTCTCCTCCCCCTCCAGCTTCACCTGAGTGACTCCCTCCCATTCCTCCTCCTCTTCCTCGTCCTCCTCCTCCTCCTCGTCCTCCTCCTGTGGGGAGACCAGGCTGCGGGGGGGCGCCGTGGGGATCACCAGGTCGGGCCTGCTGGAGAACAGCTCCCTCAGGATGTGGATCGGCGAGATGGTGACGTCCCAGTTGGTGATGCCGAAGTCTCGGAGGTGGGCGCGGGCGTGGCTGGACAGGCCGGCCCGGGTGTCGAAGCCGGCGCCGCAGAACTCACAGTGCATCACGCTGAAGGTGTCCGGGTCGAAGTTCGCCACTGAGGAGAAGACAGAGGATACAAGAAGAAGACGTGTGACTGAACGTGAAGATACTTTAATGATTATAATCCTTTAAATTGTATTTGGTGCCAATCAACAAATTTTAGCATCGGTCATTAAACTTCAACGTGAAAAAAAGAAAAACACCTGCAACAAGCCGCTGACCTTTTTTCTTCTTCTTCTGATACGAGAACTTCCTCTCGATGGCGTTGACCTCCTCGGGGGAGATGAAGTGCCGCACGTTGTAGCTGACGCCCACTCGGTTCAGGTGGCCTCTCACGTGATTGGCCAGCCCGATGCCGTTGTGGAACCGATCGGGGCAGTAGGGGCATTTCCTCTCCACGCTCTTCAGCGCCTCGAGGTCCTCGTCGATCTCGTTGTTCTCCTCGTCCAGGAGGCCCTCGTCCAGGAGGCCCTCGTCCAGGAGGCGTCGGACCCGCTCCTCCTCGGTGTCCTCGTCACTGTCGCTCTCTGCAGGAGCACCGGTGACCCGGCTGCTCCTCCGCAGAGTGAGGACCCGGCCCTCTCTCTCTGCTTCCTGCTCGTCTTCGTCCTTCACGTTCTTCTTAGGCGGAGGAGAGAATGTCGGAATCTGCTGTGTTGAACTGTCGTCTACAGAGAAAGAGAATAATAAGAATAGTTATTTACTGGGCATCACAAAACCTGACGTGACTGTAGAGAAGCTGCAGGAAGGTGTTGATTCACAGTCTTCATGGAAGAGTCATCAGGAGGAAATCGAACCTGTGACTTCTTCACAAACCATCATTTCCTGAAGTCTGCAGAGCAACATCTGGATAAAGCAGTGACGTTTGAAATGAATGTCCAGAACTCACTGGATTTTGTGAAGTTCATTCTTCCCACTTTGTGCATTTGGCTTCCAAACGCCACATCTGGATAAGCCAGATGTCAGCACAAGGTTTGAAGAGAGAGGGAAGTTTGTGGAAATGTCATCAACTGAGATTTTACCTACTTTATCAAAGTAAAAAAGAAAATTATTCTCTCTCAGGTTCTTTGACTCAGCAGTTTTAAAAAGTAAAAATTCAGAAGAATATCTGCAGATTTGTGTTTGACCTTCACACAAACACAACAGCAGGAGATTCTCGGCTCAGACGCGTTTACAACAACACACAAATCTCCAGAGATTTCAGGTGAAGGAGGTTTCAGCATATATGTATAAATTCAGCGGCTGAGATCACATGTGTTTGTCTCCAGCACATGACACTGGCCCTCAACACAAAAAGCTCTCTTGACATCTGTGTCATCATCTTCTACGTGCACGGCTCCACCTTTTTTGTGTATTTTTTGTGTTTTTTCATTTTGCGTCTCAGCATCTCCTCACCTGTGTCCGATCGCCTCCTAGTGAAACACCTCCCTCCTGCAGGTGAGCCGACCTCTCGTCCGGACGCTTCCTTGTCGAGCTCCGTGTTCTGATATTCATTCTGCTCGTCTTCTTCACTCCGAGGCTGCGTGTCCTCATCCAACCCGTGAGACAACTTAGCCGGTTCCGTCCAGGTCTTCCCTCTCCGGCTGAATCTCCTGTTCCCGCCCACCAGGCTCGTGGGCCGAGCGGCGGCACCGCACAATGCTGCGTTGTCCTCGGACGCGGGCACAGGTTTAGAAACTCGAGCGACCACGTCAGTCTTTGAGCGGCGGCCAGTCTCCTCATCAGAGAACTGTCCCGGGTGTGCAAGTCTGTGGTGTTCCCTCAGGAGAGTGTCCCTGGAGGTCTGGAAGGCACAATGACCACAGGCCAGGGAGGAGGACCCAGGAGACGGCGAGTCCGCCTGGAGGACGTTTCTCTTCCGGTTGTGGGTCTTGGAGTGATTGGCCAGTGCCTGGGACGTTCTTGTGCTGAAGTTACACTTGGGGCAGATGAAGCGGCGGCGGATGGCAGAGACGGCTCGACCATGAGCCGGGGGTCGAACTGAATCTGGAAGAGTTGCACCGGAGGAAACAACGGCTGAGTCGGCGTCCGGTGCTGGAACTGGGGATCGAGGTGGAGATGGGACCGTTTCTGGGTCTGGAATCAAAACGGGGTCTGGACTAATGTTCTTCACCACGTTGCCGTCCAACCCTTTTCCATTTTCATTCAGCTTCTCGATCTCCTCCAGGATCTTCTCACGGGACTCCTGGTGCCTCTTGCGGTGGTCTGCCAGCGCCGGTCGACTCGGCAGGTTCCATCCACACTCGGTGCACCGGAATCTAACGCTCTTCCCCGGACGCCGCCCGCCCGCCGACCCGCTCTGACAGTGCTCCACCATGTGCTCCTGCAGATGGACCTGCTTCTTGAAGTAAATGCTACATTCCACACAGGTGAAGATCTCTTTACCGAGCCCCACCCCACTCTCTTCTTCTTCTTCCTCGTGTCTCTTCCCTTGTCCCTCTCCGAAGACGACCTCCTCAAACCCGTACCGCCCTCCACCTGGATCCAGCGGTGTCATCTCTGAGGAAGTTGACTTCCGGAGACTCGCTCTTCCGCCCTGGTGGCTGGTCTTCAAGGTGCCGAGTCCGGAGAAGGGCCTGAGCAGCACCCTCTTCTTCCTGCACCGCTGAATGAAAGTGCAATGGGCCCAGGGGGCGGGCGGGGGACTCTCAGGGTCGGAGTCCCCAGGGAAGGTGTACACATCCCTCTCAGACTCCTTGGCTTCTTTTCCCATGGGCCTCTTGTCTCGCTCGTCTTCCTCACCCTCCTCCTCCTCCTCCTCCATTTGGCAACTTCCCTTTGGTTTTACTTTGGACAGAAACAGCTCGGCTCCCTCAGATACATTCCAGACTTTGCCGTCTGCCACTGTGAAGAGAAAACAGAGGACTCGTGAATGAAAGGAGCCTTGAGATAATAAAAGAAAACAGAAGATAGCGAGTGTGCAGGCGGATTCAGTTTCTCCCGAGTGGCGCTCACACTCTGCTCGGCCAAGCTGAGCCGCGCTCGACTCTTCTGTCTTTGTGCTCTGGTCGGTGTCATCGTGCTCCTCCGGGGGAAACGGATCCATTCTACTCTGCAAGTGCTGCAGTTTGTCAGGTTCTGGGTCGTCCTCACTTTCAAGTCTGGAAGGAAATAAAACATTAAAATCAGCTTTGGACGAATGAAGCTTTAGAGTCGACAGAGGACGTGTGAGCCCTTATTTCTTCTTCTCTGTGAAACAACTGCTATTGAGGACAATGAGGTCATGACCTTGATCATTCTGCTGTGAATTAAGTGGGTTCTAGTGAATTGGGTGTAGTGTAAATATAAATATATACATGATATGAATGTTTTACACTGATAACACAAGTTTTAGAGTCTCTCTATTTAACACTGGAGCATCGAGTCCAAACATTCTCCAGTTTGTCCTTCACATGCAGCAGGAGATTGTCCAGGTCACAACAACGGGGAAATTCAGGCGAGGGGTGAGAGGCCTCAGGAAGCTCAGTGGTGGTTGTTATCACCAAACACAGAAATATAAAATGAGGAGAAGACGTCAACTTGAGAAGAAGAGATGATTTTTGGGGATAAGGGCCAATTTTGGCGCTTCCCAGGCTCCACCCCTCTCCTATTCCTGAGGTTGTGGATGTGCCTGAATTGGACAATCTCCAGAGTTCACGTCAGAAAACGACTCTTCCTCCTCCTTCGTCTCCTCCTCCTCCTCCTCCTCCTCCTCCTCCTCACCTGAGTCCAGAAGAAGGAGATCCTGGGCTGTGAGCAGCCAGACCGTGAGGGTTAGAAAAGTGCTGTAGCTCCTCCTCTGACACGCGACGCCACACAAAACACACAACGACAGAAACATCACCGCACGGCTCAACAGTTAAAATCCACATTTAAAAGTACAGTGCATAGATGAGACTACATTTAAAGCAGTAAGGGGACAACAGGGACGGGGGCTGCTCCTCGCCTGGCTGCAGGCTGTGAACGCTCCTGAGAAAGCGTGCAACAGGTTTTCCAGGAGATATTAAACCAGGTGTTACCATCTTGTGTTTCCTTCTCTGAGTCCGAGTCCCAGCTCAGGGAGGAAGGGAAGGCCGAGGACTTGAGTCTCCTCTGTGCGTTCCTCCCTGGGTCAGCGCCGGGCTGGGCGTCCTCGGCCTGCGTGGAGCCATCATCCCCGACTCGATCCCACGAGCCTTTCAGACCATCGCTCACACCCGGAGAACACGAGGACTAGAAGACAGGGTTCCAATAAGAGGGTTTTACAGCTGCATGATGGGAATGAGAGCTCCCACATGGTGGAGGGGTTTTACCTGTAAGGTGCAGCTGAGGAAGGTTTGTGCTGAGTTGAAGGGTGGGGGCCCATAGCTGGTCCCTGGGGCGAGGGGTCCCTCTGGCTCCATGGTCCCCCAGAGAGCAGCGTGGAGTCCCACTGGAGAGCAGCCGGCCTACATTGTGCAGCCTCCTCCTCTTCTTCAGGAAACATTCACACATCAACACACACTGCAAACACAAATCAAAAGTTTCACAGACCCTGGAGCTGCAGGGCACAGACACGTTCAGGAAGAAGCCGAAGCAGAGTCCGACCTGCAGAGGCTGTGGTGCCAGCTGCAGGGTTTCTGCGAGTCTGACCTATTTTCTCTGCTCTTAAAGAATGAACTGGCGCCCAGATGGTTACATAAATAAGTGGCCTTTATATTCAGGCCCACCTCCTTCCCCTGCTGCCCCTCTGAAAACCAGGAAAATGTCCGGGTGCATGAAGGTGTCCCACGGGCTCTGCTCAGAGGACGCGTCTGTCATGGATCCAGCGTGTGTCAGGTGAGTGTTGTGAAATAATGCATCCATGCACGGAGGTCTTAACAACTCTAAACGCGCAGAAACTGCATTCTCCTCCTCCTCCTCCTCCTCCTGCACAGATACTCACAGGAGTCGGCCTGGTTGTTGCGGATCGCGGGGCAGAGGAGAGGCAGGAGAGGCGGGCTTGCTCAGGCGGGGCTCGGCATGAGCTCAGGGACGGAGCCGAAGCCTTTCACGGCCCGAGACGGTGCTGTCACGCCGGGTGGGGATTCACTGCCGCCGGGGCCGGAGTCGCTGCGTGAGCCGCCGCTCGGGCTGCGGTGCGCGGAGCCCGTGGAGATGCCAGACCGAGCAGGACTCCATGTTATCCGGGCTGCGGGCGCGCCACGGCTGCTGCGTGCGTAACGTCGACGGGGAGGGTGACGAGAAGAGTTTCCACAAACCCGCGGACTGCAAGTTCATTAACTCTGACTTTCACCTTCTGGAACACGCACGTTCATGACGCGTCTTTATCAGGACGTTTCTACAGGAGGATGAAAATCTCTCTCTGGTTATTTGAAGCTTTTTATCTTTAATAACTGGGTGGAGAAAAAAATACATTTCATATTGTGCCACAGTGATAATAACAGATAGTAATATTATTTAATAATAGTATAGATACTGTGTTAAATGTCATTTATGTCTGTTTACAGTCAGTTACAGTTTATATGTGTCTCACATGTTAACTCAGTGTTTAATACGATGTAAACTCCACGTGTTGTGGATTCATCACTGTGTGTTGTGTTCAGTTGTGTTGAGTTTAATTATTTTGCGTGACAACATTCCTTAAATACTTTAAATCAATAAAAATCTCCAACTGCTCATTACTACGCCTTCAGATAGCGCCCTCTACTGGTCGCAGGTGGGACTGTGTCACTGTTCAGGCCTTTTCATTAAATTTTGAAAAATCTGCAACTAAATCTAACATGGGGAAAAAATGGAAATCATATAACTACAAATACCTCATTAAGAACAGGACTGAAGTAAACGTAATTTTGCTTTTATTCAAACATTGTTTATTGTGTTCAAAGGGAAATTACACATTTATAACACAAACATATTTATTGTGTGAAGTTTGGTTTGTCCAAAGTTCTTCTTCTTCTTGTGAAGTTGATCATCAATTCTTCTTCACCTCCTGAAATGAAATATGAAGGAAAATAAGTGAAACGTCAGATCATTTATATGATTTTATATATATTTGTCATATATATAATTTATATGCAGAACATGTGAGAGAAATCTTCTGGAGGAGGATAACGTCTACAGCTGAATTATTTATTCTCACTAACAGAGGAATCATCTCAAATCTCAGCTGTCTGTGCAAAACTGAATATTTTAATCTCACCAAACTGTTGTTGTGTCTTTTCTCTAAGAAACAGACATGTTATCTCACCTGCTAACTCAATCCTGCGTGTGGGTTGTGCTCTGTCTATTTCAATATTACATACATTATGCATCAATACATTTTATCAGTTTATTCCTCCTACATACCCCGAAGTGCTCCCAGCTTGTGATCTCCTTATACAGAGCGTCTCCAGGACAGGACGTGTTCACCACCTGTCTGTGGCCCTGCAGGGTGAAGCCGGCCTCCAGCCGCCCCCCGCCGACAGCACAGGACGCCAGCTGATCTCTCACCAGCCCCATGGAATGCTGGGAAGGCAGACTGCTGGCGTAGTCCCCGATGAAGGAAACCCCGTAGCCGATGGAGTTGTGTCCCAGGGTGTGAGCTCCTTGCCGGTGCCAGCCCCGGCCCTGGTAGATGTGTCCGTCTGAGCCGGCCACGAAGCTTCAGGAGGATCAGGGTCGTGAGTTATTATCACACCTTCACATATATTCACATGTTCGATACAGATGTGTGACGTCAGGCAGCTGTTACCTGTACCCGATGTCGTCCCAGCCCCGGTCCACCTGGTGGAAGCGCTGCATGGAGCGCATGTCTGCAGAGCACTGCTGGAAGGTGAGGCAGGGCAGGCCGGGGGAGTGGGTGTGGTGGATGTACAGGAAGGAGAGCGGCAGCGTCAGGTTGGTGGGGGTTCCCCTGTACGGCTCCGCACCCCACATACACCGTGGGATGATGGGGGGGCAATCTGAAACAGATGTGAAGCTGGTTAGCAGCTCACCACACCTCACTTCCTGTGTGTGGTCTCGTGCTCTCACCCATGAACATGTGGACGAACTCCTTCAGTGCCTCCTTCACCGCGGCCGTCAGCTGCTTCTTCTCCTTCACCTCCATCTGTGACCTCCTCTCCTTCACCTCCATCTGTGACCTCCTCTCCTTCACCTCCATCTGTGACCTCCTCTCCTTCACCTCCATCTGTGACCTCCTCTCCAGACTCCGCTGCAGCTGCACTGACTTCATCACATGTCTGAGCAGCGTCGGAGGAACCAGCAGCTCCCTGAAGTTCCCCCGGCGGCGGCGGCTGACGAGGCGCGGGGCGGCGTCCAGGCCCTCCCGGTCCAGCTGGTGACAGTAGTACCCTGTGAGCAGACTGCTGAGCCTGGTGGTGCTGGCCTCCATCCCCAGGATCACTCCATCCATGCCCCCGTTGACGTGAGCGGTGGTGAGCAGGGTGGGGGTGTCGGAGAGGGTGAAGACGTGCGGAGAGGTCAAACTGTCCCAGCAGCCGTCCGGACCCAGGCGCTGGCTGGGAGCAGAGCCGTGGCTGAGGGCCCGGCCCAGGTCTCTGGCCAGAGTGAGCTGGTACAGACCCCGAACCCGCTCACTCCTCTTGGACAGGAAGCCGGCCTCGAGGCCCAGGAGCAGCGGCCTGAGGGCCACGGTGGTGCCGTCAGAGGTCAGGACCACGCCCTCCTCTCTGCCGTCATCGGTCACCCTGTACGGGACAGACTTCCTGATGTAATCCAAGAGGCCGGCGTCCACCTCAAAACCGCTGGAATCCACATCTCCAAGGAAGTGATGGATGAACGGATCCCTCAGACCAGCGGCCCAGCGCAGCCTCTGCAGCACGGCGACCGGGTCGGCCCCGGGGACGCCGTCCTCCAGCTGCTTCACCACCGAGATGAAGTCGTCCATGTGCCGGGACAATGACGCTGGAGACGATATGGAAAAGCATGCGATGAGTCCAGATGGATCATCTTCATGGTCTCATATCTGATCTTTTGAGTCCTTGTTTAAACAGTCTGCTGTCACTCCCTTAAGCTGAGGAAATGAGTCTCTTGTGATGTTTTATTGGTTCTATGTTGTACTTGGTATTGAAAGGGGCTTTATGCATGAAGTTCTTACTGTTATATAAGATCATAAAAGTATTTGTAATATTGTGTATTCGCGTTTCCTTCATCATGATGATCTCAGATTAGAGACAGTGAGAGACAAGCTGTGTTTACACAGTGTTTTTATTACTGTGGATTTAGTGTCATCCTGATATAAAAAGTTTTATTAACACAAGGTTATCGTTTGTAAATTTGATGTTGTTTAAACTTTCATTTCAATAAAAACTAACTGAAAACAAAACTGTCTCATTGCACTGCTTCATTTCCAGTTTATTCTTATTCGATCAACTTTCTTAAATACAGTGAAAACACTTTTAAATGGATTTGTCTTGTGTTATTATTGTCAAATTTGCCAAGTAGCTCAACCATTATGAGTCTAATCTGAAAAAGTATATCAAAGTAATGGTCCAAATAAAACATAAACACACACAATGCAGCTGTAAATAAATGTTCTGACCTTCTGTGTTGTAGCTGCAGCTCATGACCACGACCAGGGTCAGAGTGAGTCTCCAGCCGGTCGGATCCATCCTGAGCCTCAGACGCCTTCAGCTCCGAGGAAGTGATGGATGAAAATGCCTCTCACCTCGTTTGCTCCCCCTCTCATTTATAGACGTTCATATGCAGAGTAGCTGGGAGGTTATGTAACATGTACACATGCTGTGGATACGTCCGCCTTTCATCAGCTGCCGTGGCTCAGGGAGGAGCGTGAGAAACCAGCACCTGCACCAGTGGACCTGACCACTCAAGGTCTTCCTCTGCAGAGTCAGACCCACCGGGACATTTTGGAGAAATTCACAACTTCTGTAATTAATCTGCGGCTGCTATTTGTGAAACACGCACACTTTCCTGGAATGATGGCAGCGGAGAGCACACTGAGGATTGTTGGACAAACCCCTGGCACTCCTCTCTGAGGCAACGTGTGTCTTCATGTCCATGTTCAGAAAAACACACAAAGCACAGCAGAGGAAGTCCCGTCAATCACATGTGGGCTGTTTGTGAGGCAGCAACATATCTGATTCCTTCATTAATGATTTATATATCAACTTTATGTGTGCACATATGAGACACACAGGCTGTTGTAGGTGATATCAGTGTTTACCTAAGGTACATAAGACGATAGAACCAGCTCTGCTCCCAGTATAAACCACATTCACCACCATTATGGACTGGCCTTTAACACCTCAGGTCTCAACTGGTCTGTTTTCATCTGTCTGTGCAATATCAACGGTTCATATGCATTGATGTGTAAATATCCTCACACTGCACATATTCCTCCCTGTCTTTACACTGTATAAACTAGTTTAATGACGTTCATAAGTTTCTATGTATTTGATTATATTCCCTTCACTTATTACTTATTACATGCTGATGTCTTTCTTACTGTTGCTGCTGTAATAGTATGAGTTTCCCCATCGTGGGAAGGATTCTCTTATGTGTGTGGTCTCATATGAGGACAGGAACAGGAAGTGCACAGTGTCTGGTTCTGCTGGAAAATACATTGCACAAATGTCAAAGTTAAAAATGAGTTATTGCTTTTGTCTGTAACCATATGTAAATGTTTTTTTATGGGGAAGAAGGAGAGAGGAGAGAGAAGCTGATGCTAATAAGACTAAAACAAGAACATTAAAATATACATATATACAGCTTTTTAGGGCTCAGGCTGTAGATGAAATGAAAGTTTTTTTTTCTTCATATGTCGTCATTTACAAATGTGAATTAAAACATTAATAAAACTCTGCTTTTCATGAGTCGATAGGTTCGATTTTTGTGACCTTTCAACATATCGAATCTACAATAATCCTGCAGGCTAACTCAGGTTCTTTTGTGTTTTTCCTACTGATCTTTACTTCTAATTAAAAACAAATGAATGTGTAAATGTTCAATCTCGCATCCTTTACAAATTCTCCTCCACAGATCCCAGGATACTTGTATAAAACTTCTTAAAACTCACAAATACCAGTAGTTTGTGTATCCCCAGCTTACATCTACACTATTATTATATTTCCCTGTTTGTTTTATTATCATTATTAAATAAAAATAATATATATTTGCTTGCTTTACCTGTAAAGTCCTTATTACTTTGAAAGGTGAATACATTATTATTAGCAGTAGTACTAGTAGTAGGTAGATGTAGGCCAATAATAAAATATATTACATGTACCGCTTCTGTCCAATAGGGGGCGGTGTACACTTTCAAACTGAGGTTTACAGTATTTGAACCCCAGAAAAGCACGAAGAAGAAAAACGAGGAAAACAGGATATACGCTGATCTACTGTCAACTGAGGTTTGTTTATAAATGACGCGACACTTTTATAAAACCACGATCATATATATTAAACATTACCTGTGTGTGTCTCTGTGGGTTTAAGTTGTGTGGCAAATTGTGTTGTGTGTTCCTGGAGGAGCTCGCATCGTGACAGGAAGCGTCAGTTAGCATCTGTAGCTAAGTGGCTAACAGCTGACTGAGGGGTTTAAAACGCAGAAACTGAGCAGAATGATAAAAACAGTGTTAAACAGGTGATCAGCTGATGTTGGTTAAAGTTCATCACATGTGGAGTTTCTGTTTTTTACTGTGAAATAAGATCTACTCTCTTTCAGTCTGATATATTACTAATAAGCTTGTTTACATCTCAGTGGCAGCATATGTTGTTTATGGGCTTTTTGTTTTCTGTACCATTTTTTTATCTGATGTGATATATTTAATAAAGCATGTCTGTGCTTCCTCATATGAATAAATACAACTGTCCCTCCTCAGCAGAAAATGGACACGCGGTTCACTCGAGGCAAGTCCAGCATCCTGGAGCGGCCCCTGACCCGACCCAAGACCGAGGTCAGCGTGAGCGCCTTCGCCCTCCTGTTCTCCGAGATGGTCCAGTACTGTCAGAGCCGGGTGTACTCCGTGTCCGAGCTGCAGACCCGGCTGGCCGACATGGGCCACAGTGTGGGAGCCAGCATGCTGGACGTGCTGGTGCTGAGGGAGAAGAACGGGAAGAGGGAGACCAAGGTTCTGAACATGCTGCTCTTCATCAAGGTGAGCACGTGGGAAACACTGATGTTCATTGACAGTGAAATAACTTTCTACTTGAAACTTATAAACTTGTTTTCTGTCCTTTCAGGTGAACGTGTGGAAGTCCTTATTCGGGAAGGAGGCTGATAAGCTGGAGCAGGCCAACGATGATGACAAGACGTATTACATCATCGAGAAGGAGCCGCTCATCAACGCGTACATCTCTGTGCCCAAAGAGAACAGCAGCTTGAACTGCGCTGCGTTCACTGCTGGCATCGTGGAAGCCATCCTCACACACAGTGGGTTCCCAGCCAAGGTCACCGCCCACTGGCACAAGGGCACCACACTCATGATAAAGTTCAACGACTCGGTCATCGCCAGGGACAAGGCTCTGGACGGCAGATAAAACACAACTGGAGACACTGGTTATTGTTTTTGTTCATCAATACAGGATGAGGATAAGTCATCCAGGTCCCGTCTTGTGTTAAAGTGTAGCTGATGTGATGATGAATGGATCTCTGCAACGTACTGAGCCACAAAGATGCAGCTGATTGGTCCAAACTTCCAGTTTTCTGTGGATCTTCTCACTCGTCACCTTCTCAAGTTCCATTAATTTTGTAATTTCAGGTGAAACAGTTTCTCATCAATGTTGCTGCATTGTAGATCTGTGTGCAGCTCTCTCTCTCTCTCTCTCTCTCTTTGGACCATCAGAAAATCCATTAAGTTTCCACCATCCCTCATCATCCTGACCCCACCACTACAGATAGACTTCTGTGGGAAGCAAATGCGAACACATAATATTAAATATCTGTCAATAGGTTCCCCTTATAAATCCCGAACACTGGTGCTTTAAATAAATATCATGACCTAAGGCCCCCGTGGAACTGTCAATGAATCAGTTAATCAAAGAAAAATTACAAATGACACAAAGTTGGTTGGACATGAATCTGAATATAAAACAACTTTCTAAATGTTGACCAATTATTATTCCTGGCGTCGACAGTCAAAGTTTTGTTTTCTCTTTTTCACTCCAGTTCAACTCAAGCTCTCAAGTTTCATCTCTGTAAAATAGATTCACAGTCTGGTGCAGATACTTGAAGACACTGAGGTCCTCACTGTTTATTATTATATTTGTATTAATATTTAGATTCATTTGTTTTGTGTATTTGTGCGTGCATGCAGAAATTGAGGATTTAACATGGGGGAGTTTCCATTCCACAAATAAATGACTTCAATACGTGGAAAGTTTCCTGAGTTGACTTCATTGTTTCTGATTGATTAAGATTCAGAGAAAATAGAATCGAGCTGAATGAATAATTATTATAGCGTATTTTCAACAATCAACAATTTGTCAATAATTGCTTATCATTATAAACACAGTTTATGTGTCTGTTGGTAATAAAGTAACAAATAATGTTGCTGTTATTGAATATACTCATACATGTGGGAATCTGTAGGAATGAAGAAAAAATAATATAATTATGATATTGTCAATACAGCCTGTAGAGTAAACTACATTTACATAATCTATATCTATATATATTTCATATCAAGCTGCATACAGATGAGCCTGTAGAGTGAACTAAATGTATATAATATATAATTAATATGTATATATATTTAATAACCCGCTACAGACAGATGAGGCTGTAGATCAGAGCTCTTGATTTGTTTGGTTGCTCAGCAGCAGCAGCTCGTTGCCATGGCGGCAGACAGCGGTCACATGGTGGAGTCACGTGCTATCCCGGAAGCGGTGATGTGATCGTCGGTGTCATACAAACATCGCGACGCAGAGAAGAAGCAGCTGTGATGACATGAATCCTCCCGGTGAGGAAGAGGAAGAGGAAGATCCCATCCTTCATTCCTCTGTGAGCGACTGAATAAATCAACATGGCGTCTGAAGGCTTCACCCACGACCAGGACAGAGACACAGGTCTGTTGTTTACCTGTTTACCTCCATGATGAGGCTATTGTTTACCTGTTTACATCATCACATGTTGTTTACCTCTTTACCTCCATGATGAGTCTGTTGTTTACCTGTTTACATCAATGATGAGGCTGTTGATTACCTGTTTACATCATCACATGTTGTTTACCTGTTTACCTCCACGATGAGGTTGTTGTTTACCTGTTTACCTCCATAATGAGGCTGTTGTTTACCTGTTTACATCAATGATGAGTGTTGTTTACCTGTTTACATCCACGATGATTCTGTTGTTTCCTGTTTACCTCCATGATGATTCTGTTGTTCACATCATCACACTTGTTGTTTACCTGTTAACATCATCACATGTTGTTTACCTGTTTACCTCCATGATGAGGCTGTTGTTTACCTGTTTACATTGTCATATGTGTTGTTTTATTATTTACCTCCATGATGAGTCTTTTGTTCACATCATCACACTTGTTATTTACCTGTTTACATCATCACATGTTGTTTTCCTGTTTACCTCCACGTTGAGCCTGTTGTTTACATCATCACAAGTTGTTTACCTCCATGATGAGTCTGTTGTTCACATCATCACATGTGTTGTTTACCTGTAATTACCTGTAATTGTAACGTTTATAATTTCACATCATCTCATTTCTTTGTGTTCTCCAGAGAAGGACCGGCTGCTCTCCTCCATGACCAGCTACGGGTCCCAGGACCTCCTCGGGGGTGGGAGCCCACGCCCCGCTGGGCTGGAGGACTCTGAGCCCCCCCAGCAGCAGGAGGAAGAGGAGGAGGAGGAGGAGGCTCTGAGGAGGAAACTCAAGTACTTCTTCATGAGCCCCTGCGACAAGTATCACGCTAAAGGACGCAAGCCGTTCAAACTGGGCCTGCAGCTGCTGAAGATCATCATCGTCACTGTGCAGGTGGAGGAACATCTGTTCACCTCAGAGCAGGATGAAGTCCAGGAGAAGATTGTTTTATCTGTTGATGAATCTGTCCTGTGTTTGCTTGGCTCTTGATTCTCTTTGTGTTCTGGCTCTCAGTTGGTTCTGTTCGGACTCAGCAACCAGATGGTCGTGACGTTCAAAGAGGAAAACACTGCGGCGTTCAAACACCTCTTCCTGAAGGGGTACGAGGAGAACGCTCCTCAGGCAGTGCACACGCAGAAGGATCTGTACGACCACATCCACTTCTCCATCGAGCAGGTAGCCACTCGTCCTCTCGTCAGATGTTTCAGGAGCCTCAGTGTCTTCTGTCGGGGAGAGGAGAGGAGAGGAGCTTTACTGGAGACCTTTAGCTTTTTAAGAACTTTTACAAGCACAGAAATCCATACAACACAAAAGAGGAAATGGAAAACCTGAAGAAGCATAATTTGTCCCTGGAAGTGCTGACACGACATTTTCTACCACTCAATTAAATACAAAGAATAGAATAAAAAAGCACAGATGATGTAAATATCAGGAAAGAAGTAGTTTCTATCAAAATAAACACTTTGGCCGAATGAGGACGTAGATGTTTTGATAGTTCCGACCAGAAACAGCTCCAGAGTAAAAATTGTGCTTTATTGTGAGGAAGCAGAATTTGTCAACGTGCCTCCAGCTCAGTTTGAATAAAGGTTCTGGTCTCCCTCCCAGTACCTGGCTCTACCGGACATCTCACTGGGACGCTACGCCTACGTGTTGGGCGTCGGCGTGAACGGGAGCGCCCTGTCGCTCTGCCAGAGGTTCTTCAGGAATGGAACCATCGACCCCGTCAACGACACGTTCGACATCGACCCCCCACGTGGACACCGGTAGGGAAGCCCTTCAGGTTGTGGAAAGTCTTGTTTTGTTGCCCAGGCGACTGTGTTTTCTCGGCCCTGAAGGAAATGACTGTGTCAGTGAGTCACTCTGTTGACGCTCTACATGTCCAGAGGGGCCGGGACACTTTGTCCTACTTTCAAACACTTGACATGGTCCAGTTCTCAGGAAACACAACATTAAAACTTTTTTTCTATTTGCATACACCTGCTGGTTTGGCTATGAATGAAAACTCCTGTGACAGAAATAGATTAAGATGAATAAAATCAATGCTAAGCTTCAAGGAAACGATTTGAATGCTGAGAGGAAGTTCTGAAGTGTGGTTCAAGCTGCATCTGATGTGGAAAAAGATGATTTCTATGGTTTTTTAAATAACGTTTTCCCATCTGATATCGTTTAGTTCCTCTAATGCTATTTTCGGGTTTCTGGCTTCTTTTCCAGTTTGCCTCGGAGTGGATCCCGTGAGTTACAGCGTTGGAAACAGTGACTACAAGAATTTCACTCTCAAGTTTCACAAGTCAGATGTTATTATGTTTTTTTTGTCTCACCATTAGACACAGAGAAGTGTTTTTGTTCCTGTTACAGTTTCAACACATTGAATTTCTCTGTGTGTGTCTCCAGGCTGATCAATGTGACTGTTGACTTCCAGCTGAAGGCCATCAACATCCAGACCATCATAAACAATGAGATCCCCGACTGCTACACCTTCGCCATCACGGTGAACTGCCCCCCCAACCCCATGATCCCTCTTCCAGTGACCATGTGGCTTCACGTTTCACAACGGACAGAAATCTAGTTTTTTTCCAATTTGAGATGATAAATAACAGTCCATTTCCACAGTTTGTATATTTAATAAGGTTCTTCTGTGTCTGTGATCAGATCCTCATGGATAACAAAGCGCACAGCGGCAAAGTGAAGATCAGTCTCCTGAACCAGGCGTCCATAACCGAGTGTAAAGACCCCAACGTGTCCGGACACGGTGAGTAACTGGTGCTGGACAAGCTGCAGTGGGAAGATATTCATCCATCTGGTCTCCTGGTATCAACTCTCTTATCTGTAACTCTTCTCTTTGCCTCTGGCAGCGGAGAGCTACGCCCGGGAGCTGTTTGACGTGCTGGTGTCGGTGGTTTGTCTGTTGTCCCTGCTGCTGTGTGGACGCTCCATCCTCAGAGGCATCGTCCTGCAACATGTAAGAAGACCGGCCGGACATTAATGCAACGCTAACTTATTACAACCCCGTTTGATAAGATCAGATTTTCTGTTGTTTTGTGGCTTCGTAGCGGGTTTGGTCTAAAACTCGGCCGTGGCCTTTGACCCTGGACAGATTGGAAAACACTCTAAGGCACATGATTACTGCACAGACACATTTTTGCACATGTTCACCAGAGGAAATACACAAAAAATACCCCAATCTAGCCTAAAGCTGCTTGAGTCTCATCTTAAAACTGTGAAAACACGTTGGGCTGCAGGAGGAAGCTCGATATTCCAAATCCTCCACACTACAGGATTGGAATCTCACCTTTACAGGATACGTCTGTTTGATAATTGTCTCTTACGTTCCGTCCCAGGAGTACGTGCACTTCTTCCATCACACACTCTGCCGCAGCGTGAGCTGGGGAGACCGGATGGAGTTCATCAACGGCTGGTACCTTCTGCTCATCATCAGCGACGTGTTCACCATCGTCGGGAGCTTCATCAAGATTGGGATTGAGTCCAAGGTAACGTGGGAGATGTTACCAGAAAGAGGAGCTCCTGAGAAGTCCTCAGGGACAAATAACTGCAACACAATTCATTATAATCAAAGATGTCACTGTTGTGATGCAGAGTTTGTCATCGTATGATGTGTGCGGGATCCTGCTGGGAACCTCCACCCTGCTGGTGTGGGTGGGAGTCATCCGCTACCTCAGCTTCTTTCAGAAGTACAATGTATGTGGAAGACACACACACACACACACACACACACACACACAAAGTCACATTTCACACAGCTGCTCTTTCTTTGAAGTGTAAATATCTTCTGCTTCTCGCCCACAGATCTTGATTGTGACTCTTCGAGCTGCTTTTCCAAACGTTATCCGCTTCTGCTGCTGCGCCGCTGCCATTTACCTGGGATACTGCTTCTGTGGCTGGATCGTGCTCGGGCCTTATCACGCCAAGGTACTGACCCCACTCAGAAAGGTCACTGAGCAGGAGGGAGGCGCCACGAGTCACTCAGACCAGAAGTGCTCATCCTCACAGACTTATTATAATGAAATACCCTCCAGCATATCATCCATGTAGCCTGTGTTTTATTAATGAGAGAGGAAAATTGACCTTTATGAAAACTTTACCTTATATTGTGTTGTGTGCTTTTGTGGAAGAAGGACATAAAAAGACACTCCTTACAATTAGCAGCTAATAAAAGTTAACGTACAGATTGAGAGGTGGATGAAAGGGATGATTTGAAGTTGACCCAGTCGATGCTGATGCTCTCTTCCCAGTTCCGCTCCCTGTCCACCGTGTCCGAGTGCCTGTTCTCTCTCATCAACGGGGACGACATGTTCGTGACGTTCGCTGAGATGGAGCGGAGCGGCACCCTGGTGTGGATCTTCAGCCAGGTCTACCTCTACACCTTCATCTCCCTCTTCATCTACATGGTGCTGTCCCTCTTCATCGCACTCATCACCGGAGCCTACGACACCATCATGGTACAGTTCAGTTTGGGCTCTGGTGTGCTTTGTGTGTATGTATGTGTAAGATCTGATTTGGATGAAGCAGGCAAATGTTTGAAATTAGCCTTAAAGAGATGAAGGGAAAAGCCATTGCTGCCATTTAGAGCTGCAAACCAGTAGCTCTGGAGAGGAAAGTGCACATGTTAATGTCTGTTGACCCCCACAGGCCCAAACCCAGGAGCAGGTGCGCGTCACTGACCTTCACGTCTTCATCGCTGAGTGCACGGACACGCCCTGCTCCGGCAAGTTCCGTGGACCCGAGGGCTCGTCCTGCTCCTTCCTCTGCTGCTGCGAGTGGTGAAGAGGAGGTGGGAGTAAGTGAAGAGATTTAGCTTCTCTTTTAAAAACCACAGAGTTTCCACTCCAGTGACGACTGATTTTGCAATTTCACTCCCTTTTTCTTTCCCAGAAACCCATCAGGGACGAGGGATGTCTTCACAGTGGACGGACTGACCTTGGAACATAATGTCCTCTGCGCCCCCGGGTTTGAATTTTGCATTTAAATTAATTCTGGACCAGTAGAAGGCACTTATCAGTCACAAGGCCAATTACCTGCTTTCGTACTGTATGAATAATTTATTGTCTCTTTCTGAAATGTTAGTTTGTTGAAGCTTTGATGACGAGACACTTGACGCCAGTAAACAAGACTGGACACGGCCCACCTAGTGAAAAGAAAATGTTCCTTTTTAAATTATGTATGTTTTTATAATTTTACTGTCCACACGGCCTCTTAGGAGACATTCTTTTGTGACCCGTGATTATGTAAATATATGTAAGCATCTGGATCTTCACGGCAGAAGTAGAATAGACACAAGGGAGGCAGGCGAGCAGAAGAACGAGCGGCCATTAACTGCCGGGTGTGCATCAGCTCCTAAAACACTTTTCATCAATTTGGTCCTTTCCTCCCTCCTCATCTCTTTCACTCATGTCCTAACTGTAACTGCGATGAGGTGCCGGCTGCACGAGGAGGGTCGAGCCCTGCAGCCGACCAGGCGGTCATCAATATGGATGAGCTGCTTCTGCTGTAAAGAGCCAGGTGGTCGCTAATGCACTGCAAGCTCGGGCATTTCCGCTGTTTGTTTTTTAAAGTGCTGAACACGAGGCAGCAAAAAAAAATGTCTAAGAAGAAAATGTAAAGATTTGCACATTGTCCCGGACTCGTCGGCCCTTTGAGCAAACGTCTTGTTTATGTTATAACAAGATGAATCACTAAGATGTGTCAGTATCTCCAGGAAACATGAAACAACTGATTAACTTGATTTCCCTCATGTAATTTTAATGTTTTTATGTTTTCATGCTGTTTTTATTACTGTAAATTGCACATTTCTATGGTTTAACCATTTTTATTTAAAGGTACAGTGTCCGAGGTGTCAGACCAAGTCGATGTCATCACACTGACATTAAAACCATTTGTAGAAGATTCATATCTCGTTCATCATGTCCATGAATGACGAGGGATCAACTCAACAAACCAGCCGTTCTTCATTGATGCTTTTTAAAGACACGTCACTGTTACTATGGGAACTTACTGAAGTGGTGATGTCCCGCTGGCTGTGGAAGGTCAAATGAAGGACGCTCACTGGAAAAGAGACGTTCACTGCACAAACTCTGATCAGGAGAAAACAGAACAAATGTACACGTGTGTTTTCGTATTATTGTTTTGTGTTTACTTAATATATCGGATCTTGTTTACAGTCACTACAGGTACGTTCATTCACAGTTTATGTGCACTTCATGAAGAGCGATGTTCAGCTTCTCTTGATGTGAATGTGTCACTTGGGAGTCGTACAGCTCAGCACTGTGGATGTAATGCATCTGTTAATGTTCTCCTGACACTCCTCAGAAGGTAAATCTGATTTAGGAGAAACCGTTTTACTGCTCACTGCGTTTGTTTACACGTATTCTTTATGCTGTCTTAATTATGACTTGTTAAAAGGGAGTTTATCTGTTAATGAACCGGAGGAAGATGATCAGGTTTTTATCGTCTTTTGTATCGAATGTTTTCTGACAGAATTCTTTCTTCTTCTATTATCATATCAAAAAATAAACTGTGTGAAGTATATAAATAAACCAATAAACTAATAAAATGTTATTTAATCATGTTACCATAACTGAGTTCAATATTTATCATTTTCAATCTTAAGATTCCCTCAAATGTTTTGGTTAAATTTGGATATTTGGGAATTTTAATATTTAATAAAGATGTTTTTGCCGCCTTGTTAAACTAGGTTGAGAAATTGGATTATTACTCATTGTTATAATTGTTATGCACTAACTTGCCTAATAGAATCAACGTAATATTATAAAATGAATACATAAACTTGAATATGATGCCAATGGAGAAAACTAAATAAATAACAAAATAAAAAAACTGTTATTTATTTTACAATTGTTTTTGGACACTTATATGTACTATACATGATTTACTTCATAATAAATACTTGTTTATATGTAACACTGGGCTCTTTATGCTCATGTTAACAAAGGATGAACATGTACAATTTTAATGATGCTTTGATAGGTTGATAAAGGGATGTAGATATGATACAAGGTATGAATCTGCTGAGACTGGTTTCTGGTGGTGGTGGTAGTGGTGGTGGTGGTTGTGGTGGTGGTGTGGCGGCACCACTAGGGGGAGAGAGTCTGCTCTGTCTGCAGCCAGTCACAGGAAATCAATGCAATCCATGAGCAATAAAGAACTGAGACAAAGCTCTGACTCAGGCCCTTTGAGGAGGAGAGGAGGAGTCGCTGCCTTCATTAAAGATGAATAATGCTGAGATTATAGTTAAACTACTTAACCTTCAACTGAACCATTATCACAAACATCCTCGCTTCTCAACTCGAGGTAAAACAGAGTCGGGCGGTGCCAAAAGAAAATTAAAATTAAAATGAGCTGAAGATGCAAATGGTCGAGAAGGGGACAGAGACTCAAGGCACAAACTGTTCCTGCTCACTCAGTCCTCTTAGTGCGCCGGAGTGGTGTAGTTGTCCAATATGCTTAGTGCCTACATGCATTATTTACTCCAGGAGCCAACCAGGGCTGAGACAAAGCACTTAGAATCAGACCGACAGGAACTGGCCGGCTCTGGACATCATCGGGTTTCAGGGTGAAGCTGATTTAATGGAAGAAACATACAAGACACGGCCTTGTAGCTGGTTAACGTAACATGGTGACTCACGTCCACCACAATGACTGGGTCCTGAGGTGAAAAGGTTCTTCATCTTTGCATTTGCAGTCAGATCGTCACGTTACTGGAGGACATACATGAAAATTAAGGTTCATTGATAAGGTTCCTCTTCATCTCTGTTCACATGTTGCCTGTCAGCAGGAGCAGGAGCATCCTGCATGTTAATGATATGCTGAGTCGGTGCTGTGCAGCCAGAGCAGCAGCCACACAGGCGTGTTCCAACCTGCATCCGCCTGCTGTTTACTCACTCACACACACACACACACACACACACACACACACACACACAAAAACACACATACAGACACACATTTGAGAGATAATGATATTCGCGTTAGTGGAGTGTGACACTGCTCGTGCATTCTGAATCCACTTGTGCCAACAGGGGTTTGATTTGTGAATATCTCTACAGGAAAAACATGGCGTCTGTGTGTGATGTGGTGTGTGTGTCTCCCAGCGGTGCCAGCTCCTCTCTCTGCTGACAGGAAGGAGACTCAGACCAGTGCACGATGTGATGGTACACGCTGGGATACACAACGCCCAGTGGGAACATGCCTGTATCTGCTGCTGGTAACGAGTTGTGAGCCAGTGAAAGGTGAGACTCCCTGACTGGAGGCCAGGTTCTTTGGGGCTTGACTGGGTGCCAGTGCATGTGTGCTCTGGCTGCCCCCAGCTGGACTGTGGGCCGGGGGGGAAAAAACAATGAGATAAATAGGACGGAAACGGCGCTGCAGGGAACACAGCCCTGCCCCTTCCTGCCTCCGCTGCCGCTCACCACCGCCTGTGTGAAAAAAACACCTTCCTCTCTTTGTTGTGGCTGGGTGACCATGCCAATATGTCCATCAGCGACAGGCCGGCAGGCACCAGGAGGCCCCGCCCACCTCCCGGTCCGCTTCCATGTCTCTCATGCACTTGCACACGCACCTGCACGATCACATTTTTTAACTCCTGAAAATGACTTGAGGAATCCTGCAGATATTTCTGTGGGCTTGAGTTGACCTTCAGGTTTGATGTGGATGGAGTTCTCTAAGCTGACAGGCCGAGCAGTCTGAGGTCAGTGCACTTCAGAGGAGAAGCTTCCTCTGGAAACATGAGCAGGAGCGATGAAGAGGAAAGACACAAATGTTTGTAGATAATAATCCTAATAATAAACTTTATTTATATAGCACCTTTAAAATTTTCAAAGCAAAAATGCAAAGAGGAGAGAAATAACAATCAGCAGGATGCAATGTGACAAGACAGCCCGACAACAATGTTGAAGTGGTCTAAAATAAAGTAGAATTCCATTTAATAAATATTTTTAAGACTGTACCACAAAAACTTGATCACATAAAAGCAGCAAAGTTAATACATATAAAATAAAAGGTGATAAGGAGACAATAAAAAAACGATATCACATGAAAGAAAGTCTATAAAAAGGAGATTTAAGAAATGATTTAAAGGAAGTCACCGACTCTGCAAAGCGTTATCTCCTCAGGCAGGTCTTTATAAAGCCGAGGGGTCCTGATGGCAGGTGCACGGTCACCTTGAGTTTTCAGCCTGGACCTTGGAGCAGCCAGCAGGATCCATATGAGGATCTAAAGCTGCCAACTGGCACATGGGGGGTCAGAGAGGATGTAGAGTGAGGTCAGATTCCCGGCGTTCTTTGAAAGTGATCAGTAAAAATTGCTGATGGAAGCAAGGATGTGTTGAAACCAGTTTTTTTATTTAGTGCCATATATTTGCAGCCTGAGTCGATCCGAACCTCTCCTGTCCAGCATGTGGAAAGCGAGCACCACCGACAGGCCCGAAGCCCACATCCCCAACTGAGCAGCACACAAAGGCCTGGCTCATGTAGACAGAGGCAAGTGGCTGCTGGGGGCTGAGCAGCGGGGGCAGCAGACAGACAGGCAGACAGGCGGCATGCCCTCCTCTCACACTATCTCTGATGAAAAGCCCCGTTCTGCCGAGGAACGTGGCGCACAGAAACAAAAGGTTTTTAATCCACGAAACAACGCCCCTCAGTGTCGCACTGTGTCTGAGAGACAAGGCGCTCGGCTGCAGGCTTCCACACTGTCTCTGCTGCTCCGTGCTGTATTTCCTGCTGCTTCTAATTCACTGTCTTTCTATTTGGGCCTGTTTGCTCATCTCTGTGACTAAACTCACAGCCAGGCTCACAATTTAAGCTGCATCAGCTCTGAAGATGCTTTGTTTGGTGTAAATCCTCTAATTCTACATCCTAATATGGAAAGAAGTTTATTTAAATTGTCTCAAAAGCAGGTCTTATTAAGAATGTTTCAATCAACAGGTCTGAAATGTGTTGAGAGATATTGAGGTTCTCGATGCAGCCCTCATGTGGACAATGCAACCGCTTTAATGCATGTGGTGCAGCAGTAATGCACCGTTAAAGTGTGTGTGTGTGTGTGTGTGTGTGTGTTAGTGTGTGTGTATGTGTGAGTGTGTGTTAGTGAGTGTGTGTGTGCAGTCGTGCATGCAGCGAAGAAGAAAAGGGGTTGAAGAGGACAGAAAAGGGGTCCAGGGGCCTAAGAGGGGGGGCAACAGACAACCGGGAGGAACTCGGGGCAAGACAGTCTGTTGACTTGGAAGAGGTGACATCATCCTTCGTTTGAATAATCCCCCAGGCCGGGAGCTGATTGGCTGCTCCCTGAGAAAGCAGTGCCCCTGCTATTCGCTATTCATCCCTTTCAATTTCAGCATGGCGCGCTGTGCAGGAGAATGTGGCCTTCACGGACTCGTAGATTACTAGATTCATTTGTAAAAGTAACAAACACACACAAAAGAGTTCGTGCCTTTAGGGCCTTATTATCTTACATGTTGCATTATTACTGTATTTTTAATCCTTTTCATTATTTATTACATACAATCCATGAAACAATGCAAGCGTGTCATAATAAAAAACATGACACTGATATTGTGTGAGTATTAACAGATGTAATAATAAATCTATATATATTGCACTTCTCAAAACAAACACACAAATTGCACGTAAGCAAAAAAACTAAATAAACAAACACAGTCGAAATAGAATGAATACAAATATAAAAACTCTGGTGACTACTCATGACAATGATACAATCTAGACTAAGGTTTTAATAGCAATACAAAGAAGAATAGTTTAAACAAATGCAACAATAAAATATGATAACAAAACTATATTAATACAATTAAGTGCAGTGATTATTAGATCTGATAAAAGAGAAAGAGACGTGAACTCCTTCACGTGTGATCATTATTCCGAGGTTCTGTAGCAGCACCTGAAGGCAGCGGCAGCCTCTCCTCCTCATCCATCAGTTCACCGGCGTGTGCGTGCGTGCGTGCGTGTGTGTGTGTGTGTGTGTGTGTGTGTGTGTGTGTGTGTGTGTGTGTGTGCAGCGTCACTCTCCTTCTGAGAGACAGCCAGCTCGTATCGTGGCAGCGGCAGCTCGTAGAGGCACTTCCGGTGGCAACAGAGACTGCCACTGGTTTGTAAAGGCAGCTGTCAGTTTCCACAGCTGTTTGTGGCTTATGGGGAGACTGGGACCAGTTTGAGAATGTTGACCTACTTGTTATTGTTCCAGGGCCTGGATGGTCGAGACCCTGAGATGAACTGGAAATTACTGTATAAATACCAGTTTGCCTCAATATCAGTACATTTCAGCCTGTATCAACGGTGCTGCTGTCCATGGACTCAGTGTCACATAACTGAATTCATATAAATACTGAAGACATGAGAAGAAAACGTGGTTAAATAAGTAGTTCAGTATCTGTTTATTGTTTAAAGCTTTGTTGTCATTTGTGTAATGTATGCACTGATGCTTTTACACCAGATAAGTTCATAACTCATATAACAATACGTTTATTTTAGATGTTCTTATGGATGTTAATGTATTGAACTAAGAGTCCTTGCAGAATGCCTATGAGATCCAGTCATCAGGAAAACATTTGGGCCAAAGTCAATTTATGATGGTGAATAAAACTGTGAATGGTTTATTCGCAATTGGAAGGTAACATTGTGTGAGTCTATCTTTGCTGTTGTGTAACCAAGAACCACAGATTTAATTTATAAAGCCTAGAGTTACTAAACCTTTGTTCCTTTGAAGTGTGTCATCTACTTTGGTACAGTTATATTCAATAGATTGATACATGAGCTGTGGCATCTCTGCATCATTGCTCATGGAGTTATTCATCTCATCTAGAATGTCAGGCCAGGATTCAAATATGCTTTTTTTAATTTTTGGTTTATCACATTAAAGCCAGCTGCCTCTAACAGTGACCATCATAGGCAGCTTCCTTTAAACACTGTGGCATCAGAGGCCATTGATGAAGCAGCAGCTGCCTCGACTCATCAGTGGCAGCTTCTGTTGACACCGGAAGTGCCAGTACGAGCTCCAGCTGCCCCCCCCCTCCCCTCTTTCTTCCTGTGAACGCGCATCACTTGAGGGAAACGGCGCTCGAGACCCAGAAGTTTCTTGTCCTTCGGCTCAGCTCGACTCGGCTCAGCTCGGCTCGGCTCCCCTGCTCTCTCTCTCTCTCTTCTCCTCCTTCTTCCTGGTTCTTGGTTCTTTTTTTTTATAGAAGCCGTCCTCCGCCTCTCTGCGCCTCTCTGTCTCTGCTGACCGGAGGATCGAGCCGGGGCGTGCGGGAGAACACTGGGCGTAGCTGGGGAGGATTCCGCGAACCTGCCGCCACACACCGACCCACCGGTAAGTCTGCCGCAGCTAGCATGCTAAGTGCCCGCTAACAACTGAGGGTTGTCGGGTTGAATCTCCGTGAAATTGGTCAAACCTCGTGTCCGTCGCCCGTCGGTGTGTCATCCCGGTGTTGCACGTGAGTCCCCGGTCACACGGTTCTGTTCTATGGGTCGAATCCCCGGTTCAGGGGGGCTCATTCTCCTGCTGGACCTTGTTTTTAGTGTCCCCCTGTTTTCTAAAAGGATGAGCCGCCCCTGCTCCTCGTTCACCGGCTGATGGGGCGGTGGCAGACAGGGGCTGTGGAGCCCCCCCGCCCCCCCCCCAGCTCATCTTTAACAGGGGTTCGGCTCCACGATGATAATCAGTGTGAATTCATGCTGGATTCGTGTTTCTGCACAGGACACGTTGCCTCCTTTGTGACACCATTTTCTGAGCTTCTCCCCTCCCTGAACTTTCCAGCCTCAGCTCCCCTCCCTCTCCATCCTCCATGGTGGATGCCCATTGTTCTGCAGATGAGCCAAGTGGAGTGTGTGTGAGAGCGGAGACATGTTGCAGCCTCCTCTTCTTCATTCTGCTCAGTCCTCTCCTCCACTATGGAGATTTTAAAAGCATTGGATAAAGCATGAATTTCCTCTCAGACCCTTTTATCTGAGAGAGAGAGTATCTCAGATTGGAGCTGGCATGTAATCAGAGCTGATTAATGTCACCCCCCCCCCAAAAAAAAGTGATCATCTATTGTGGTGTGAGAGTTGGAGCTGGAGGGGGGTGGGGGGCCGTGGCTGTTCCGTCACCGGCTCTTCTTTTTTTTGGTGGGTGAGTGCAACAAGACAGATTACACTCCTCTTTGTAGAACAATGGGGGAGGAGGAGGAGGAGGGAAATCGCTGCCAGTTCCCAAATCCCAGGCCAAGAGCGTTTAATAAACGGCAAACATGCAAGGCACTGAAAATCTTTATCCTCAGCCCACAACCCTGCTCCCTCTCCCCTGAGGGTCTGCAGACAGGCGACAGGACTTGTCTCCAGCTCCGTGGCCTCGGTGGGCAAGTGTCGGTCAATAACGTGCGGTGGTCGACCAGGAGGCATCGATGTCATCCAGAGTAAATGGCGTCCCAGGGCGACTAATATGAGCACTTTTCAAGGCTCTGTCACCCAGGGCTTGGAGCCACTTCAGGAGGTGGGCTAAGCCATCGGCTCGTCCACCCCCCCCACCCCCCCCACCCCCCTCTCTGGTGCGTGGATGAGAGAACGGCTGACTCACAGTGTTGCTGGATGAGACTGGGAAATGGAGGACAGATGCACGGCCTAATGCAATAATGGCAAATTAAATTTAGCTGCCATTAAAAACCACACTCAGATTTTTTTTTACGAATCTATTTAAGAAGATCCTAAAGAGGTTATTAGGACGAGGATTCCTGCCAGAGGGATTCTGTGTGTGGAGAGGATCTGTCTGAGATTATACTCGTACAAATTAAGCCGATTACTGTAATTGAGATAAATATCTAAAAATTGGGAGCATTTTGTCAACTGGGTGTGTAAGACAATCCTTCATGGATGTAATGTCGAAGCTGTGATTCAGTTAATCAATAGCTGGGAAAAACCTATTGATCATTTGTAATCAATATAAATCGATGATATTCAGACTAATGATGTGTAAAAGTTCCTTGGTTTCAGTTCTAGCAGCTGCTCATAATTCAGACGTACCAGCAACGCCCCTCTTCTGTTGCGATTGTTCTCCGCACACATTTGAACACATTGAAGATTTGTCACTGATTAATTTCCTGCAGAATGTTTTTCATGAGATTGTAATTTTCAGCTAATTTAAATTGTAATGACCTGTTTTACCCCCGGCTGGCTGCTCGACCCAAGCCTGGAGGATTGTTGCATTAATAGACCTGTGTGTCAGCTTGCCCTTAGCCTAAGGACTGGTGTTGGGGTGGGTGTGACTCAGAATGAACCCCCCCGATCTGAACTTCTCCTTTGTGACAAGGGCAGGCCTGTGCCTCTGGTCATCCTCTGGCTTTTTTTCATCCTGAACCGGTGACCCTTGCACTTTTGAGCGTCATCACAAAAGATGACTCGAGCCCTGTTTTGAGCGGCGGCAACAACTGCACAATAGTTTCTTGTTGTGAGATTATCAAAACACCAACAGAAACAGTGTGTGGCTCAATTCCCCTTTTCTCCGGGTGATTGAGGCTTGAGGAAGCTGTCGGGGGCACCGCGGGGAAATTTGCAGAGGGAAGATAAAGCAGAGATAAACCTTTCTGTCGTCTGCGCTCTCCCAGTCGTGATAGCAGCCCCGGTTGGCGGTGTCACAGTTGTCAGGGCACGCAGTTGGCAACTGGCGGCGTGGTTTTGAGGCTGTATTTGCCAGCAGCTGCAGTAATTTGCTGTTTTCGGACGCTCTGAATTCCTCTGGTGGGAGGATGGTTAATGGATGTGGTGCGCAGCCCTGTTGCTAGGCCTCGAGACCCAAATCTTCATGGCACAGTGTGTAAGCAGTGCTCGGCTGTTTGGTGTAAAACACCCATGGAGATGGGGAAATGAGGCAAACAATGACGTTTGCAGTGTCAGTCGTTTGGTTTGCTTTACCACCTGTGGCTCACAGATATTGATGTCAGCGGGTCTACATTGGTATCGCTGTACTTTTGCTGGTTTGGCCCCGTGGTTGATATGGTTACGATTATTCGAGAGGCTGCCCAGCATGCCCACACCATAGCCTTGTGTGGAAGGACAGGCATTTGTGCCAGACACTGGTGCTGACAGAATGACAGACTCCTTTTTACCATGGGCAGCTGTAGGCGTCAATTTGTTTTTCTGTCATTTCAATTTTTGCCAGTGACATTTAAATCTGGCTATGCCCTATCTCAGCGTACTGCTGCTGTAAAGACACTTCAGCACCTCCATGTGAAGTGTTAACTGCACTGGATGGGGTTATGGTTTGTTGTGGATGTCAAAGAGTGGTGTTTTAAAACCAGTTTCATGGCGGGTGTGCTTAAATTCTTCGAAAGCTGCAGTTTGTACCATCCAGGCGTCCTGTCGTCCTGCTAGGGATCGGATTCCATCTGGAACGTGCCTTGTTCTACTTCAAACAGGACGACATAATCCTCTTACGGTCACGGTTGTTCCACTTGTACTTTGTGTGTCTGTGTCCCTCGTGCAAAAATCTGGAGAGAGCGCCACCGCCTCTCTGGTGTGTCTCTGCCATCCTGTCCAGATGCATCGGTTCTGCCCCGTTCCTCCATCTCTCTGTATCTGCTCTATCTGGTGTCAGGGATCCAAGCAACCAGCTGGTCCTAGGCCGGCCTGATCTCATTTACCCACGGCAAGAGCTTGTTTGTGGGCAGACGGCCCATTATGGAGATGATCCAGCAGCTCTTCAAGTTACAAATTAGCCTCAGTTTCTCTATCTCGCCTCTTGCCTTGCTGTTCTTCACTTCCTGTCCTCCCCCTTCTTCCTTTTTTATTGTCCTCTCCTATAACCTTGTCAGTGCCATCTCCCTTATCTCCCAGGGGAGAGGACTAACAGCATCAGAGGAACCTGCTTGACTAATGCACTTCCCCTGTCTCTGTCTGTCGGTCTGTCTGTCTCTGTCTTCACCCTGCCCATCTGTGGAGCCAGTGGCTGCTCCCCACTCTCTCCTGTGCGATCAATATCCACCCAGTTGAGCTCCGCGCTGCCCTGCTGGTCCCCCCTGCAGGCAGTGGGGCTTACCCAGGCTGGAGTGGGGTCCTCGCTGGTGGGGCCTTGTTTGTAGTCGGGCTCTGTCTCAGCCTTTATTGTTTTGGGGCTTGTGGACCCTCTAGCCCTGCCTCCCTACAGTATTGTCTGGTTTCTAGGACATACCGAGGCCTCTGTTACTGCCGCGTATCAGTCGCTCATTCTTTCTGGTCTTTCTTGGGCTTCTCTCTGTTCATCTTTCTCTCCGACCCTGTAGCTGTGTGTGTAAACTGTGTGAGGACAGTCTAGGCCGACTGTACGAGATTAGCATCTCTCTTTGTCCAGTGTTAACGAGCTCTGTCATGTGTTAATCTGCTGTCCCCAGGGGGCCGAGTTTCTCCGCGCATGGACGCCACCATGGGAAGGACGGCGTTTGTATGTATGCGTTGTGTGCATCAGATTGTTTGGTGTTTGCTGGGAGGGGGTGGTGGGGTAAATACGCACAATTTACAGCACTGAACTATGAAGGACATAGGAATTCTCTATCTGTGGATGTCGCAATTGCTTTTTGCTGATTTTTATATTTTTCTTCTTCACTGCAACGGGACATTTTATTAACAAAGAGATATGTTTTACGTTTTTAGTCTTGTAATCTCTTAATTTCATTTGTAGAAACCTCCAGTATGAATCTCCAAATAGTCCTTGGGATTAGTGCCAGCCTTTCTGATCACATGTCCGTGTGATCCAGGTGTCTGCCTCGCAATCTGCTGCTCGCTCTCACGCAAACCAGCAGCAAGTAAACAAGACAGAAAAAGACTTGTTCCTTCCTCTGAGCGGGGGCCTTTGTTCCGCCTCAGTTTGTCTTAGTGAGCATCCCACTGACCCACTGGAAATCAATGGGTAGATATGACCGTACTGTATGATGGGAGTAGTCTAGATAATTGGCAGGTATATTCTTAAAGGTTTATCTTTTTCTGTCTTCATCTCGACGTAAGTTTTCTGAATTTGAACATACTAAATTATTACGATGTTTTACTCTTTGTTGTCATAATCTCTTAATTTCTAGATTAATTTAGATGTAATCTATGTGAGGAAAAGTCGCAGTATTAGATTTGTTGATTGCACAACATTTTGAAACCTGCCTTCCTTGTCTTGGTTTCTTTCCTCACTCACTCTCCCCTGCTAGCTCGACCCTCCCACTGTTAAGAGCCTAGAGAGAGTGGTGGGCTTTGTTTTGAGTTTATTTGTGTGCAGGACAGAGGCAGTTTCCTGACCTCACAGGTCAGGGGTGTTCTGGGAATGTGAGTGATGTCATTGCCATCAAGTTGATGGCAGCACTGATAAACCCCCCCAGCTGCTTTTAACAAGCAGTCACATACCTTCGGGACCCCTCGTCCGACTTCCACACACAAAGCCATATTCCTGGTTTGGTATTAATCTACCTCTCATCTCATGGTTGGCACTCAGATGTTTCTTAAGGGATCAGCAGCGAGAGACATGTTCGTGTGTTGGAGCTGAGGAAGAGGCAGTGACTTGCAGAGCAGCCCTCCCACTAAGTGTCGGGGGGGAGAGAGTTAGTGGTGGCTGTGATTGTGTGCAGGAGTGGTATTGGCTTTGAAAGACTCCTGTGAGTGCTGTTACATAAGTCCTTTACAGTACTGACAGGAGTCCCAATGAGAAAAGCTTACTTTACAGACAGGATGCGTCAGTCTAATGCTAATGGGTTTACTGACCATGGAAACCATACACTGTGTAGAGAGATGGACGATGCATCTCCCTCTCCTCCCATTATTCAGAAATTAAGCCAAAATATTGTGGATATGAATCCTTCCATCAGAGGTTTGACCTGCTGTTATACACCCTCCACCAATCAGGAGCCAGTCACAGTTCAGACATTTCTTCATCAATTATTTGACTGTCATTAGAATGACCTAAAATGACAGAAACCATCTGTGAAAAACCTGTTTGATATTTAGTTTTGGCAGGCTCTATGACCTATATTGCAGCCAGTCAACAGGGGGCGATGACGAGGCTTTGGCTTCACTTTTGGGTCAGCGTGATGTCGTCCGTCTTTGTTTACAGTTTGTGATGGAAACGCCCTCTTTCAGAAACATGCAGCTGCTGGTGTGTTGCTGGTGTCCTGCCAAGATGTGGCTGAGACTAAATGAAGCATGCTGCATTGGGGAGTAGAAGCTTTACATCTTTACTTTCGATTCAGTTATCTAAGCAGCAAAGATATATCCGTCTCCCTGCCAGTCCCTGTAGACCGCCTGTGCTTGAATTTACATTTATGGCCCTCTGCCAGTTATACGCCTCACAACCATTCTAGTTGCTGATAAAGTTATCTGTTGTATTCTACTTTCTGGCAATTCTGTAGTGCTGCATAAGGATGGAATATATAATGTTAGCTAGCTTACACAGGTGAATCTTTACAAACAACAAAATATATAAAGATGAATAGTAACTGAACAAAACATGGCTCACCGCTCCCTGCAGGTAGCAGGTGGCACCGTTTATCCCATTAAATGGGATTTAATATGAATATTTTAACTGTTACATACACCCCCCTTAAATCCTGCTGAATTGGGGTACAATAAAACTAGTACTCAAAAGAGCATAATCGTATTCATGTAGTCAGTCCAAAACTTTCCACTTGGAATTAGGTCAGCAAGAGATTGGCCAGACCCCTCACCAACATAGACTCAAAAGATGCTGTTTAAACCTATATTATGAACTAAGCTCTATAAAAGGTATGTAAGCACTAATGTGAGTAAAAATAAGTTTTTGAAAACAGTAGTAAACTATCCAGAAAACATGTTCCTGACAACAGAACGTCGTCCTGCTCCTCCAGGTTGACCTTGTAAGGTCCCGTTAGAAGGCAGTGGCCTATGCATGACTGGAGAAAGGGCTCTCAAAGATGGAGAACGAGCAGCAAACATCCTCTTTATCAAACAGTGGAGTTGTATCACTGGACCGACTCCTCCCCTCAGTGAGCACAGGCCCGACACCTCGGAAAAAAACCACCAGCCAGTGCAAGTCTGACCCTCCTCTCCTACGCACCGCCAAACGAACTGTCTACACCGCTGGACGCCCGCCGTGGTACAACGAGCATGGAACCCAGTCCAAAGAGGCCTTCGTCATTGGTCTGTGTGGCGGCAGCGCTTCAGGAAAGACAACAGTAGCCAGGAAAATCATCGAGGCTCTAGATGTGCCTTGGGTTGTGCTGCTTTCGATGGACTCTTTTTACAATGTCCTCACCCCAGACGAGCAGAAGCTGGCCGCCAGTAACGACTATAACTTTGACCACCCTGATGCCTTTGACTTTGATTTGCTGACACAAACCCTGCGCAACCTCAAACAAGGCAAGAGCGTTAAAATCCCTGTGTATAACTTTACAACCAATGATCGACGGAAGGAGTGGAAAACTGTGTACGGAGCCAATGTTATCATCTTTGAGGGAATCATGGCCTTTACAGATAAAGAGCTCCTACAGTTGCTGGACATGAAGATTTTTGTGGACACAGATTCTGACACTCGCTTGGTGCGCCGGTTGAGGAGGGACGTTACAGATCGGGGGCGAAACGTCGAGCGCGTCATTAAACAATACAACAAGTTTGTGAAGCCAGCGTTTGAGCAGTACATAGAGCCCACAATGCGCCTGGCTGATATTGTGGTGCCACGTGGTGGCACCAACATGGTGGCCATTGATCTGATCATGCAGCATGTACACAGTCAGCTTGAGGAGCGTGAGCTCGGTGTCAGGGCAGCCCTGGCATCTGCAGACCAGGGACAACCGCTCCCCGAGACCCTCAGCATCCTGGAGAGCACACCCCAGGTCAGGGGTATGCACACCATCATCAGAAATATGGAAACCAGCCGCGATGATTTGATCTTCTACTCCAAGAGGCTGATGCGTCTGTTGATCGAGCGAGCGCTCTCCTTCCTCCCCTCTCAGGTCCACCTAGTCCAGACCCCCCAAGGAGAGGATTATGAAGGCAGGACGGCTCATGGGAATAGAATCACAGGCGTTTCCATCCTGCGAGCCGGGGAGACCATGGAGCCGGCGTTGAGGGCCGTCTGCAAAGACGTCCGCATCGGCAAGATCCTCATTCAGACCAATCAGGAAACAGCAGAACCAGAGCTTCACTACCTGCGTCTACCTAAAGACATCAGTGAGGATCATGTGATTCTGATGGACGGCACCGTGTGCACTGGAGCCGCTGCCATGATGGCTGTACGTGTCCTGCTGGATCATGATGTTCAGGAGGACAGAATCCTGCTGGTGTCTCTGCTAATGGCGGAAATGGGAGTCCATTCAGTGGCCTACGCGTTTCCACAGGTCAAAATCATCACAACAGCCGTCGACAAGAATGTGAATGAGCTCTTCCACATCATACCTGGCATGGGAAACTTTGGGGATCGATACTTTGGAACGGAGGCCGGTCCTGGCTGGAGCGATGAAGAGATGGAAGAGCCCAGTTACTAATGGCGTTGTTGACTGTGCAATCAGCGGCCGCTTGCCAGCGCGTGGCGTCTTGGATCAGACATCGTTGCCATTGCAGAGAGATGGAGTGATACACACTCGCACACACACACAGAAACAAACATCAATTTACAGTCTCAAGTCAAACTGCGTCGAATCTGAGGCCGGTTGCATCAGCCCACTTACCCATGAGCGCTGCTTGCCGTGAGCAGGAGTGCAGTGAATAATTGAAGCCGCTCTGTGGAGTCGTGCTCGTGCCAGAGACGAGTTTGGAGCTCTTGTGCCATTTTAGGACAATGAATCCAGAAATTCTCTACAAAAGAAGAGGACTTCAATATAATATTTAATATTCACACAAAGAGCATATGACACTTCTCATTTTTAGTCTGCCATGGTTGGATTTACAGAAGTTTAAATAAATTTAATAACAACTCACAAGAGGAGTCTAACTATGTTGAACAGATGACATGTATTGCCTAACAATCACAATACATTCACAGTACTGGATTTGCGGTAAAAAACCCACAATGGCAATACAAATTTAGGGATCTATGAACCCAAAAGTCAGCATTTGAGTCCTTGTGTGGGATGCATATTATGTTCACTGTTACCCGGGTCGACTGTGTGTATCCATATGATTGGGTTCACCGTTGGCCACACCGTGTCTACCGCTGGGCTGGGCTCACCATCATTTGACTCTTCAGATTCTTTCTCATTCACATAAAAAAACAACCTACACAGTAGTAAATAACTTCTCTTTCTGTTCTAATATGAGATATCATTCGATTAATTGATATTTATCACAGAATTCAATATGTTTTTACCTTTACATCATAAATAGTTACATTCACTATCTCTAACCATCACTTATTTATTCCTACATTTTTCCTTCTAAATCCAACCAGTGCTGTGTCATGGGGGGGAGGACCCTTTATCAGCAGTGTCAAAGAGCTCAGTGTCTTGTGTTGGCTGCTTGTGGAGATGAAAGCGTGTCAATTACAGGGTCAGAGGTCACTGAATGCTCATTAAAAATGTCTTCAACAACCAGACCCTGCAAACGAACGTTCTCTCACCTCATTGGCAGAATCTCTGCTCGAACCTTCTATCCTCTTACTTGGGCATTAGTTATGTCTTAAGTAATTCTATCAAGCGTGCTCGAGTTCACGTTGGCATTAGCCGAGGGTTACGTCGGCCACAAAAGCTCACTTTCTTTTCGCATCTTCTCTGCCTTCTCCCCTGCCCTACCCCCACCACCACCACGGCTTTCCTTCCCCCACAATCCCTCTCTTTGACTACTATTTAGAGTAGGCCCCGGGGATAGAAGAAGGCTCACAGAATGCATGTGCGTTGTGTGTCTGTGTGTTTGTGTGTACACAGTTGTGTCCTGTGAAAGCAGTAGTCCAGTCTCCACCACAGCAGTCCATAGATGCTCTGAGACAGTTGGTTGGCTGATATAAGGGAGTGAGTGAGCGAGCGAGACCGATTTGATTCAGGTCTTTGTGTAGATAAGGCGAAGAGTCTCTTGTTTCTAACTGACATCAGACGTGAACACACAAACACACACACACACACACACCACAGCCCAAGAGCAGATTTCACATTAACATTCAGCCTCATAACAAGTGCTGCATCTTCTTGATTTCAATCTGCATAATAAATCACAGCTTCCCTTTGCACGGCTATTTCAAAAACAGGTTTGAGATATTTGGTTTTTCCCTCAGAGCGGTTCTTCAAAGGAACCTGCTGTAGTCTATACATGCATTGTTGTGCATTGTGCACCCCCCACACACTCAAACAGTAGTAGATTGTACACAAAAGGGGTCAAAGTACCAGTTTTCTGTTTTGAATATGCTGATGACCTGATTATTCAAGAACAGCATGTTTTTGTCTAGACAGTCAGAAAACCTTGAATCCCTCAGTGGAGCTGGATGCCTTCCAGATATTGACTGTATTGGAACTGTAGAGTGCGGATAGAGAGCTGCACATGAACATTTGAAGACCCACACACACACAAAATGTCCCACTGTGGGTATTAGGAAGGGATGATGCCTAGGAGGATGATCTCACCTAGCAGAGCTGCTCGGCCATCATTAGCTTACCACTTGAAGCCTATTAACTGTAATAATAATAATGACAACAACAACCGGAACAAACTGCACAGCCAGAGCCAACTTATAAAAGGTCTTCCAACATTATTGTATTGATAAAGACATTAAAACAAAGGCAAGATAAAGTGAGACACAATGTGAGCTCAGGAAACAAAGGATGTTACATTAAAACTAGTCGATAGAAGTTCAGTTGTGCATGACTGATAATTATTGTACAGTGTGTGTGTGTGTGTGTGTGTGTGTTACCTCTTCAGGACCTTTTCCAGTACAAACAGTGACTGTGTCAGGACCAGTAGACCTCATGGGACCTCTTTTCTGAGGTACTGGTTTAGGTTCGGGGTAGGATGTGAGATGTGGCTGAGGTTAAGGTCAGGCTTAGTCATTGCTAAGGTTGGAAATAAGGTTTTGGTGCGACTGTCTGTGTCCACCAAAACAATGCAGAGTCCAAACAAGGATAGTTGCGCAAACTTGTGTGTCGTGTCTGTGAGTGTGTGTCTGTGTGTGTGTGTGTAGACCCTGTGCTCTGACCACTGCCTCTGGTTTTTGTGTGATTTAGTATTTGTGTGGGTTCCTTTTGTTCTCAGTTGCTGTGTAGCTCATCATTGAGGCTTGCAGGGAATTTGGAGTGGGATGCTGCCACCACATGACTTGGACACACCGCGAAGGCCGACACGCACATTTTTTGCAAATTCAACTACATTCACAAGTTTACTTTAAACCAAGAGGAAACCAGTGAGAAATGTCCGATTTACTACATCCATGCGACTCTGTTCCATCTCCAGCTGTTGTTTTTGGGTGGAGAGTGGGTCCAGTGGGGATTACTACCTCCGGCCACAGGAGGTCAGATCAGCTGATAGATGCTGTCCAGCTGCTGGGTCTTAGGTAGGCTGAATAGAAATCATCTGCAAATGTAAGCTCCCACTTTATGCTCTAAATACTTCACACTGCGCAGGGTGCCTGAAATTAAACCTGTTTTGAAATGGACCTAATGAAGCTGACAAAGCCATCTGCCTGGAATCCACTGCAAGAAGTGTTCACTGACACTCAGACCATTATGTCTCAGGTCATTGATTTTCATTTGGTCTCTTATGGGTTGAAAATGCCTGTTTGTGTATTACGTCGGGGTTGTAGTCTTAACAGGATCAATGTTGGGAACAGAGAGGATTTCCCAATCTGGGTTTTTCCCCTGGTTCCTGGAGCAAAGCCCGAGTGTTAGGACAAATGCTTGATTTTTACCTTGGAATGGATGAGCTTAATTCTGCCAGATTTATTCATGTCAGTTTGGTAGATGCCAGGGGAAAAGCATGAATCATTGCGTGAAGAGAATGCTGGATCAATGTAACACCAGTGTAGTGGTTTTTAATATATTATAATTCCATAGAAACTCCTGCTAGAATGTTCTTTCAACCATAGATGGGCAGAAATAATTGATTATTGGGGAATTACACGTGCTAATTGAACTTTTGAAGCCACTTGAAACATTCAGTCATTTTAAAGCCATTAAAATAAGCTAATTTATAAATATGTGGCCTCGTAGCAAGAGTCCCAGTCTGTCCATTAACTGCCTTCATTCTAATTAGGTTGAATGAAAACCATTAATTGGCATTGAAGATGTTTCAGTTGGGAGTGGGAATTCAATACAACACCAAGCTGCTGTAATTACTGTGCAATGAAGAAAGAATTATATATCTTTCCAAAGCCTTACGTAAGGGTAAATACACATTGTTGCTAATAAATAAGAAATATAGAAGGCATTTAAGAGTTCAGTAAATGAGATATTGGCATTTTAAATTGGGGATTACTTTTCCTCCTGAAATGGTGAAATCGCTCAGTGCAGCTTAGTTTCTGTGGAGAATAGATGTTTATGTTTCCCTCTGACTGATGGTCCAAATGAAGCAGGGCTGGATGAGCAATCGAGGCCAGAGAGAGACGTGCAATCTCACAGCTGTCTGGAGACTCGCAGGAGAGAGAAATGTTCCTCTGGCTGAGGGTGTGCAATCTGGATTTATCACTCTCTCAAACACACACACACACACACGCACACATGCAGACACACACCTCTAATGTAGGGTGCTGTGGAGAGAAGCAGTGAAATGAGCGGTCTAGCCAGATGCTTAAGTCTACTGTGGGAAGAGCAGAACACCAGATTCTGAAAGCGGAGGAGGGATTGGTGATTGGACACAGTTTTATTTCCTGGTTAACTGCACGGTCATCTCCTCCCTCCTCCTCCTCCTCCTCCTCCTCCTCCTCCTCCTCCTCCTCTTCCTCCTCCAGCTCCCCGACCTGCCTGTCGAATACGTGTTGATGGCTATAAATGGTATTAACCAAACAGCAGTGTGTTTTTTATTCAAGAGTCTGAAGTATCAAGTGGGTGGAGTTAGATGGATGAAACCTAATTTGTCTCAAAAGCAACATCTGGTGCAGTGAAGAAGTTTGTTCCACACGATTTGAACTGAAAGTTATATGTTGTTATCTAACATTGCAGGAAAGAAACTACTTTCTATTTCCTGGAACATTGAAGTGAAATAAGACAGCTGAAGATTAACCACATTTAAGTCTCGACCACAACTTTAAGATTGCTGATAAAGTACATAAATAGCATATCTATTTATATATACAAGTAACTGCATATAATAATGAAATTTCCCACATTTATTTAACTTTTATTTTCAATTTATTTATTTAGCAAATTTAAAATTCAAAATGTCTAACAAGTTTTATATTCAATCATACAATTGCACAACTGAATTGAATGAAATGGCCTCTTAGCTGATTTGTTTTTCTGCTTGCTTCCTGAGGCTCAAATAACTTATAGTCTGTTTGAAATCCGCCGCAAAAGTTCAAATATTATTGTTATTATTATTGAGGCAAATTTTTGGAATAAACAATACCGTAGGGGAGGAGTTGAGCAACACATCAGAGATCAAGGAGGTTGCCATAGGAATGAATACACTTCAGTTTGACCTGCTTACAGACACAGTCATGTGGAAAATGCCTGTTCTTTTACTTTCCATATTGTTTTCTGTATTCCACCACTCCTCTCCTCCCTCTCTCTCCCACCAGGCTTCACCCTGTCCCTCTCCTAAGAGCTGTGACTGGTCCTGACAGAATTAAACCAACTGTCCACATTTTGTAGCCTCACTGGCATTTAAAAGCCTCCTGTGACCGACGGGTGCGGCAGCATGAGTCGCACCTCACGGCTACCCGTGGCATCTCAGCCTCTGAGGTTGTTTTGGGCAGCGGCCTGTTGCACTGGCTCTGTGTATCTGGTCTTATGTGTTGTTTGGGATGCATGGATTCATGTGCTCAGCCTCTCTTTCCCCCTCTGGCCCTGCTCAGCTGCTCGAGCCATCTGTGCAAAGGCAAACAGAGAACAGAGGGATGGAAGGAGAGCAGGAGCCATGGGGGAGGAAAGAAATCGAGGGAGGATGGTTGGGAGGATCACCGGGAAATGAAAGAAGGAGATTTAGCTCAGAAGACGAGTGACCGAAGAGGGAAAGAAAGACGAGGAAGGGTGTGCGGGAATTGTTTCCAGGAAGCCAGCGGCACAAAGATGATGTCTGTCCCAGTCTAGAAATAGGACAGTGACTGTTCCTACAAGTTTAGGTCATTGGAAACTAGGATGAGTAAAGATGTCTGGATTCTGCAGTTTGACCAGCAATCCTCAGCCCAGCAGTGAGCTCATTTTACATCTTGTTTTTCCCCTGTCTCTTTCCTCCCCCTCAGTCCCACCTCCTCCCAGTGTTCCCATGCTCCGCAGGCCAAGCCTCTTCCTCTGGGCCGGCCTCTGCTTTGCCTCAGAGTTTGTCTCGGCACTTGAGCCTCCAGCGCAGTCGGCTCCTCGCTCTGTTTGTAAACTTTGACAGTGCAGTTTCCTGCGTACACACGCCTCACACGCCCTTCTTCCCCCTGCACTTCGCTTTTTCCCTCTCCCGTCATCCGTCCATCTGAGAATTGCAGAAGAATCACAATTAATTAACACAGATGGTCGCCCTTCATCAGGCCTCGCATGCCTCACGTCCCCATTTCTTGTCCTCAGTTGCTCATCTTTGTTTTTCACCCATGAGTCAAACTGTCTTTGGGCTTGTTGTTCATGTCTTGACCCAAATACGTCCACGCCATCTACTTCCTTTGCTTTTTATATTAATTCAAGTCTGATTGTTGGAAGTTGTGTTATGATTACTGGTGGTGTATACATAGTGTGTGTGTGTGTCGTTTTTAGTCCTTGACGTGTTCTATCCCAGAAAACTAGTCTTCCACACTAGCGACTCTGATGCCATTTTGTAACTGAGAAAAAGGAAGAAGCCGTTAAAATGTGCAACTGTGTCACTGAGCTTTTTGGTGCCACAGAGGGAACCATTTGCCACTGCACTGCAGTTGGCATTGATATTAATGAAGGCTATTTGTAGAGCATGTCGTTCCTGCGGTAGACATGTGGCCCCTACCACTCTACCCCACCTTTATGTGGCCCCTGAGATGTCGCGTACACATTCAACTGATCATAACATGGGTAGATCTAATGTTTTATCTGCAGGTTTCCTCAAGCACGACTTGTCTGAAGCTGTGATCTATTTACTTTTAGTGTGTATGTGTCTCTCTCTCTGTGTTAAACTGTCTAACATATGATTCAGTTTCCTTAGGGATTATGCAGCAGTCTCCGATACAATGTTATGGCACATATATATTTCTCCAGATACTTGTATAAAATGTAATGTGTGTGGGGAAGCTGTAAGAAGATAGAAGCCATTGGTTTATCTGATTCAAAGGGCTAACAGCATTCCTGGAGCTCTGTGTGCTGATAGCAGAGACAGCTCCCTGTGGTTCATGCCTGGTCTTGCTGTTGACTAACTGGGTTATGCTTTGCTTTATCTTGTCTCTTTCCAGACCAGACCTTGTATTCTCCAGAAAGCCCGTAGACCTGTGGCCATCCTGTGAGCTTCAAGTCCATCCGCCCTGTCCTGCAGAGACGGACCACCACCACTCAAGAGGAGATGAAGCCGGATGGGGTTGCCACGGCAGCAATGGAGCCAATGGAAGCATTGGATTCCAATCCAGGAAATGAGGCAGCACCCGCAGTAGGACAGGAGCCCAACCAGGCAGCCAGTCCGGCGGAGGAGGAGACACCACAGCAGCATGTAGGAGATACGGTTCAGGTGGAACCTCAGCCCGAACAGGCCAAGGAAACCCCAGCTGCTAAGACCGGCAACAAGTCCTCAGGAGACTCCAAAGCCAAGACTCCAAACAAGGCCACGGCCAAGACAAAACCTTCCTCCACCATCCAAACCAAGACCACAGCTGGCTCCCGGCCCAACACAGCGCAGAGCCGCATCTCGAACGGCACGTCGAAGCCTCAGACCAACGGAGTGGCCAAGAAAACCACGACCGCTCTGGACAAAAAGAGCACCCCGACCTCAGCGCCCGCCAAAAGACCAACAGGCACAGCTGGAGCGCCCGCCCCCAAGAGCAAAGTGGGTGAGAAGAAAGCCCCCGGTGCCACCACCACCACCACCACCAACTCTGCCAAGCCGATGGCTGGACCGACCGCAGCCAGGAAGACGCCGTCCTCTTCTGCAACTGGTGTAAAAAGCAGCACCACTGCAGCAGCTGCTGCGAGAAAGCCCATAGGTCAGTGACAGTTCCATCAAAAGACAAAGATATGACATCGTTGTGAAAGCATATTTATAAATGTAAACAGGACATGTTTCCACAGCTCTAACTCTAATGAGGAATATTCATTTTAATGTGATTACATGTGTATAGAGCATTAGACATGCCCGAGTGACTGCTGCTGATCTAGAAATACATTTGCCCTAGATCTGACACACAATATGAAAGCAGTACGTGATGCACTATTTATACACTTACTAAAACTGGCTTTATAAAGCTTATTGTCTCACACTCTCCTCATCCTCATCTTCATCCTCTCCATCTTTCTCTCCTCCAGGTGTAAAATCTGCACCTCCGTCCAAACCTGCCACTGCTGCCGCACCTAAGGCTGATAAGGCCGCTGTTCCCAAGACAACCAGGTAGGTGTGACATTGGTGTAGAGGCCTCAGTTCTGCAGGAGTCTGAGAGAGATCGTCTGTGTGTCTGTAGATAGCAGCCGTCTCTAACTGGTCCTCTCCTCAGACCTTCTCCCGGGGAAAATTCTCCCACTAGGCTCATTTTTTATTAAAAGCCTTTCCGGTCGTTTTCTCGCAAATCACCAGATTTACACCAGAACAGCAGCAAATCGAAATAACTTTCCAGATAGATGGGAATTGTGGGGAATGAGTTCAGCATTTTAAAACGCGCTCGCTGCCAAGGGAGAAGCAGTTGGTTCAGAAGGCTTCGCTTGACCACAGGTTCAAAGAACACACTGTTTAAGAGAAAACCCCCTGGAGGACGGAGGGACAATGATCCCCCACATAGAGGCTCCGAGGGGCTGGGCATAAATAGGCCAACAATCCACCAATGTCAGAATAAGCCTCAGAGAAATGCCTCGCAGGGTTTCACAGCAAGTATTATACAGCAATATTAATTAAAACAAGTTTTCAATATGAGGAAGGGCATTCTCAAGAGTTAACTGAGATCAGGAGTATACTCTTAATGTTGCGTCTGCGTGCTTATCTGAGTTTGTGTACACCAGAACGTCTGTTTGTGTACGGTCACGTCAACATGTGCTCCTCACCTGAGTCACACTGGGTGCATGGTGCTGGGTCCGGAGGTGACTTGGCAGCAGACCAGTATAGGAGGATGAAGGAGGCCTTTGTCTGAGACAGTGAGGGTCATGATCAGATACAGCCTCTGGGGAGTCTGACTCTTCTTCCAACAGAAACTTACACTGCTGCCTCTTCCTCCTCTTTGTTTGTTTGTTCAAGCAAGACGCCTCCTCCTTCCTGCCACTATGGTTCATGGTCTAGTATGAAAAGTGTTGTCACCATGGTGGCATGTCTGCAAGTGGGCACATTGGGAACATACACACATACACACATATGACCTTTTCCCCCTTTTCTTTTACTCTAGTTATTACCGATACACTAACATGACACACGTACAGTTGCAAGCTGCTCTCCTCCACCTGAGAGCAAGGTGTTCTACACCCCCCCCTCCACCCTGCACATGCCCTGGGTAGCAGTTGGTGTGTGGAGATTAAACTCAGATTACAGCTTTATTCAACAGTGGATGTGCAAACATCTCATTAAAAGGTATTACACGAGGGCATGGGGGCAATCACCAGGGCAGAAGAGAACACTCACTGTGTGCACTTCATGGACTGGCATGGTGATTTCATTCATAATTACACACACACACACACACTGTCCATAAATGACTGTGATAGAGAAATGATCGACTCTGAGTGGTTTGACACGTATCAGGCGATGTTCTCCTCACTGGTGTACGATGGATGGTGAAGTCACTCACAGGGATGTGGTTAACAGAGATGTTTAGATACCAGTATGGCTCTGGTACTCCTGTTAATATCAGGTTGGGCATCGTAAATACATGAATGTATGTGCCAATCTGTTGGGATCTCATTTAAAGAAAATTAGTTTCACCCAGATGAAACTGCAATTTTTCTTTTCCCGGAAATCCCTTCTGGTATTTTAAGATCAGCGTAGAAAAGGGGATTTCTGGTAGTTTACCGTTCACCAGAGCTTTGCCAGTTCCAGTTCCCTCTGGAAAGTCCCACAAGTAAAAGCATGACGTGAACTGAATGTAAGAAACTCAAGTTTCACGGTGTGGCACTGGCACCAGTGTTGTCAATTATAACACTATCAAAAGGCCGAACAACAATGATAACAATCTTTCTCTGATCAGCCTCCATGAACCAACTGCAGCAGATGAGTCAAACTCTGAATGATGGAGAAGCATGAGACACAGTAGATGGAAGTAATGTGATTCATGTATTAGATATCAAAAAGAGATATAACTTGTTTTTGAATATTTGAACTATTTATTTTTCCAGCATTTCATCTCAGGTTTCTTTTTGCACAAAGGAATCCTTGTGATCAGGTTAAGATCAGATTATTGTGTGTTTTTTAAAGCGCAGCTACGTTTCATTATTCATTGTCAGTGTGTGAGTCAGTAACATGTGTCACACTCGGTGCATGTGTAGCCCACAGAAGCATTTTACTGCAGTAGACCTACATATAAAATCCCCATGAGAGAGGTACAGCCATTACTGATGATAGACTCATCTGACAGCACCGTGTAGCCTTGCAGCGATCCCTTGTTAAGTGTGTGTGTGTGTGTGTGTGTGTGTGTGCACGTCAGCGTCTGTGTGTGTGTTATGTGCTTTGACGGGGCCATCAATTTCTACTTTAATTAGATTTTGCCCTTTTCCTACCTCACTCAAATCTTAATCCAGGCCTGCTATCAGTAGAGCGGTGGAGACGGATGCATTCACTGGCACAGCAGACGCCCTCCTGCTTCCCCTGTTGCTTTCACAGACACACACAAACACACACACAAACACACACACACACACACATAAACAATCCCAAAGTGGGTCTATCAATTTACTTAGTGTTTCTCTGTGGCTCAATTGATTTAATTCCATCTCCAACAGGTCACACTTACCAGAAATAAAAAAAAAGTACAGAGCAAATGTTCAGTAAGTGACTTCCGTCTGAGTTAATGCCACTCACAAGAGTTTGATTCTTCTCTTCAGCCGGGGCTTTAGCTCAATTAGATTAGGGTTTGTTGCCGGTGGCTATCACAGCTCACTCTTTGTCTTGATAAACACCTGAACTGCACAGCCGGGCTTTTTTAAAGAAGAACATCAAGTCATCTGGAAGCTCACGTACATATTCGCCCAGTCTCAGCATCTAACTTCTCAAGGAACAGGCTTTATGAGCTGTCACGGGTCGGGGGGGGGGAGGTGTTGTGTTGACGTCACAGTCGGCGACCAGTCAGTCAAACATAATGACTCCTTCAGTGAGTGTGTAGAGGCGGAGTCGGTGCTGATATTCTGTTTAGGTTGCAGGTTGTGAGTGTGTCGTTAATGTGTTTGTACAACGAAAGAGAAAATGTTAGTGCACATCGCATGTGTGTGTGCAAATCACGCCTCTACTTGTTCCCTTTAGGTCAATTAGTGTTTTGTTTTCGAGTCATGTGTCGTTGTGTGTGTCCTGCTTGCATCTGCACACTTGCATTCTCTATGAGGGGTGTGCACCTGCTGTTAGAACCAGATCGCCCGACAGCGTGCATCTTGTGACGGGAAACATTTCAGCCTGATTAGTGTGCAAATGACAAAAGTAGAAATCATTACAGGTTGTGTGAACATCATGTCGATGCGTGCTGCAATGTATGCGAACGGTTTGTGTGTCAGCTTGTGCGCATGAATATTTACACGTTTTTATCTCTCCCTGGCCCGCAAAGATGATTCACGTTCGGCGAAGTGAATTCAGCGACTGGTTTGCAGAACGCAGGACCACACAACAAACTGTGTGTATGCACAGTGTACATAATGTACAGTGTGGGCTTGTGCTGCAGCTCCTGGACGTCTGCATAGAAGGAGCAGCATGCAATTAGAATGCAGAGCATGTGTTCATTTGCCGGTATATGAGTCAGTATGATGCGGAGGTAAAGGGGGATGGGAGGCGTACGCGGTGGAGTGCCGGACATGTGTTACGTGTGCACATGCCGCCGTGATGCCTCCTCCTGCCGCGTCTCTGCCGGTGCAGCAGAGTGAGGTGAAAATGGAAAAAATGGTGGCGGTGGAGTTATGGAGGCTTCATGGCTGAATAAGTCATGTGTCCCTGCTGGGCTCCCATCACAGCTGCCAGGGGAACGTACAGAGTGAGAGGGTAGTGCGTGCAGAGAGTGTGAGGTGTGTGTCTGTGTGTGTGTGTGTGGGAGTGGAGGACCAGCGGGTTCCTCTGCTTGAAACAGAAGAAAATATTGCCCCTCTGTTCAGAGTAGAGGACACAACAAGGGTACGTGCTCCTGTAGAAAGAGGATCTGATGAGACGGGCTCGCTGCCGGGCGATCAGGTTGTTTTCAGTTTGTCCTGCCAGCCTCTCGTGTTCCCACATTAGTCATGCTGCTCCCCTCATTGGTGGTCCCTGGGGAGTGATGCGTTTTTTACTGCAACAATTCTTCATGATCTTACAAATGACTGCTGATGTAATGGTCCAGCACTGATGTGTGTGTGTGTGTGTGTGTGTGTGCAGCAGTCCGGGTCCTAGCCGTCCAGTGTGAGGCGGAGGACGTGTTGCGCAGCCTGTAAATCATCTGGAGTGTTCTGGGTGTGGTCGGTGACGCTGCCATGCGGTCCACTGCTGCCATGAAGCCACCGAGCCAATTACCAAATGGACTGAGTGGGAATTAGTCAGAGAGAGAAGTGGGCAGAAGGAGTCGTTTGTGTGTCTGAGGGCGAGACAAAGGTTTAAGTGTGCGACGGGGTGTTTATGGGTGTGTTCACTCGTGCTGCAGACATGTGACACTTGTTTATCTGTAACAGAACCAGTTATTTACTGCTCTATTTTCAAACATGTTTTTATTATCTACTATGAAAACTGCTCATCCGATTTCCACGAAAGTTTGGGCAGACGCTGCTCTGGGGTCTGATTTAAAACATGGAGCTCACAGGTTTTCTCTCTGCCCTGTGGAAACCTTGGGAAACGGGAGAACAACAATCTTGTTGACTGAGATCTGATCATTTTACAATAACAATCCCCAAAGTGGCCTCCATCCTTCTTGAGGAGTCTGAAGCCTCTTTAACGCAGATAAAAACTCCCGCCTCCACCTTCCTGCTGCTTAATTAACAAACCATCATCTTTAATTTGCTGCTCGTCTCCTGGAGCTCGTCACCTCCGCTGCAGGGCATCATGTCTGCCCCCCCCCTGCTCGCTGAGCTCCCAGCCGCTCACTTGCCTCTTCCCTGATGCATCTCGTGATTTAAATCATGACCCTAACTCCTGTTGTATCTCAACAAAGCAACACCAGCAGGCAGACACTGTTTCTACACACTAATCCCCTCTCAGCTGCGACGTTTAGATTAATAACAAAGCTGAGGTGAACTTTAAGGCATCGCTGGGAACGTCAGTCAGCCTGTAGCGAGGAACTGTCAGAATCATGTTTCCGCTCCGATGCATTCTTCAGCTTCCTGTGCAACATTTGCTTTAACCCTGGTTTATATTGTTATTTATAGTGTTTCTCTGAGCTCGGCCTGTGGGGGAACGAGGGGCACTTCTCTCTCCTTCTCTGTGACACATGCTGCTCATTGAATTAACTGTAGGTGCAAAGTGGCTGCAATGACCCCGACAGAGATTCAGCTGTAATTACAGTCTGAACGGTGGCTTAGAATAAATCAAGCATCACAACATTGTTGGTTAACAACACATCCACTGTTGTTAAACCCATTCTAATCCCAGAACACACAAGATGTAATTTTCCTGTGGCCCAGTCTCTTAAATCCTGACATAATGTTACCAGAGTTCAATGAGACACTGATATAAGATAATGTGTAATGGGATGAACATTATCTGCCTCCGCTCGCTCGTCTCTCTCCCTCTTTCCTTGTCTCCATCTCTTTCTTCCTCGGTGGCCTGGTTCATTTCTAGTTCTCTCCAAAGTGCTCCTGCCTTTTCGGATTACCCGTCCTCCTTTATCACACTGATTATTTTGAATAGTCTCTGAATTACCCTCCGCACACGTCATCTCTAATGCCAATATCTGTATCCTCTTATTCCTGTCTGATTTAAGAATATATATTTTTAACTTTAATTCAGGCACCACCACAGAACCTATTCTCATTTAACCTTCTAACATCTTGTTCCCAATTTGAGGTTTAAATTCTTAACACCTCACTGACCGTTTCCCAGTTTAATCTTAGGAGATAGAGCTTTGTGGTCGAGCCTGTTATAGAGTTGCAGTAGAAATTTTAGATTAAAATTTATTTGCAAGGACTGAATTTAACTTTCCTCAGGAGGATTAGCTCCAGGGTTTAAATTATATCGCTGAGCCAGCGGAAAATCATTTGATCTGTGTCTTTTGTCTCTGTAATAAAACGTTAAGAGCAAGAACAAGAGCACATTAACTTCACATCAGCGTTTTCTGATTTGACAGTCAACACAATCTGCTCCAAATACAACAAATCAACGCCTCACAGACTGTCTGTGGTTTTATTTAGCCTGAAGGGCTTTGATCAGGGAAACGGTGCAGACATGATCCAACAATCCCAATATCAGTAACACACCATTCACTGGCCCAAAGCTTATTATACGAGGATTAAGTGTAAATGCTGGTCTGAACTTCCAACATGACCACACCTTAATAGTGTTGCCACCCGCTGCTCTCGGGCTTTAATCTCATTTCATGTTACCAAACAGTCCTCCACTGCCTCTGCCAGGCTGCGGATGGCACGCACCATTTTGTTGCCTCTACACAATGAGTGTTCATCTGACACACCCCACGGTTTATACTGGGCACATTTGGAGTTATTTTTGTTCTCCTTTCAGTATTAAAGATTAACGCGCTCCCAGCCTTCTTCACTCTCTCTCTCTCTACCCCCTGCTTGTTCTCTTTCTGCCGGTGCTAACTCGATTCTTTATTTAGAAGCAGGCAGTTAGTGTAGCATGGGCCTGGGAGATTGCACACCACAGCGCTGTCAGAACTACTGGATGTAGGTTGCTTCACTCAGACGGGACAGGGAAGCCAGATTCTGGGCCAGGCAGGCAGGCTGATGCACACCGCCCCAGGTGGCGAGGGCGAGATCAGGGGCAGGGTTCCGATGTGACTCACGTTCCAAACTTCATCGCTTCATAAGCTCTCTGGGGAGTTTGTCCTGGGGTTGTGGACAAATGAGCCGGGCCTGAGCCTGTTTTTAATATTGTTTCAGATGCTGATTCACTGGAGGCAAGGTCGTGCTTGTAAACAACTAGATTGTCGCAGCATGTTGTTCATATCTGAAAGCTGAAGTGTGGTTAGATGGTCAATTAGGTCCAGACATGTTCCATAGTATGTCCTTCACATGTTAATTAGGCAGGAGGAGATCGTCCTTTTCATCCTGAGATATTGGTTTTCTTTATGGATTTTCATCCTTTGCACATTCTGCCATAATGAGTTGTGCATCTTCCCTCCAGTCTTTGAGTAGCTAGTCAACAACAACTCATTGTGTTTGGGCTGATGCTTCATCAGTAAAGGTGATGAAGGTCATTCAGGACGTTCTGTCCTCTCTTTGTGAAAAGCCTCCAAACCCTCGTACGGTTTCAGTCCTGTAAGCTTTGCAAACCTCCTTGATGGTGTCTGTTCTGTGTCCTGGGGTCTGTCTCCTGGCTGTGACTAATGAGTGAGACATCACAGTGTTGCTCCCTGTCACTATCCCTCTGAGCACTGACCAGCACATGGCTGGAGTGAGACCTGATGTTTCCTACTCGCTGTGAGGGGCTTGTCAAATCTCAAATGCCTGAGTCACCTTCAATTAACGTAAAAAGGAACTCACCATCTTGTTGAGCTCATTTGCATATGTCCGTCTCACAAGGATTTGGAATGGTTGTACAACAAAGAGCGGACCAGCAGAGAGATCATGATCTAGATAGAACACGTGCACTGATATGTATGTTGAAGAAAGTCTGTTAACCCCGTTCTTTGTCTTCTTCACTTCAGGCCAACAACCGGCACATCAGCGTCCTCTCGTCCAGCCACAGGCGTAACCCGGCAACCCCTCGCAGGTGCCACCAAGAGCTCCCCCGCTGCCTCCAAACCTCCCACTCCAAGAACCCCGTCCTCCGCCGCCAAGCCGGCTGCCGCCAAACCAACCTCCTCGACCCCCTCTGGTGGCAAAGCTCCCACATCACAAACATCCAGGAACTCAACCCCTGTGAAGAAAGGTAAAGATGAAAAGATGATGTCATGAACATGTATGAGCTGTAAGCATGACTTTAAAAATCACAAAAACGTTTTCATCCTTAACCTAAAATCAGTGACATCCCTGCAGAACGTTTAAGTAATGATTTCTGGTCTTTTGTGTTGTGTTTCAGTTTCATTATGAAACTAGTTAACCATTACCGGTGCTCTGTTCTCCTCCTAGATGTTTCCAAACCAGCGACCCCATTCAAAAAGGCTGCAGATTCTCCTCTTACCCGCACCCCAATCTCTACGAAGGGTGCGAAACCGGAGACCCCCAAATCAGCCTCAAAATCAGACACCACCACCAAAAAGCCTACAAGTGCCACCACCAAGTGTTTGGACACAAAGACGCCCACCCGCCCAAAACCACTAGAGAGCAAGGCCACACCTTACAAACCGCCCGTCTCCAAATCGGCTGGGGCCAAGACCCCCACCCCCAAGAAAACTGTGGGCAGCAGCACCCCGACCCCGGTGAAGCGTGGCCCCAAAGCGACAACAGGCACCGCCCAACCTGAAGTGGAAATTGCCGCAGCTGTAGCTGCTGCTGCCGCTATTGCTACGGCTGCAGCTGCCATCGCCGTGCCAGAGGAACCAGAACCTCTCGCTGAAGTAGCTGTGGAGCTGACGGCTACAACTCCTGAAGCAGTACAAGACAAAATCTCCGAGCCCACAGCAGTACCACAACCAGAACCTGTACGTGAACCAACACCTGAACCCGCTCGAGAACCAACACCAGAACCCATACGAGAGGAAACACCAGAACCCATACGAGAGGAAACACCAGAACCCATACGAGAGGAAACACCAGAACCCATACGAGAGGAAACACCAGAACCCATACGAGAGGAAACACCAGAACCCATTCGAGAGGAAACACCTGAACCCATTCGAGAGGAAACACCTGAGCCTCTATATGAACCAGTACCTGTAAGACAACCATCTCCAGAACCCCTTGCAGAACCACTGTCTCAGTTGTCATTAGAGGAAGACCTAGGAGCTGATTCTTTCCATGATCAAGCCTCCAGTGTTCCCGTGTCGGCCCAGATGGACTTTTACAAATTCCAGGAGTCAGTTCCTTCCTTGGGAACGACTGTCATGTCTCCTCCTTGCTCCCCACCAGGCCCAGTTTCTCCAGTCAGAGAGCCACAGAACGCTTCCTCTGGGCTGGACATGCACTTTCAGTCTAACCCCTGGGACACGAACCAGCACTTGGCCTCGTCTGACTTTGCCTCAGAGAGCACAGTCGGCATGATGAACTTCCAGACTGAGGAGGAGAGGGAGAATAAAGAACGATTCTCACATGAGACAAGGGAGGAAGAGGAAGAGGAAGAGGAGGAGGAGGAGGAGGAGGAGGAAGAGAAGATCATGTTTATGCCTCCCTCCACAGCTCCATCTGCAGAGGCCTTTAACATGAAGGCACAAACCCCCTTGTTCGCTGTCTCGCCCCTGGATGATTTTACCCCCAGGGACCTGACTTCCCCTCATGAAAAGGAGGAGGCAGTGGAAAAGGCTGATGAAGAGATCAATGAGGATGATGATGAGGAGGAGGAGGAGGAGGATGAAGATGAGGAACAGAGGAGACTAGGCCACCAGCCTTTGTCCTTCACCACTGACATGAGCACTTCTCAGCCCTCTGAGGAGTTCCAGGTCCGCTCCTCAGCCTTTGGCGGTTCGGCGGGTTGGCACGGTGATGACCTCCTGTCCGGGTTGGACTCGGAGGACGTGAGCAGCTGCACCAGCAGCCGGCAGCAGGGAGTCTCTGACCTCAGCAGCACCCAGCACACGGCCATCTTAGAGGGCACCCAGAGCTCGGATGCCATGATCGATTCAAGCCTCCGTGGCTCCGAGGGAGATGTGAATCTCATGGGTTCGCCCAACGTGGAAACCCTGGCCAATGAAGAAGAGGAGGACGAGGATGAAGAGGATGAGCGGGTGGATGATATGGACTTGAGTTCAGAGAGGATAGAGGAGCGTCACAAGGTGTTCCAGCAGCAGGAGCATGACGAGGAGGACGATGAGGATGTAGAGATGCACAGTGAAGGCGTCACAGAGAGCGGTGGAAACGTAGATGAAGATGACTTCAATGAGGAGGAGCATTTAGACAACCTCAATCGCTCTGCTCCTCCCCCCAGCATGCCCCCAGCCGCCTCCTGGGGCCAGACCAACCCCTTCGGTGATACCTGGGGTCAACCAGCCTCAATGCTCCCTGTCTCCTCCCCCAGCCCGGTGTCCGACCATGGGGCAGCTGAATCTGAAACACCAACTCAGTCTCCTGCACAGACATGTTTTGAGGGCAGTGGCCCTTCCTTCGTTCCTCAGCCAGAGGCCCAGCAGCTTCAGTCAGCCCACGAGGAGATGAAGGGCTCAGAGGAGGAACAGGACCTTCTGGCTGGCCCGGCTATGGGCATGTCCAAGAGTGGCACAGGTCTGTCTGCTCACAGTGACACCAGCACGCCAGAGGAACTCCGGGACTACGACAGCAGCTCTGGGGTGGAGTCGCGCTCTGACAAGCAGCACACCCCGGTGCCTGCTTCAGTCCAGCCTGACATGGAGCAGGACCTGGGTATCCACTTGGAGAAAGGTGATGGAGAAGAGGAGGAGGCTGAGACGCTCCCTGCCGACGAGGTCCTAGGAACCGGACCCCCAACTGCCCCAGCATCGGCCCCCTCTTCCCCCTCCACCTCGGGAGACGAGGCCAGTGATACAGAGGGTGAGATGCAGATCAACGACCCAGACGCACCGATGATGATGGATGAGAGTGCTGGATTTGAAAGCCCCACTCCAACCTGCAATCTGCCAGCTCTTGACGAGGATGAGGAGGCAGCAGCTGCAGGAGACGGCGAAGAGGACGGAGGCGGGGCCACTCCCCAGTCGGCCCACTCTGTGGCGTCTTATGGCTTCGACTGCACCACGTCCAACTCCAACGCCCACTCGATGGCCGAGAGCTGCGGAAAGAGCCCGGGGATCTTCTCCCTGGAGAACGAGGAGCAGCTGCCCGAGGAGGCCAAGGACCCGTCCTTCATCAAGGAGCTGACCCTGCCATCGGCGGCCGCCACCGCCTACGCAGACGACCTGCTGGGCCGACCTGTGGACCTGATGCCTCTGGGCCTTCCAGGAGGAATGGCGCCCAGCCTAGACGAGCACCACTACATGCTGGGTGGAAAGGTTGGAGCAGACCACCTCGGGGAGGTGGATCCACTGGGGTCCAGTCGCCACTTCGGGGCCCAGGAGTCCGGGGACACCGACGATAGCCAGCCCCCGTACTACTCAACCATTTGTGATAAGACTGATAGTTTTCTTGCAGGTAACGTATAAGTCCCTGCTATTACCCCTGGAATGCACCTTTTCCCCACAACCCTCCCCTTACCTGTTGTCTGTTTTCTCTCCAGTTGAGTTAGATGGCTTAGAAGGAGAAACAGAGGAGAGCCAGATTGTAGGAAATGATTTTAAAAAATCAAAAGAGAGGAGATGAGGAAAAATGACTGTAGCAAACTTTAAGTGAAGCCTCCCTCTTTCATACTGTTATGATCCTGGTTGTGAGTGTCTGGCTTAAACTCCTTTCTGTACAATAGCTACTACCATTTTCTAGTAGAATGTTCTTTTTAAGTAACACTGCATATCCTGTAGCCCCCGATGGGGTATTGACTGATTGGTCCAATGTGACTGAGCGTTTAAACCGAAAAAGACAAAAAAGAATTGATGGAATGAAATGGACTCATTGTGTATTTATCCTACTGTTTTTACCGAACAAATGTCAATGACTTTTTCTTTTGGTTATTTTTGTTTTGTATTTGCTTATTTGTTGTTTTTTGTTTTGTTCCGTTCTGTTGAAACCGGGAGTCTGTTCTACGAAACAGGATTTTACGATTATCGAGGGAACTGAGGCGTCAACTCTCGACTCTTTGTAGTTCTTCAAAGCCAATCGGCACCGGTTACCACGGTGATTTGATTAACCCGGCGGAGTTGGCGCCGACGTTTCCTCGATGAGCGCAGGTTCCTCCTCGCAGTGCAGACCCCTGGTCCTCCCTACCCTGTGTACACACGCTTCATGTTCAACAGCACCATAGCGATAGTCACATGCTCCTTTTTTCAAAAGGTTGTGTTGCTGTTTCAAGACTTTTAGCTTTTCAAAATAAAAGGCTAGTTATTAACAGGGCTGCAGGCCCGTGCAGATGTGTTAGTTATGGGAGTGTTAGATTGCAGCTGGTGAAGTTTTTTAATGTGTGCATCAGGAGGTCGTTAAGGTATAACGTGCAGTCACGTACAGTATGTGTTTCAGGCTTTTGGTTTTTACGTGGCTTCTCTTCCCGGCCTCAGTTAGCGGATCCTTTGTGATCCAGGAGAGACTAACAACTAGCCCATTACTTGTGATGAGACCCTGCATTGTCCAACACAGCTTTACATCCGCTGAGAGGTTTCTCCTGGTCAGCGTTTGGTTTACTATTTCAACAGTATATTGCATGTTTAACTAACAAAGAGACTGTGTACTACCTTGAATTTGAAAACAATTCTACACTAGACATGTTCATCAATGAATGGTTCACACTAGGTTATCTTTCAAAATTCCATTAAAACATCCTTGCAAGGCATTTTGTTCCTGTTTCTTATTTCCCCTGTGGCTCCAGCATGAACTTACTGTCCTTGTGTTTGACTCGCTGTGTACTCGTGTGTCTACACAACTGATCTCCCGTGGCTCCTCCTCATTATTCACCATGGGACTAACTGGTAAACAGGAAGTGATGCAACATTGTACGACGATGTTGTATCCCTCAAATGGAATTTTGGTCAAAGTCAATGAGGCGATGGCGTCCCGGTGTTCTGCTCCAGCATGCTTGTGCGTCCAAGACATATTCAACATATTCAGATTCAACCCGAGCTGAACGACACAACACTGAACACACACGTTCGGTCAGTGAGGCTCATGTGAAGATCACCTGTGGAGGTTTTTTATGACCAGTCAAATATGTAGTCTGTTTTTAAAGTATCCCTGAGGTCCAACGATTTGTGTTGAGGTGTATTTGCAAAGCCAAATATCTTAAATGATTAATTGTTAACATTCACGTTGGCCTTTCCAACATCGTTAATCTCTTGCAACATATTCTACATCTGAATCTGACGAATCTGGAGTCGAGGGACCAGATTTTGTACAGTTGTGAGTGTAAAGAGTGAGTGGAAGACAGAGTGTTGACCTATTTTCCTCTGTCTGCACTGAAAGACACAAAGTTCTGGCCGTTTACTCCCAGAGTTTTATTCTGCGCCAGACGACAGACAATGTGCTCCCAAGATTTCCACATTCTTGGCGCAGTGTGGTGTAAGACCAGCAGCCGACATTACACAAACAAGACAGGGGCCTGCTTTACAAACTGCCCCCCCCCCTCTAGTGGTCAAAGACTTCACAGGGAATCTTTAACACACCTTTTTCTCTCTTAGATTTTTGTCTGCACACGTGATCACAACGAGGTGAAACGTGCTCAGATCTGTAAAGTTCAACCGACAACATGCACACAAACATCTCCTCTCTCTCCATGCATCCCAATGTTGACTGAAGAAGACCAAACACTCTTCTCCCTCTCGTACCCGCCTGCTCCTCTTCATCAAAACCCTCGAATGGAAACACACCTGACCTCTCACAGACACACACACACACACGCGCACACACACACACACTGTACCTGAATCTCCTCCCAACGTGCAGCTTTGATAGTGAATGACTTCCTGAGACTGTGTGAGCCCTGATTCAGGTTTGTGTTTTGGGACATTTGACAATATGAAGTTTAATAGAGGCTCAAAAAATAAAATGAATCAGCTTCAGATCTTTCAGTTAAACAAAGTGTACAACACATTATCACAAGTTCAGTGTGTTCTATGTGATGTTTGTGTTGAGTTTGATTCCCTGTGTTCATTTGTCTCTTTAAGTACATGTTGTCTCTTGTGTGTCTGTACGACTCCTGTCCTGCACGGTAACCTCAGTATTCTTCTACCTCTACAGGGATGTGCTGTAGTTTACATTATTAAATAGATTTACAGTAAAACATGTTATTCTAAAGGAAATGCAACTTCAGAGAGAAAACACCTTTGCACCTTATGCTGTGTTCCTGTTTCCTGGTGTGTTGCTACAGTTCCTGTGTCATGAATGTCACTTTATTTTTTAGACCCCTTTTCTTTTTGCGTTCTACCTCCTTCGCCCTCTTGTCAGATGTCTCCTGAACCCTGCTCCTCCTGGCCCTTGTTGTTGTTCCACCCTGTTGATGCATGCATCTCCACTGGATGCAACAAGTGATCTTGACTGTCTCACAGGAGACGAGAAGAGAGAAGAAGCGGATGGAGCCCACTCCCTGGAAGACAACCAGAACCAGAACCACACGACCCCCGACCCTGTAGCCAACGGCCACTACTTGGCTTTGGTCCCAGGAAACAGGAGGCCCATCGATCCGAGTCTTGCGGCACATTTTGCCAACATTGCGCCCCCTCCTCCTTTGATAGAGACCAGTGGAGCTGCTGGTGGAGAGCAGCTGAAGAGGCTGGAGGAGCACCAACTGAAGCTGAGGGAGATGCAGCACCGGCAGGAGCAGGAGAGGCAGAAGAGGCAGTGGCTGGAGGAGGAGCGGCTGAGGCTGGAGCAGCAGAGGCAGCTGGAGATGCAACGCAAGGAGCTCCTGCAGCTGCAGCTCCAGCAGCAGCAGCAGGAGCACCGCCAGCGCAGGCAGGTTCTCCAGTGGCAGCTGGAGCTGGAGCAGCAGTACCGCATGCAGCAGAAACACGTCCAGCAGCAGCAGCAGCTGAGGAGGAGTCCGACCGGGGTCATGCTCTCGCCATCCTCAGGCCTCTGCACCATCTATGAGGCCATGGAGACCAGCGAGGAGGAGGACGAGGCCAGAGGAGACAACCAGAACAAACAAGTGGTGGGGAGGGGCCCCCCCTCCGCCCAGGAGCTCAACAGGCAGCTGCGTCCGGTGCCTCCACAGGAGCTGGAGTGGAACAAGAAGGTGGACATGGTGCAGCAGCTCATCAACCAGACCTTGATGCTGTCCGGGGACGGAGGCTGCCCCCCCTCTCCTCCTCCTCCCTGTTGGGGCCGGGGGCACCCTGAGCCCCCTGGAGAGCAGCATGTGGCCCAACATGCTGCCGCAGTTCAGCCCCCCCGTCGCTACTGTCACCTCCGTCAGCAGCTACTCCCCAGACAGTCAGGGCAGCTCCCCCCCTGGAGACTGGACGGTGGTGGAGGTGGAGACTCAACACTGAGGAATCAACAGGTCCACCAATCACAGAACATTTAGAGAAATGTGCTTATTGGCTCTCTGGGGGAGAATTGAATGAGAAGATTGATCCCACTGTGCATGGACTAGTGTTGCAGCTAGTTAGCTTAGCATACATATATACTGGCCAACAAACAAAACATAAATAGTCACTTTTACACTCCTGTTTTCATAGTGATTAAGAAACGTATAACATCGCCCTATGAAACCACATTTAAATGCACTAGACCTGGATTTTGATTTGGATATGCACCATCTGCACACACTCTGAAATATCAGTCCTTAAACATTTTTCATCGAGATCCATGAATTGTTCTCAGATCCACAGAAGCTGTTTCTTGATTTCCAGTCGTTATGCTAAGCTAACAGCCAGATGTGGGCGAGGGAGCGATTCTCTCACCCAAGTCTCCACTGGAGAACCAGCCAATCAGCACGTTTCCCTAAATGATGACCTGCTCCTTTAATCATGGAAATGAAACGATGCTGCCAAGACTGAAACTAGTGACCGATTTGTGTTTGTACTGAAAACAACACAACACACACAGAGCAGTCGGATCTAAAGACACTTTACAGAATGAGAGAGTTGTTGTAGAGGGATCATCACGTGACAGCACAGACATTATTATTATTATTATTATTATTATTATAGGAAACACACACATCCCCTCTCACATGAGGGAGCTAACGATGCTATGACAAATTGCACTTGTTGTTTCTTCTGCTTTTCTGTCCGGGCCCATGTGTTGACACAGGTAAGTGGCCCAGTTGTATAACATGTTTCAAACATGTGTGTGTTTGTGTTGTGATGAAACCTGATGGGAAGATGCTGCTGCTGCCATATAGCCTCACCCCTCCAGCCCCACTCCCCCCCTCCCCCCCTCCCTCCCTCCCTCCCTCCCTCACCCGCTCACGTCACCCAGTCAATAAATGGGACTTTTCCAGGTTTGGACTTAATGGAGCCGTCAGTCATGGAAGAACAGGGGTCGGGGGGGGGACAAGAGGGAGAAGAGGGCCCTCCTTGTTGTGCTGTGAAGGGGGGGAGTAGGGGTGGGGGGGGTGCTGGACTGGTCGAGGGTGCTGGTCGAGGGGGGGGTTGTTGTCTTCCCTCTCACATTCCAAAGTTGTAACCTCATTTCCTGGGTGGGCCTGTATTCAGGGAGTCTCCGGGGTTACTGGGTGATGTCATCGAAGGGTGAGACAATGTGCTGCTCTGGATGGGTGAGGGTGTTCAGGAGAGCTCATCATACTTCATATGTGTTCACTATCGTCATATACGACAATTAAGAGCTTCCACATTTATATATATACACTGTGATTTGTGCAATATATCCGAACAACAGGTGATTAGAACATATCAGGAAATCATCTTATATCAATAACTGTGATCTAATGTTTGTGTGTCTGTGTGTGAGTGTGTCTGTCTGTGTCTGTCTGTGTGTGTGTGCGCCTGTGTGTGTGTGTGTGTAGACAGAGAAAGCACCTGTTTCTCTTTGTGTCTGAACAGTCGAGGTGTGGCTGAGATTGTATGAAAATAACATCTAACAACACTGCCCCCTGTTGGTCGGATCTCTCCCTTGTGCTCTCATATCAGTAACGTGCACGTTTTTATATGAATCAAGAGAATCCCTATTTAATATTTATGCCATTTGAAAGCAGTGTGTACAGAATATATAGTTTTCTACCTGGTTTATACTTCAGCCACGTTGTATGCATGTTCTATCACATTGTGTTTGTGTGACCAGCTGCTACAGCTTCAGACTCTCCTGAGGTTAAACCTCGTGTGTGAAAGCACAGCTAAAAGCAATAACTCTGCATGCAATTATAATTATAACTAATAACTTATGTTCTAATTTAGTTGGTATATTAAACTCTTGTGTAACTTTTTCATTCATTTTCATGTCATACAAGCAATATTGTGTCTGAATTATTCATATTTTAATATTTGTCTTTATGTTTTCTCATCCTTTTTACTGCAGCAGCTCCTGTTGTGGTGTCGTTGTGTTTTTACCAGTTTTTAGAAAGAAATGTGACGAATCTCTGCTGCGCTCCGAAAATAAAAGGATGTGAAATCTGTTGTGTTGCTGTTTGTCCGATTTATTAAAATGCAAATTGATGGAATAAGAGAAAGAGAAAGAACAAGTGAAGCATTGGTGATATTGAAGTGTTGTCTCCTCCACCAGGAGCTCATTAGTTTACACTCATTAGTTTCTTTGTTTTAGTGAAGATCCATTAAAAACCTCAGGTCCAGTGACTGATCATTAGGAGACTTTTCTCGTTCGTCATGTTTCACTTCACGTCAGTCGTCTCAGATCCAATCAGGCTGCAGCTAACTGACCCTGAATCAGTTCTCATGTGTCTCCCTTCAGATGAGGACACAGTGGAGTCGACATTATGGGGTCAGAGGTCAATAAAACACTGAAGCTCATGAATCCACAAGAGACAAACGACCTCAATCATGATAACATTGATTTTGTTTATAGTGTTAAAGGGATGAGGAGGGGGTGATGGGCTGATAGCTGCACAAACCTCATCATCACTATTAGATAATAAACTTTAATCATGTTGAAGATGCAACATCATCAAACATCTAAACACTAACCCTGGAGGGAGGTGTGTTGAAGGGCTGCAGCACCCCCTATTGGCGCGGAGCTGTTACTGCATCCGTCCATTGTCTTCTGGTTATGCTCAGATGATTAAATGATGTTCGTTCATCATTTAATCATTTTTTTGTGTTCAGATAATTTAAGCTATTTCAGGTCTACGTGTTTAAAAGACAAATCTCATTATCAACAAAAACTGTGTACTTCAAAATATCGGATGAAACAAATCATTAAAACAACATTTCATAAGTTTTACAGAAACATTTAATGGTTAAAAAGCAGTGGGGATTTTTTGATTCAATATTTGTTAATTTCCTTCATGTTTTCTGTTGCACTGAAGGGATTTCAGTGGCTTAAATTTAGATTTCTCGGATTTCTTTAACTTCCTGAAAGCAGGTTTGCTGAGTGTTGTGTAAAAATTAACACACAATTCATACATTTTACTGCAGCGCTGAATTCAATATGAGGTTATTGAATTCCTCTCAGTTTAAACCCTGACCTCCAGCGTCCCTGCCTCTTAATGACAAACACTGTCTGAATTCTGCAAACAGCTCTTTGGCTGTTTACTTCATCGACAGTTTGATGAATGGATGTTTGTGGGTAAGGGGGGGGGTCTCCCTGCACATGCCTCCATCACATCTGTGAGAAGCCCTGGAGATACAGTGGTGATACTGTTACTGCAGAGCTTAATCCTTCCTGTTGCAATGAGGCCTTTCATTCATTCATTCATTCATTCATGTGTGTGCAGCGCATGTTGGATTTCCTCTGTGACTCTGCAGAACAGAACAGATGCAAGAGTCAAAGGAAAGTGAATTAATACACATCAGGCTCATACTGCTGAAATGCTCTTGAACACTTCATCTCACCCTCATGTTGTGATGAGAAGAAGACACATAAAAGTTAATTGTGTCTCCATCTCACCAGGAAGCTGCATCTTCATTAAACACAGTGAATCTACCTGATGGATAAACTGGGATGTGGATCAACAGGTCTCAGACTGGGGATTCTCTGCAGCTGCTGGTTTCCTGTACAAAGCCACAGCACCAGCAACAGGAAGAAGTGAACCGCCTTCAACATAAAAGCATGCATCCTTCCTGCCAAATAAAGGAATGGGCTTTGTCAGTTGTCACAGCATAAATTATTCTAATAATTCCTATAAAGCATCCAGACTGGTCAAGAACCTCTGATGGGTCAGTGAGGTTCTTGTCCAATGATGAGCCGGATCTTCAGAACTCAGCTGTCGGACTTTTAAACTAATCACAGCAACAACCTCGGGGCAAGATACATCTCTGACCTTTTAGAACCAAACAGCACAAACCTCCAGGTCCTCAGACTGAACTCTGTCTGTTCCAGCAGCTGAAAGAACCTAAAGATCCAAAGGGGACAGAGCTTCTGCAGTTTGGACCAGAGACCCTGGAACCACCAGCGTCAAGTCAAAGTTTATCTATACATGTTTAAAACGATCATCACTGACCAAAGTGCAGAACAGGTGTAAAATGACATAAAGGTATATCTAAATAAATATAAGAAACACAGAATAAACATCAAAAGATATGAGACATTGAAATAATTGAGAAACTAAAAAAAATGCACAATTACAGATTAAATCAAAATCTCAAACTTTACTATTAGTTTATCAACAATTATTATTATTTTAAACCACTTTGTAATGTGGGCTTTAAAAAGTCCTCTATAAACAAACTATATTGTCATTCTTTATCATTATTATTATAACTATAATAATTCTTATTAGTAGTAGTGTTGTTATCATTTCCATTATTTATTTTATCATTAATATATTTCATATTATAATTCCTTCAAACAACCACATCTGGATCCAGATCATAAGTAGTTACTCTGTAGGGTTAGGGTTCTTTCCCTGCAGCTCAGTTTTATTGTGAAGGTCCCAGCCGGAAGTCTCGCCGCAGTGATGGAGGTTTCACCGAACACTTGTTTCCTCCTCCATCAGTCGGAGGTTTTCCGCAGAGCCGAGCGGGAGAGAGAGCCGCGCCGCCGGGGAACGAGTCCTCGGAGTCCCGCTGATGCACCGGAGCTGAGTCCCGGCGGAGAAGAGGATGAGGACGAGAGGATGAAGGACGAGAGGATGAAGGACGAGAGGATGAAGGTGAAGGATGAAGATCAGTCTCCCGGAGCCAGGTGACGGTCTCCTCCTCTTCCTCCTCCCCGCACTGCTCACCTGCTCCACCGGCTCCATGTCCTCAGTCAGCCCGTCAGAGTGCGCGAGCTCCGGGAGGCTGTGATCGGTGAGAGAACCTCCGGAGGATCCGAGCTCCGAATATGATCCTGTGACACCGCGACGCACCTCACCTGGAGCCTCCTCCCTTCTCCTGATTGGCTGAGCCCCAGGCTCCTGATGGCTAACAACGGGCTACAGGTGAGTTTAACAACTGCTGCGAGTGTACGGATGTGTAGGATAAAGTACTATATGTAGTACAGATGAGGCTCAGTGACACATACACGTTTTAGAAAAGTATTAAAACACAGAAATATGTGTTTTAAACGAGTGTCATTTGTTTAATAAGTTTCCAAATGTAGTATTTTCTATTTACTGAATACTATTGTCCAGGTTTCGGTATCTGAAGGGACCAAATTTAAATTTAAAGATGGATAATTAATCACACAAATAAAAATAATCAGTACAGTAAGTTTTATATTTTGACATTTAACATTTAACCACCTGACAAGTAAAGATATGACGAGTCAACGACAAATTAATTCATGTTTTAAAGTATTTTCAACTTCACCACCTCAAAAAACATCTGGTGGTGCAACCGAATACTTGAAAAGATGCATATATTTATATATATATATATATGGGGGTGGTGTGTGTGTGTGTGGGGTGATGGTGCAAACTGAAGCTGCCCGTCCGGCCTCAGATGTCCTGCCTCCGTCCTCCAGTTCCCACAGAGGAGCACAGAAGCATCTTGTTATCAAAGATCTCCAGCCGACCAAACGCCCGGAGCCGTCAAAACTCAACACTCACCACATTTTCACACGGACCCGTGAAGACGTGCACGCTCGCACTGAGCAGACGGAGAGATTCCCACGTTCGTGACTCAGCGACGACTGAGGCCGTGTGAACAGTTTCCTGCTTCCAGCTCAGGTCCTGGACCACAGGCCTGGAGGTCTGAGGGTCTCGTGTCTCAGCTGCTTGGACCTGATAGTTCTGTGGCTCGGGATGGCTTCCTCTGTCACAGCTTCCTCCTTCTGCTGTTTGCCGACCGCCACCATCACCGGTTCATCCGGTTGGATCAGAGTTCATCATTCTCATCCACCTTTGGATGTGTCCTCCATTTTGACCTTGGGACTCCGTTGGGACGGCGCTGTGGGAGGGGGGAGGGTTCCAGTTCCAGTCTCTGTCCAGGTCATGAGCGTGCACGTGGCTCTGTGGTCACTAACTCCTCCCACAAGGCTTCACTTTAACTTCAGGCGCTCCAGCAACAACACACGTGAGGAAATGAAACAAAGTGTTGTGAAGTCCAATGTGAGTTTGTTTCTCACACTCCGTCCTTTATACGACCAGTTTGACTCCGTGACGCCGCCTCATCCGCATTTTGCAGTTTCCCCGAAGTGGGAAGGAGCCTGAAGCGTTTTCCTGGAAAGCTACGATGTGTGTGTGTGTGTGTGTGTTTGTGTGTGTGTGTTTGTGTGTGTGCAGGCACGAGGATCAACAGGAACAGCTGATGTGGGTCGAGCTGCAGCTTCAGGTCCTGTTGAGTTTTAAAAAGTGTCGTCTTCAATCATATCAAACTGAAATAATTAAAAGAAAGTGACTTGACCTCCTTGATTTAGTCAAAGATTATGAAGCTTGGGTGATAACATCATTAGAGAGTTACGTTACCTTTTATTATTATTACAATAACATATATAATCAACCACAAGCGTTGCTGACCCCCCCTGCTAACAGCTGATTTGCGAGTCAGCTTTTATGCGTTTCCTGTTTCAAACAGAAACTACAAATAAGTTAGGCCTTGAATCCTCTGCGATCACTGAGCTCACTCCACCAGTTCTCTCTGGCGTTCTGCTTCCCACTGTGATGAGCGAGGGTTCGGTCGTCACGGAGCAGAGGATTGAGGTCAAGGGGTCACGATGGTAACGATGATGGGCGGAGCCTGTCACAGAGCAGCGAGGCACCGCGGCGTGAGGGTTGAACTCCATCGCTCTCTTCTCTTTGTTTCTATGACACTTACACTCAACCTTCTGGATGTGGAGCTTCTCTTCCTCCCTTGAGCTGTCGGTTCCTTCCTGTCGTCTCTTTCCCTGCTGACAGACTCATTGATTTGGGGCCTGTTTATCTTTTGGCCCTGCTTCTCCTTCAGATGGAGCTCAGGTGTGTAAATCAAGCCTCTGGCCGAGGACGTGAGCGCTCAGCTGACAACACAACCTCCACTCTGAGGAAGCTGCTCGCTCCGCGGCCGACCTCTCATGAATTCTTTATTCCTGTTGGTTTCCTGTCATTATCGTCTGCAAGTCAGAGGAGCCGCCGCCTCTGCACGGGCGAGCTGCAGATTACTTTTTTATCGATCGCGAGTGGAAGCAGCTCGCTCCATTTCTTTAATGGCGTCTGAGGACTTTTTGAGCACGCTCCTTTAAAAGCAGCCGAGGGTCTGTGGATGGACTCGCATGCGTGAGGACGCACAATGATTTCGTCTTGAATCACACTCGCGTTAATTTGTGTCTCCAGCAGCCACTGCGATGGAAATAATAGGATTAAGAGGCTGCAGACTTGTGTGTCTGACCCCCTAAGAGGGGAGCATTGTAACACACACACACACACACACACACACACACACACACATGCAAGCCCCCAACATCCAGACCCCTCCTGCTTGAATCCAGGATTAAACTGTGTCTGCAGAAATCTGTCTCCCACAGAAACCAGTGGAAAAACATGCAACTGCTGCATTAACAGCTTCAATGCTCCGACGGCAACTGGTCAATAAAACCCACCCCCGAGCTTCATCTCATCAGGGAGCAGACAGAGCCTGGAACCTAGGAGATGTAGAGTTCCCTTCAAGTGGTGCTCCATGTCTGTCTTGTGTTTATAAACCAGTCCATTGGCCTGATTCCCTTCAGCTGCCCAGTGTGAACAGCTGCTGCTGCTACGTGCCCATCACCCACCGGGCGTCCAGAGCTGTTCACTGATTCCATGACCGAGGAGGAAACCACCTAAACACCAGAGACACCATCTCCCTGCGAGTCAGACTGGTGACTCGTGTCCATCTGTGTTTTGGCTCTTTCTAAGCTGGTTGTGTGAGTGTTTCAGGGCTTTGAGGGATTGCTGGTATTACAGGATTGAAGAATGTGACAAGTTAGAGAAATGGTGCAACACATCGTAGATTTCAAAACCCGGTGTGGCACATACCTCCTCACCAGCCTCCTTATATCAGCATGCGAGGGTGAAGCTGCTCTGTGAGAAACTCAAGTCAAGAGAAATGTGACCTGAGTGTGTTTACAACCTGAGGCCCTGGAGATGAGTCCTGCCGCCGCGGCACAGGGGTCATGTGATAGCCTGTGTGTTGTGCCTCTGCAGCGGTGTTGGGTTTAAGGGGAGCACAGACCTGGAGCTTCATGGGAGCAGCAGCGGCGCACTGGGCCCGGTTAATGCCCTCGACACTGGAGCTATTGTTGTGACCTGCAGAGATAGAAGCAGGGAAGCCCCACGAGGAGGCCGCCCCTCCGAACGAAACCCAAACTGCAGCTATTGTCATAAACGTCTCTGTGGATGAACTGAATCGAGGGAATCGGCCAGGTGCTTTGTTTTGTGGCGGGGGTTTTTTTCACCCTCCGTTCACAATGTGGGAGAGATTATGAGAGGTGTAACAGGAGGAGTGTAAATAGTCTAATGAACAGGGGATGAAGCGTCTGCAGAGGGAAAGTCCAGAGGAGAAGAGAGCGAGGCTTCTTCTTCAGTGAGTTCAGTGCAGCTCGTCCAGTCGCCTCCATCGTGACCTGTCGACTCGCAGGTCGAAGTTTTATTAACACAGTTTGTCTTCATCCTTTTTATGTGACGTCTGAACATCTATATATAGTCGGTAGCATCACTGAGCTCGAGGCTGAGACTCACAGACACGGTGGAAAAGTCACAAAGACTCAGACTGAACACAAGGATGAACAAACACGTTGTTGACTTCGGGCGTTTTACTAGAACAACAAGTAAATTATTCAGCTGCACAAACCTAAATGAGGAGCAGGACTATTAAAATAAACTAAATATCCCCTGGTTTTACTCTCTGCAGCCGAGTCACTGTGACCTGAACACATCTTCTCTTTCCCACCGGCCTCCTGTGTTCATCGTTCTGTTTTACAAAACAACACGAATCTGCTAGCGTTTGCGTTTCCCCTCATCTGGTCGTGTCTTCGTGATTATTAATGCTTTGCTATCGTAATCAACGGCATCAGTAAAGAGGGATAATCATCTGCTTTATGGAATGGACCTCTTATCCCCCTCAGCCTTTCTGCCATAATCATTTTTAATCTGCTTTCCACGTCCATTACCGTCGTGGCTGCTCCGGCGTTCCCTCACAGAGCGCCGTGTGCCTCACGCTGCCAAGCTGCTAACAGCCACATGTGGAACAAGCTGGTTATCAAACATTCAGCGACTACGATCAGGTTTCTGTCTTCATGCAGCTCAGCCTACTTTTTGATTTGAACTGCACATAATTCCTCCAGAGTAGGTGATGTTCTCAAAGGCAGGAGTGAGGTTCCAGCTGTTTCCTGAGCTTGACTTCCATTCCATCCAGGCCGAGACGACCGGCCTCCCCTGGTGACCTGCTGACCTCACCCAGAGCTGTTTGGTCGTGGTTTGCAAACAGAATGATTTACCTCGATACAGAGGCGTCCAAACAACCAAGAATAACTCAGAGTATAGTCACTGTTTGAATGACGCCTTCCTTTGGACGTCTTGGGATAGAACTGGAACACAGCTGGAGAAACTAGAGCATTTTCTCAAATACTTCAGAGAGCTTGATCTGCTTGGTCTACAAAGTTATGGTCTTGGTAGATCAAGTAGTTTGCAAAGGCCAAACAAAAATAAGATGGCCTGGTCGTCTTCTGTACTTGCATAGCCAGACTGTCCTATAATCTACTGTTGCATCGTTAGCTACACTAGCTAGCTACTCTAGATACTATGGAAGGGTGCATGTTCTCATTTGGCCTGGAAACACCTCAGGATCTTACAGGACGAGCCGCAAACCACTGAGATACCAGAGGGAGACTCTGCTGCCACCATGAACCATCTCTGGATGAGCTGCAGAAAGCGGATGGATGTTTCCTCTCCTGCACCCACCTTTCCCAAACTGGAACCATTAAATCCAGCACATCAGGAAGCGATTGGTTAAAGTGGCTTCTCCTGTAAAAGCCACGAAGAGCCTCATTCCTTACAGACTAATCCAGGTTGACTGTTGTAGGTCAACAACTTTGTTCACTGCTCATATATGCAGGTTGTGCGTGTTGGCCCACTTCAGGGAACAGAGGGTTATGTCTGCTGGATTCAAGTCCCTCTTTACAGTTTCACATGCAGGTGATTGCACCGGCTTCATTGTCGACCAGAGAAGATAAAGAATCTAAAAAAAAACGTTTTCCCCACTCGTCGTGCAATTTCCTTTCAGTGTCCTTCACTTGTCCCGTATGTCTGGAGCTTGTGTTACATGCATGACACAGGCAGATTAAGTGTGTGCACAGCAGAGCTTTTCTCACTGGGGCTTTATTCGGCCTTATTCCTCAGCAGCCGTGCACACAGCGACTGTTTGTGGCAGCAGAGTTCACAAAGGACAAAGCTGGGAACACAAACACGTTTACAGTGTTTACTGAAGTCTCTTGAGAAGATCGACCCTTTCACAAAGATGCCATTCATGCTGATCTGCTCCTCCTACAGCTGTGGAGCGGACACACACACACACACACACCGACACATGCACACACACATGCACACTGCCCCAGACAGATGTGCACTGCCACACACACACACACAGAACACTCTTTCTCACCTCACCCTCAGGACAGTCCTTCTCCTGTTTACCCAGACTGGGAGAAATCGTCCACCCTGGTGCACGTGGTGCGTTCATGACGCTCCGGCTGCACAGAGCGTGGACATACAGACGTGATGCTCTGGAAAAACGGCAAAAGGAGATTTGGCAAGAGAGAATGTTCTCTGGAATATGAGGGATTTTAGGGATTAGCAGGAAACACACACACACACAGTCCAAGGTACAGTCTGTGAACTGTTAACTCGTTCACAGAGGGACAGAGTCGACCTGTTGTTGTTAGAATCTGTTGCTCTGTTTCAAGTCCGGATTAAACAAAAGCAAATATAAGATGGTTCATGAATGATGGAGGTGTCGTGTGTAGGTTGTGTTACCTTCGGACTGATCTAGGAGCCCATTGGCTATCGTTGAATTAGCCTCTTGGATATCCAGGGAAATACTTGTGTTTACAGTCCGAGTCCACACGAGTCAAATGATTCTAATTGTCTCCTGTTTCCAGATTTCATGCTAAGCTAAGATTAAGCTAAACTAAGGTGGCTGTAGTCACATATGTTCTGTGCAGATCTAAAGCATCTGAAGCAGAGTGGGATGACCGAGGGGAAACAGAGTCCTGTCGTCTCTCAGATCTGCTACGTTTCCTCCCGTTAGTCATCACAACATCCAGATGACAGTCTAACACTGATGTTTAATTCATGTGTACGAGTCCTGTGTGTGTGTGTGTGAGTGTGTGTCTGTGTGTGAGTGTGTGCTCAGAGAGATTAATTGGAATTCACTTTCTCGCAACCCGCCGCAAACTCCAAACCACCCCCCTTTAACCCAGATCCCTCCACAGCGAGCAGAGTGTGGAGACATCAGGATGTGAGGGGAATTTAAAACTTACATCGATTCTCCCAACTTCTCTCTCTCTCGCTCTCTCTCTCTCCCTCTCTCTCTCTCCCTCTCTCTCACAAGCTGCGTATCACACTGTAACACACACACACTAACACACACACATTGTTATTGTGATGCATGGCGCTATTAAGGGAAAGGTGACCTCTTAAATTCCCTCTTTCTCTTTTCCTTTCTGTTTGTTTTCCTCTCCTGATGACCCTCAGTCTCTTTCCTCCTTTAACGACTTCGCTCCTCGGGTCACGTTTGTCTCTGCAGCTTGAAACACAACGTGACACTTCAAGGCAACAACAACAATAAAAAGGGTTGAAATATTTGATCAAATCCCCTCCACTCGATATCTGGCTGAGGCCACGTTTATGAAATGACGTCTATATTCGGCAGCATGCTAACAATCAGGTTAAAAGTCTCCAGCCCAGTCATTATTAATCATTATTATCGCTTTGGTGTCATTTCCAGTTGTTGGTGAGTGTTGGGTACGTGGATGGATGAGTTAGAAATCCCCCCCCCCGTCCGTCTCTCCACCCCAGCAGAAAAGACTCCATCTCTATTTTGGCGCAGCTGACGGGTCGTTCAAACTCAATCAAAGGGATTTGAGGCTTCGTGTCACCGACCGACGGCTCCGGGCTGAAGTCTGCCAACATGACACCGAGGAGAGGATCCCTGACAGGTTGATGATATCATGGAAAGAGGGAGAGAGAGGAAATGTGGAACCATGAGCACATACACTGGGCGGGAGATGGAGGGTGTGATATTATATAAGAGATGTGAAATCAATAATCAACGTGACATTATTAACGGTGACTCACCTGGTGGCTGGTTGCAGTATAGCTCATGAATCCTGCCTCCTCCATGTTGTCTGATGGGACTAAAATGATTTCTCACAGATGGTTTCTGTATTTTAAAGCAGCTGATGTTTCATAAATAACCGTAAATGAAAAAGAAACGCATACAACCGAATATGTAGAACTTGAATCATGATGCACAGACTGTGACTTTAAGGCTCATTTGTATAAAGTGAAGTGCAGTTAGTTCCTGATCCTGTGGTCAGAGCACTTTGACTGAACTCAGTGAACGAGGCGTCGCTGCAGCTCGTCTCTAACGCTCGACTCGTTCAGACTCGAGCTGATGATGACGAGCGCTGACCTGTATCTGTGAAGGTGAGCGACAGTATGGATGCATGGGGGCTGTTATCTCTGCAGCCGCCGCCCTGCATCCCTCAGGAGGCTCCAAGAGGCCGAGCTGCTCGGTAAGGACACATTTCACTGCTCAAAGATACACGGAGCGTTTGTGTTTAATTAAAAACGAGGAGCAGAAAGAGCAGCTGCCTGTATTCATCATGTTATTTCACTTCCTATTCCCCTGTAGGAGTGTGAGTGAGTTAGAAGAACTAGACTGTACGAGCATGAATCCTGTTTGCATGGCACCACAGATACAGATAGGGAGCCAGCGAGAGCCATCTGCCACACAGTGAGGGCCCCGGAGGTCAGTGACCCCGGGTCTCACTGACAGGAAGGGGACAGACAGCAGCGTCTGTAGCCAGGAGGACGAGGCCAGCTTCAGATCGGCCCTGTTGGACATTAGTCAGCAAAACGCAAAGCATCCCGAAATAGGTCGGAACCAGGAAGGATCCGCCCACTGGAGGTGTCGAGACGTCATGTGAATCCACGGCGTCTCAACCAGCTCTGGTGGCCGGCTGCAGGAAAGGTTATAAATCCCGCCTCCACCATGTTAGTGGATGGGACACGATTGACAGCTTGTGATTGGTCGAGCTTGTGTATCGGTGGAACCTCCGTCCTCCAATCGCTTCGGCTTCCGATGTGCAACCTGGAAACATTCAGGACGCTTCGGTTTCACTTCTGCATCGTGGGGATGTCTTGACCTTTAACCTCTTCTGCTAATTTCACAATTCACCACTTCTGGTGCACTTTAATAAAAACAGACCTGCAGGTTAATAACACAATAATTCTGCACATTTACGCAGACATGCACTGTTTTGCATGTGCACACCCACACACACACACACACTGATCTGCTGTACTTGCTCTGATCATCTCCTTGACATCACCACAATCTTTCACAACAGCTTTGGAACCCCGGTAGCAGGAAGCTGGTGTGTGTGAGCTCTCTCACTTACAGAAGCTTCCTCCATGTGTGTGCACGTCTGTCGCATGACGTCTCTCTCTCTCCGGCCGAGAGCAGAACAGGAAGCAGCGGGGTGGAGATCGGTGCACGCCGCTCTCTCTTCCTCTGCCACGTTCACTTTACACCGGCTTTTGATTCCCGGCGGTGGAGGACATCCTGGATTTTGATGAGGCAGGAGAATCGCTCGGCGTTAGTGTGTGTGTGATAGTGTGTGTATGATAGTGTGTGTGTGTGTGTGATAGGGGACAGAGGAAAGGAGGGGGCCCGGGCGTGACACCAGAGGGAGGCCCACCATGGCCAGTGAGGACGCACTGGAGGAGCTGCCCGGGGATCGAACAGTCGATTCCCCCGGAGCCGCTGAGCAGAGTGACGCTGAGTCATGGGTAGGAAACTGCAGGCCTCAACATGGCCGCCTCTTCTCTTCCCCATCCATCACTGCGGCCCTTCTCTTTTCTGTCAGCTTCCTCGTTCACTTCCTGTTGAACTCGTCTATGTGGTTTCGAATCACCCGTGAGGTTTTATTCCCCGTGTGCTGTCGTGATTTGGCTCCGCAGAGCGAGTCGTCTTACTCCTCGCTCCAGAGGCTCTTTGTTATAAAACACCAGGGATTCAGTTGTATTGTGTTGAACGTTTGTGCGTCACGGCACAAACTCTCCCTTCCTGTCGCTGCTGCCGCTGCTTCTCTCTGCTGCCTCGATGAACGACTCAGGACTTCCACAAGTTGTTGACGAGAACAACACAGAAAACACATTCAGTTGATTTACTTCAGAGTTGTGCGCTGACATGACATCGAAGCAGCAGTTCAGATCCAGCAGTGTTGTGTTGCGGATGGATTATGGTTTTAATGGGAGCAGAGCTGTGGCCCCGGCCTGCATGTAGCAGGACGGACACACAGACCTAAGAAGTTGTAATCAGATCTGCTAAGCTGGACGGCTGGCTGCACGCTGCAGTGAAAGGGCCTGAGCACCCCGTGATTATACCCTGTGTGTGTGTGTGTGTCTGTGTGTGTGTGTGTGTGTCCGATTAGATCTAACATTAAATGAACGCATGACATTTAAGGTCGGCTTTCAAGGCCTTTTCAATAAAGTTGGTGGAGAATCTTTGTGGTTCTCTGCTCGTCTGGATGATCTGGGCAAGCTTAAACATTTCTTTAACATTCTACTGATCTGAGGTCGATAAATCACGTTTTAAACCTCCTCAAGCTTAATATCAATATAGATTTTTGGCTTTTGTTATGTTGCTGTTGGTAATATATGTTTTACTGTGTCTTTAAAGGCCTGTTGCATGCTGCTGTGGACGGGGCTCACTTTATTTCTGTCCCTTGTCTGGTCATGTGAGTGATGGTTATTCGTGACATCAGGAAAGAATCATTGCTAAAAACTGTTTTACATGTGATTGTTATGATATGATCATGTGAATATTAGGTCTTATTTCTGTATCTATTTGAGCGTTTTCCCTTTTTATTCTTTATATAACCGAGGGCAGAGAAAGAGACAGACGGTTCGACACGTAACACACGTTCCCCTCAGGCAGGAGTCCAGGTGTGGACACTGTGGTTTTTTGACATGTGTCTTAACCATTAAGTCACCGAACGCTGATTCTGACTCATCAGACACAGACACGAGCTTTAATCACTTCAGATCGTCCCACACGTTTATTCTCCTCCTCCCCCTCCTCTTCCACTTTCTTACAGCAACATCTCTGCTCGGCAGCCAATCACCATCCAGCAGATAACTGCTCCACCAACCATGTACTTGTATCTGCATACATTTACATATAGATACCCAGCATATACACACAAACACACACTCAGACAGACGACAAAAAAGTACACTGCAGTCTTAACATCTCTAATTGTGATTCACTTTTCTTCTTATAGCAGAAATCCTAGTTTATAGATAAATGGATTCAGGTGTGTCGGGATGAAACTTGAATCTTTTTCATATAAAGTGTGTGTGTGTGTGTGTGTGTGTGTGTGTTTCCTTGTGACCCGTCCAGAGGCCGACAGGAGCCTGATTGATTTCAGTCGGTATTAATGCAGCTCTAATCTCCTCTGATCTGATTAGTGTTGATCAGCAGAGAGCTGATGTGAGCACTCAGCTCTTCACGCGCTGTTTCCTCCTGTTCTCCTCCCACAATGCTTCACTCTGCGAGGTGACCGGTCCCGGCTCGGCAGGTCGTAACCTCTCAGCTGGAGGTGTCACCTCTGAATCCGTTTCTCTTCATTAAATTTCATAACTTAATATTTGTAATATCTTCTCATTGATTCCTCCTCCTCCTCCTCCTCCTTGACCTTCTTGCCCTCCCTCCCTCCTCAGAGCGACCCGGGTGGGCTGTCGGTTCTGCAGCAGCTCGGTCTGGACCAGAACTCCGACTTCTCCGACTCCAGTGTGCAGCAGCGGCTGGACGAGCACCGCGAGAGGATCCGCAGGGAGATCCGCAAGGAGCTGAAGATCAAGGAGGGCGCGGAGAACCTGCGCAGGGCCACCACCGACAAGAGGAACGCCCAGCAGGTGGACTCGCAGCTGCGCAGCTCCAAGCGGAAGCTGGAGTCGCTGCAGACTCAGCTGCAGGAGCTGGACGCACACATCGTGGTGAAAGGTCCCGATGACAACACAGGTAGTTTGTCCACAACCTTCATGACATGTAAATCTCATGTTTTATCAATTTAACATGTAAAATCACTGGTCATGAGCTTTATGATCCACCTGAGGATACAAATAATGAGTTAAACTCTGCAGCCTGTTCTCTGACCAACCCCCTGCCTCCTCTGGCCCAGATTCCCCTCGGTCCCCGGGCTCAGTCAGTCGCACGTCGGCCAACCAGCACCGCATCGCAGCTCTGGAGCGGCAGCTCAACATCGAGCTGAAGGTCAAACAGGGGGCGGAGAACATGATCCCAATCTATTTGAATGGAGGAACTAAGGTACTCAGCCGTCAGCAGCACTCCCACATCACAGCATCGGCTGCTTCTGTAACATTCGATCTGTGCTGCTGCTTCACTCTTCCCCTCGTCTCCTCCTGTTCTCCAGGACAAGAAGTTCCTCCAGACGGCTCAGCAGATGCTGCAGGACAGCAAGACGAAGATCGACATCATCCGCATGCAGGTCCGGAAGGCCATGCAGGCCACGGAGCAGTCGGAGGACAACCAGAGTACCCGTCGTTCCTTTGTGTTTCATGCTCTCCCTCTCTTTCATCCCACCTGCCACTCTCATCCTCTAAACACTGCATATTTTATGATGCAGGTGGTGATGGATCAATTCTTCTTTAGAACTTAACAGTGTAGAGGCTTCCAGTCACACACACACACACACACACACACACACACACACACACACACACACACACACACACACACACATGGTCCATTACAGACCAGGTTAGAGCCGTATTGATGTTCCTGCATCCCCTTGATGTTGCCCAACAACTAAAAGCCGCGGCTCATTTACCAGAGGTTAGAGGAGCCAGGAAGGGAGTGAGACAGAGAGGACTGAGATGAAAGAGAGAACAGGAGCTCAGAGGAAGAGCTGCAGCGACAGAACAAACTTACTGATTTAGATAATGTTCATGTTATTCTCCACACATCCCCTCAGCATCCCCGTGCTTTCAAACCACTATAATCTGTATTTTTGTATCACTGTGGTTCACATATATTTATCTACTCTCTCTATCATCTATCTCTGCTGCACGTTACTGTCGCTCTCATGTCACATGACTAAAAGCGGACTCTGTTTCCCAGGTAAGCCGGACATGTGCGGGGTGGAGCTCCGTGTGGAGGAGCTGTGGCATCACTACCGTGTGGACCACGCCATGGCCGAGGGCGCCAAGAACATGCTGCGGCTGCTAGGCGCCGGGAAGGTCCAGGACAAGAAGGCCATGGCCGAGGTGCGAGCTCGGAGATGGGACAGATTTTTTAAGATGTGATAAGTCAAGGGTTTCTAATCCTTCCATCATGGTGTGTTTGTGTGTGTGTGTGTGTGTGTGTGCGTGTGTGTGTGTGTGTGGTGTCCTTCAGGCTCAGTCTGGTCTGAGCGAGTCGTCCCAGCGCCTCGACCTGCTCCGGTGTTCTCTGGAGCAGCGGCTGCAGGAGCTGCCGGAGGATCATCCCAAGGCCTGCCTCATCAAGGAGGAGCTGGTGCTGGCGTCGTCCTCTGCCTTCAGCTCCCGCCACAGCACCCCCTACGTGCACAACCAGTACAGCACCCTGATGAAGCCGTCGCCTCTCACAGGTTCGACAGAGAAACCTCCACATGTCTCCTCCTTGACCACCAACCATCAGTTTTCTTATCTTTTGGTTTCGTTCTTTCCAGGAACTCTTCAGGTGCATCTCCTGGGCGTGGTCGGGCTGCTGGAGGTCATCCCCGGGCGGAGCAGAGGGAACCCGGTGGTTCTCCCCTCTCACTCTCTGGGAGACGGACGTTCCTCCTTCAAACTGAGTGGCCTCTACAGCCGCAGCACCAGCAGCATGAGCCTCAAGATCCCGGGCAAGACCGACGAGCTCTCCAGTGCGTACAGACACCCTCAAGGTTCTATTCTGATAAATTACATATCATCCATAAAGAGGCTGATTTCTGATGTGTGTGTGTTTTACAGCGGAGGTGAGCGCGGTGCTGAAGCTGGAGAACACGGTGGTGGGTCAGTCGGCTTGGAGAACGGTTGGAGAGCAGGCCTGGGATCAGACCTTCATTGTGGAGCTGGAGAGGGTAAGATTCTGAAGCTGCTTTCAGACCTGCACTGGAGTCCAGGTCGTTTCCTGAAATGTTCCTGAGGTTCTGTACGTGAGAACGCAACATCCCTGTAAATCAGTCAATATCGAGGACATGTTTAAACTACATACTGAGTGAGTTGTGTAATAATCACACAAATGTGGATATAATTCATATTGTTAAGGATAATATACGTTAACAAGAGTTGTCCTTTAAAGTGTATACGTTTTCTAAAACTCTTTCTGTAACTATAACCCTGAAACTAAACTACTTCCAGTTTTTAAAACCTCAAAGATTGATGCTGTGAGCAGTGAATACATCATGTTGTGTGTAATTAGTCCAGAGAGATGGAGATCGCTGTCTACTGGAGAGATTATCGCTCCCTGTGCGCTCTGAAGTACCTGAAGCTGGAAGACTTCCTGGACAACCAAAAACACCAAGTTCAGCTGGAGCTGGAGCCTCAGGGGCAGCTGCTGGCCGAGGTGCAGGACACACACACACACACACACACACACCACCACACACACACACACACACACACACACACACACACACCACACACACACACGACAACACAAGGGGCTTTTAATATGTGTTGTTTGATAATAATAATACATCAGAAATCATTCTTAGCCCCTGATATCTGTTGATCCACAGATACAAGAGAGACTCTGTATATTTTTTTAACCTCAGATCTACATCTACTGCAGTTTCAGTTTTTTCACTTCATCATATTTGTGATTTTTATTTCAGGTGATTTTCTTCAACCCAGTAATAGAGCGAGGCCGACGGCTCCAGAGGCAGAAGAAGGTTTTCTCCAAACAACACGGTATGTTCACCAGATACTCCTCTGGAACTGGGAGATGCAAATGGAGATCCATTCCCAGTCCTCCCTGCAAACATGAACAAGTCACCTCCTGGTTTCAATCTGTACATTACAGTCCTCTCTGTGTGTCTCTGTGTGTGTGTGTGTGTGTGTGTGTCTGTGTATGTGTTGTGTTGCAGGCAAAGCCTTCCTGCGCGCTCGGCAGATGAACGTGGACATCGCCACCTGGGTCCGCCTGCTGAGGAACGCCATCCCCAGTGGAAGCAACGCCCCGGCCTACACGCCCAGTTTCTCCAGCAACACACTCACACGAAGCCACGGGTATGAGACCTGAAGAACATTCAAGTGTTTACAGTCGCACATTCAGGACACACAACCCCACAAGTAGTATTTATGTGCAAGAAGTGCTTTATAAATACAGAACATTCGCTAGTTTCCCTTTATTCACATTCCTCTTCCGTGGCCTGATTCCTTTTCTCCATGTCAGCATCTTGTTTGTTTCTCTGCAGCGACACAGCCCCTTCTCTTTTCTCAGTTCAGTCTTTGTTTGCTTTGCAGAGAAATCTCCGTGGAGAAGCTGAACCTGGGCAGCGACTCGCCGCCCAAACCTGAGACCAGGGGAGACGTGGTGGACGCCCCCGCTGCCTCGGTGAGTGTGATGGGAACAGGAAGGAGAGCAGACAGAGGCCGGGGGGGCGAGAGAGAGAGAGATGAGCATCTCTACAGGATCATGTTACCGCTCTGCTCACTTCCTACCTGCAGCCTCTCACAGGCCACCGCTCGGTGAGCAGCAGGGAAATCTAAGACGAGCCTGACAGCCGGAGAGAGACGGAGGAGGAGGAAGAATAATTAGAGAAGTGAAAACTCAGGGAGACAGATTTAGAGACTTAAGTAGATGGAGGGGAGATTTCATTTGGTCGAGAGCAAATCCTTGTTTGTTACAGAGTGTGAATCACACCATCTGCAATGGAGAGAGAGAGAGAGAGAGGTGTCGCTAAAAGAGGACGAGTTTCAGACAGAGAGGGAAGAAGAGAGGAGGAGGACATGAGGAGACGAGTGAAACTGAAAGAAAATGTTAAAAAATAACAAATAAAGAGATAACTTAAAATGATACACCCAAAAATCTGTATTTTAGAAATCAATCCAAGTTAGAAGATTTGTTTTGGGTGAAATATATAAAGATAAAAAACTTCTTAATATACTTTTAAAATCAAATCAACCAAAACTTGTCCTAGTTCATGGACAAAACAAGGAGCCTTAAGGAAATGACCTTCATAATTTAAAATTAATATTTTATTTAGAGGTTATAGAATTGGAAGAAACACTAAATCTATTCTCTTTAATAAAATTAAACTCATAATGAATCCTCCTCACACGTGCATCAAGCTGCAGCTGAACCCTGTTTAATTCTGTTCATGCCAATAAAGCACATTTGAATTTTGGAGACAGAGAACTGGAGCAGCAGAGAAGTCGCCTGTGGCAGATGGTCGGACTGGGTTGAAGTATTATGGGATTAATTACTGATGATGTTTTTTAGAGAACTAATTAGCAGTGAGGAGGGGGAACGTCAGCTGATGAGCTTCAGTATCTGCTTGACTGTTTTTAAACTGAAGGTCGTTCCAGATGTTGATGAATGTTATTGTTCTCCATGTTACTGATGTTCTCATCCCCAACAGGAACAGGTCATCGAGGCCCCGCCCACACAGGATGTCCCTGTTCACGAGCAGCGGACCAGATCTATGTCGCAGAATTCTTTACGCAGGTGCACAAACCCGTCTCTCTCACAAACACACACACACACTGTAACACACATACACACACTGTAACACACACACACACGTGCAGACACACACCTGAGCTTTTCTCTTTGCAATATGGCCGACACAGCTTGACACCAGAAACACTCCCCCGCACACATATGCTCCTGTGGTAGAACCCGTTTTTCTAGTCGTGAATTCATTTCTGTGGCAGATGGACAGAAACCCTCGGTGCAGAAACAGAAATAAAGACGATGAACTTTAATCACAGCAGAACCCGACCTTTCAGAGGTTGTGGATTTGTCACACACGGACAGGATGTGCTTTTTCTCTCCGGCCTCATATGTTGCATTGCACTAATCTGTCTGTAATCTCTGCTGCTCAGAGCCGGCCGAGGCCCCGTGAGCCTGCAGGACTTCAAGCTGATGGCTGTGCTCGGCAGGGGCCACTTTGGAAAGGTACCCGTCTTCTATCGTCCTCACAAGACGAGCAACACCCCTCAAGCTGCTCTGCCTCTTCACAACTCTCTTCTTATCAGCTAAATGTTTCAAAAATCAAATGATTGTGATTTTTCTCTCTTTGCTCCGACGGTTTTAGCTGCTGTTGTTTTTGAGGAAGTTCTGATAAACCCTGTGTTTCCTCTTTTCAACCAAAGTTAACCGAGTGAGTGCCCGGGAACCTTTTAGCTTCTCTGTGGGCTTCACACCTGACCTCAGCACCAAACAGACTCAGGTTCAGACGAGCTGCTGAGCTCAGAGGAGCATTTAGCTGCTGAAGAAGAAAATGTTGACCTCAGGTGTTGGTGGAGATCAGCAGGAAAACATTGAAGACAGTGTTTCTGTTGTTTTGCCTCAATTGAACCTTAATAAACCCAGTCTGGTCGTTTAAGTTGGGAGAGATGGAAGACTGCTGGATAGAGGAGGGTCATTATCTGTTGTCGTGTTTCCTCCCTTTGTGTTGTTTCCCCGACTCACTCCCTCGTGGGCCCGACTCTGCAGGTGCTGCTGTCGGAGTACAGGCGGAGCAGCGGCCTCTACGCCATCAAGGCCCTGAAGAAGGGAGACATCGTGGCTCGGGACGAGGTTGAAAGGTGACGTCCCGACGCTCTGTGGACCTCCAGTCTCCGCTGCACAGTTCATTCACGTTGTGTAAACTTCCTGTCTCATCCCCTGTCTGTCTCCAGTCTGATGTGTGAGAAGCGGATCTTTGAGGCCGTCAACGGCTCGCACCATCCCTTCCTGGTCAACCTGTTTGCATGTTTCCAGACTCCAGAACATGTTTGTTTTGTCATGGAGTACACGGCGGGAGGAGACCTCATGATGCACATACATGCTGACGTCTTTTCTGAGCCGCGTGCTGTGTGAGTTCTCTGTGTGTGTGTGTGTGTGTGTGTTTTCTTCACTGTGTCTATGCTCACACCATCTATTCGATCTCTTAAGTGTGACTGTGTAACAGCGTGTGTCTCCGCTGCTCGTGTGTGTGACAGGTTCTACTCGGCCTGTGTGGTGTTGGGTCTTCAGTTCCTTCACGACCACAAGATTGTGTATCGGTGAGTCCTCGCACCGTCTCCAACAAACACACACATACACACACACACTCTTTTCTCCAGACTCCGGATCTGGTGTGAAACCGGTTTGCTTGTCCTCCTCAGGGATCTGAAGCTGGACAACCTGCTGCTGGACACAGAGGGTTTCGTGAAGATCGCAGACTTTGGACTCTGCAAAGAAGGTGAGTGTCCATTAATCTCCAACACCAGGTTCCGAACATTAACAAACTTTCTTTCTTTGCATTATTTATTACATGTCTCTCATCAGCCGCTCGGTCAATACTCCTCCCCGTCCTCACACTTCAGTTCACTCTGTCCTCCTTTGTCTTTGTCTTTCTGAGGTATGGGATTCGGGGACAGGACCAGCACCTTCTGTGGGACCCCTGAGTTTCTGGCCCCTGAGGTTCTGACGGACACGTCCTACACCAGAGCAGTGGACTGGTGGGGCCTCGGGGTGCTGGTCTACGAGATGCTGGTGGGAGAGGTGAGAAGAAGGTCAAAGGTCAAGCTCACGGTGGACTTTGTTTATTTTATTTTGATAATGTGTCTCTTTTCTCTCAGTCTCCGTTCCCCGGTGACGATGAGGAGGAGGTGTTCGACAGCATAGTGAACGATGAAGTGCGTTACCCTCGCTTCCTCTCCACCGAGGCCATCGGCATCATGAGACGGGTGAGACTCCTGGTCTCCTTCCTGTTTCACATCCTTCACATGTTGGAAACGTGAGAATGGAAGTTGTTGATGTGAGTTGAAACCTGTTTATCTGCAGCTTGTGCTTGTGTCTCTGCTCCCAGTTGTTGAGGAGGAATCCTGAGAGGCGTCTGGGCTCCGGAGAAAAAGATGCTGAGGACGTGAAGAAACAACCTTTTTTCAGGGTGAGCGTGAACTTTGTGAAGCCAAACAAGGAAACTGAGTTCAAGGTTAATGATAGAAGAACTTATTTAATATATTTATATGAACGTAATGTGGAGAAACAGCCATATTTGTCTTTAAAATTGAGAAAATCTACATCTTGATAAAAGCTTGAGTGCTAATATATTAGAATTGAGCAGTTCTCACATGTTGCACCTTTAATATTAATACTAATCTGAATCTGTCCCTCAGGGTCTGGACTGGGACGCTCTTCTCCAGAGGAAAGTCCCGCCGCCGTTCGTCCCGACCATCGCGGGAAAAGAAGACGTCAGCAATTTCGACGCCGAGTTCACGGCCGAGCCTCCGACCCTCACGCCGCCCAGGGAGCGCCGCACGCTGTCCCGCAAAGAACAGGACTTCTTCAAGGACTTTGATTACATCTCCGACCTCTGCTAGGTTCAGGGGTCAGGGGTCGTCGGGTGAGGAGCCGCCCACTGCCGCCCCACAGACTCTGAGAGGAGACGTGAAGGTTGACTCTGTGGAGAGGAGCTGGATGGTGGCGAGGAACCCTCCTCTCTCTCTCCCTCTCTCTCTCTCCCTCTCTCTCTCTCTCTCTCTCTCTCTGTGTCTGTGTTTGCGAGGGGATGGAGGACGGGATGGAGGATGGGATGGAGGACGGGATGGAGGATGGGATGGAGGACGGGATGGAGGACGGGATGGAGGACGGGATGGAGGACGGGATGGAGGACGGGATGGAGGACGGGCCGGGGCCTGTGCTCGAGGATCAGTGGAGTCTGCTTTTGTGTCGCACACATTCGCAGTGTCACGGATCTGCTGACCTCCAGATTATCTGGAGTGGCTTTTAGAGGAGGGCGAAGTCGCGATGATGACAGGAGATAATCCAGATTATGAAGAAAAAAAAATGGAAGAGGAGATGATGGACGCTGCGACACGGTGGTGGAGCGGTGATCGTACTGAAACGCTTCACGAGCCTCGGAATCACACAAGGATTCTGACAGGAAGCAGTTTGTGTCTTTCCCATATTCCCCTTGTCCCCTTCTCTCTGCTGTGTGTTGCTGCTCAGTGTGTCTCGCTGTGTCCTCGCTGTCTCCGTCAGGACCGTGTCCCACATCAGCTGCACTCGTGCATCGCCTGGTCGTGAGCACACGGGGGAGCCAGAGGACAGAGAGACGCTTCCTGTGTGGGTTCACGTTTGTGCGTCTGGATCTGGATCTGACTGGATCTCGTCTCTTTCTGTCTTTCAGCACAACACTGATTTTTAAACAGTTACATTTTTCAATGACAACAAGCTTTTACAGATTTCTTTCTGTTTTTGTGATGTGATTTTTTGTTTTGTCCCTCGTCTGTTTTCTCCATCTGTCATTTGCTGGTGAAACGTGTTGGAACTGTGACTCAGTAAAGATGTGAAACCAACACACAGGCACTGAGCCTCTCTCGTCATTGGTTGCTTTATTTATTTATTTATTATTCAAATCTGTATTTTCACGTTCAGGAACATTTCAGAGCAGAAACTGAAACGTCTGGAAAATCATTTGTCTTCTAACCCTAACCCTAACCCTGAAGTGAATGATGTGTTTTTGTGAGTTGTTCTGATTGTGAGTCTGGAGGACAGACGATTTGGAAACGTGTGGTTTTGCATCATCAGGACCAAAAGTTAAAAATCTGCAAATGTCCTCAGACTCGAGGAGAAGCAAATCTTTTTATTCTCCTTCTCGCTCTGGCAGATTCAAAGTGCCTGTTTGAATGAGCTGGTTCCGGATCCTATAATATGAAATTATAAAAGTGACCTGCAGGAAGTGAGCTGCTCAGTCCACAGAGTTCAAATCGAATGTATCACGTGTATAAATCGCACCAAATTCGACTCTGCACTTCATTGGACCTTTAACAACAGACTTGGAGCCACAGACGGCCCCACTGACCCCAGATCAGCGAGCTCAGGCCGGAGCTGCAGCCGCTGCCTCCGTGTTGTTCCTCCAAACTCAGGCAAACAAGTTCTATTCCACTGGAGGGATTCAAACCAGCGGTTCTGCAGCAGGAGGTCGATGATGTTCGGGAAAGTGCTTGAGAATGAAGAGTCACGCAGAGCAGGTCTGGTCCCAGCTGCTATCGATAATGACGACCTGAACCGTTCATGGCTGAAAGGATTATTGGATATATTAATGGAGGGAACTGGAAATTAAGATATAAAGAAGTAAAGCATGCACACAACACACACACAACAAACACACACACACACACACACACTAAAAATAGTCTTTTAAAAGCATGATTGTGCAGAAATGGTGAGTGGTCATTTTTCATTTAAAAAAGCAGATGTGCTTTACAGAAAAAACATGAGGGCAATTTCGTTCCATCAGCAAAATAGTTCAAATCGCTCTTCGTCTAAAAGGAAAAACAATTTTCTCTGAATCACTGTGCACAGGGTGGGGTGTGTGTGGGGTGGGGGGGGGTCGAACCTGATGCACTGACACAGACAAAAAGGTCCAAACTGAGACGTCCTGACTTCTTAATTCAATCTCCCCAAATCCTACGACCTGCAGCTCCCCCATCATCTTTCCTTGGAGAACGTGTCCAGGTCCAAACCTTCATCTGATCTTCTGACCTGCAGGGTCACAGGAATCCGTCTGAATTATAACAAACCTTCACGATATTACATCTCGTGATTAAACTGTTTAAAGCTGATCATCGGACCCAGCAGTGTCTCGTTCACCCCCTGGTGGCTGGCTGTGGTACATGTCGTAAACCCTACCTCCTCCATATTAGTATACGGGACATGGACAAAACTGAAATGTTAAAGCACACATTGAATCGAGTTTTCACCCTCTAGTTCGCTCTTATGTGTGATCAAGTACAATTTTTTCCGTTAAGTTTCGATTTAATTCGTTATTTGATGTCATAAATGGAGAGAAACGTCCTGATTGACAGCTGAGACTGACTCCTGATTGGTCGAGGGCCTGTGGCAGCTTCATTTCTGAAGTCGTTCAACCTTATCAAAAGAGAATGTGAATACTTGACCCCAATATGCCTGATGGACACAAATATGACTCCCACTGAATGATGGTTCTGCTCCATAACTACCGAATGTTACTATTCACTAAACAGGAAATCATAAATAAGCATAAACGGCAAAAAAAAAGTTTCTTCTGCTCCAAAAGTGACTAAAAGTTCAAAGTTTAAAATGAGAAAACCCTTTGAAACTTGGTTTTATTGGTTTTCTTCATGTCTCATCTGTTGCATACTCAAGGGCACAAACATGGAGAAGATGATGATGATGATGATGATGATGATGATCTTCATCTTAATTTCTCCAGTCAGTCAAACCCCTGAGCTCCACCCTCCTCCTCCTCCTCCATCCCTCCTCCTCCGCCTGCAGCCATCTACGTTAGGAGACGTTTCCAGAGTCTTTTATTCCTCCGCTCTCTCTCCACTCTGTCACACCATCCCTCAGTCCCTCCCCTCGCCCGCTTTAATTGCCCCTTTACTCCCCCCTCATCCCCCACCCCCCCCACACACACCCCACCGCCTCCTCCCCCCGCAGCCGCTCCGTGCGTAAAAGTGAATTTAAAGGAAAACCTCCCACCACTGGATGGAGGAGACACGCATCGGAGGGTTGCGTGGTTTTTTTCTGCGTGGTTCAGGATGATCACGGTGCGTGTTGTGGCGTGTTCGTGCGTGTGAGAGAGTTTAGAAAGTGATGTTGGCTTTTGAGTCTGGAGAAACAGCTGGAGCAGCGAGTTTCCTCTGAGGTGAGTTCAATGTTTCCTTCAGAATATCTCCACACAGAAATCTACACTCGTGTGAACCAGAGGAAACTATCTGCTCTACATTTATGGAATTATACAGATAATACTGATAACGATTATGTACTTTATGGTTGAATATTCCTTGTTTTAAAGTTGCCTTCTGTTTCTTTATGCATGTCTTATTTCAATAGGCTGTAAATATATTATGTTTCATGATTTACCTCTGTTTGAATTCTATATATATTAGTTATTTTCATAGTTAACTGGAGTCATGAGACAGATGAACACTGTGGGAGTTATTGTTTGTGGCATAATCTTTTCTTTATGAATACATTTGTTTATCAACATTACATCTATTTGTTTCTTTTTCGTGCTTCAATCTCAACTAATTCCTTTAAAAAATATAAGTTTAACAACTTTATTAACCTATAAATGACTATTGTAATATATAAAGAGAAGCTGAATAAGAAAATATGTAAAAATACAGTATTTACAACTTGTTATAAATTAAAGGAGGAATAATAAACTAACTGTTGCAGCTTCAATGAGCTGATATCTGAAGAGGGGATTTTCTGAGAGTGTGTTTGTCTCACAGGCTGCTGCGGTGGATCCTCTCACGTTGGTACTTGTGCTGTGATGGTTATGATGTCAGCAACTGGTTGGACTCTGTGCTGTCTGCTTCTGCTCTGGACCAGAACATCAGGTCAACACCAGTTTGATCATTTCAGAAAAGCGAGGAGTGTGTTTCAAGAGGGAAGAAGATGAGTCAGAACGAAAGTGGAAATATATTACAAAGATTTGTCTCCGTGCCCTCGGGCTGGGATCAGTCTGTTGTGCAACCTGCAGCTCAGACAGAGGAGGAGACAGTGAACACACACATGTTTGTGTCTCTATCTTGAAGCAGAGCATTGATCCTAAACTCTTATATATTGTTGTGTTGCACAGAGGAACACAGCAGCTTTTCTCACAGTGTCCTCCTGTGCTGATGTTTCATGGAACTTCTGCTGTTTCCTTCTCAGCTCAGGCTGCAGAGCTGCGCTGCTCCTCGGCCGGCCCGGTGGGGGCGCTGCACCCTGTCCGGGGTCTGCTGGAGACGTTTGAGGCGGGTCCAGGTTGTGCTGCTCGAGAGCGAGGAGACAAGGAGACTCACGTGGTTGCAGTGAGGAGGTCGACCAACAGCCCTGAAAACAAGGTAACGAGCCAGAGTCCAGAACGATCAACTGGCTAACATGCTTTTCAAGTAAGTTTGGTTTTAATTAGTTATTTGATGCTATAAAAACAAAGGTAAAACATCATGATTGACAGATGAGACTGACTTCCAATTGGTCGAAAACCCACTCCACTCCAAACCATCTCCAAATGTGGAAGATGGTTTGTGTCAGAGATCTTTGTTTTGGCTTCAGTTCTGGACGCGTTGTCTTTGATTACAGTCTGTGAGAAGAAACCATTACATTCTGCTGTGGACCCAGTTAAATGAGCAGTTAAATGTCCTCATCTGATCTATGTTCTGTGATTTCCACCACACTGCCCGTCTCTCCTCCGGTGTTTTCAGGTGACGGTGCTGCTGAAGCCTTTGTCTCTGTCTCCGTCACCCGTCAGAACCCTGCACCTGCTGCTCAGCTCCAAGCTGCCAGTCAGCTGGTGGCTGGAGGCCGAGAGGCTACCGCCCGATCTGCCCGTGCACGTGCAGGTCAGTGTCCTTCCAGGTGAAAACCACGGGTTTAAGCCTCAGCTGCCGGTGTAGAACCAACGAGGAGAATCAAGTGTCCCTGACCCTGTTGTCTTAGAGTCTTCAGATCCTTCCCCTGCTTGTCCTCGTCTGCTAGGTGTCTTCAAACTCCAGCGTTCAGTCCCGCACGCTGCGGCTGCTCGTCCACGTGGTGCATCCGTTACCGTTTCGTCCGGGAGCACTGCACCACTGGGCCCTGAGACACCACGGCAACGTGTCATCTCTAACGCACACAACACACGGGAACCGGGTCTACATCCGACTGGGAGAGGGTGAGCCACCATCACTGGGAACACACCTCCAGTAGAAGTCTTTGAACCTTACCACTAACCTCGTTTGTCCTTGTGTGCGTGTCACAGATTCAACTTTACCTCCCGTGTGCCAGCTCCAGTCCACGTTCCTCTCACCCAACTACCTGACCTCTGACCTGCAGCCTCAGGAGGTGCAGGGCTGCTCCGGCCCTCCAGCCGCTGGCATCAGCCCTGTGGTCCACGTGATCAAGCTCCACTCGGCAGGATCAGGACTCTGCGGGTGTGAACCTGCAGCTTCCTGCTCACAGCGGGTGTGTGTGACCATGACGGAGAAAAATAAGAAGTTCCATCTTGTTGCCTCTCTTCATCTCCTCCAGGTCTCTGCAGGTGGAGGTGGTCGTCTCCCTAGTGCCCCCGGTGGCCAATGCCAGGGCGCAGGACATTGTGCTGATCCTCAGCAGCTCGGTGCCCGTCCACTGGGCCGTCACTGCTCGTGGTGTCCGGGGTCACATCTCCGTTCACGTAGGGATCACATCTTTAATATGCTCTTACAGAAACAAAATATAGTTTAACTAAATACTGGCTGGTGTGATTCTACCACATCCTGATTAGTCCTTTGTGCCATGAACTCTGTTGTCTAAACGAGTTCCTTCATGACCGTTTGTTTGACTCAGTCCCTAAGACCCGGTCCTGCTGCTGTAAATACTGACGAGTTAAAAACATTATCATAAACCCATGTTTTAAAATAGTTCCCAACAAATCAGTCATTTACTTCTGTTTCGGGAACTCTCCTGTTTAAGGAAGGACTGTTTTAAAAATAAAAGTTTATAAATTTGCCCTGAGATCATCACAGGACAGTTGCAGCCATGCACTGATGTCTTCTTCATGTCACACATAATGTTATTGTCCGTCCTCTGTGTCTCCCCCCAGTCGTCCCACAGTGTGTCCCCACCGTTCCCCCCTGAGCCGGACCTGACCCTGTCCAGCACCCTGACCTCTGACCTGTCCACCGTGTCCGACCTTCTCGTCTGGGCCAATGAGAGTGGCTACTCCCATGTGACCTCGTACACCGAGGCCAACCTGGCCAATCGCTTCGTGGTCCAGCTGGCTGGGGGTGGGACAGGTCAGGACCCCTGTGTGTCTCTTGTTAACCCCCTTTCCTTCAGATTCCCTTCGTCCCCTGTGAGACACGAGAGCAGAATATGTCCCTGCACACATTCAGTATATGAAGGCTGGTGAAGTGATTATTGTCTCTGCGTGTCTCTGCGTCCACAGACGTCCTCTCAGTGAGGACCCCCCTGGCAGTGAGGCCTCCCTGGGCCGAGGAGCGCCGGCTGAGGCAGTGGCTGAACGGTGGAGACGGAGCAGGAGGACGAGAGAGTTTCACGGTGCAGTGTGAGGACGGACGCCTCAGTGTGACCGTGGACCGACGCATCCTGCAGGTCCTCCGACTCAGGATCAGTTTCAGGGTTTTGGATTAGTCACTGATTGATGCACGTCTCTTTTTTTATTGGGTTTGAAGCTCTGACGTTAGATCTGTGCTTTCAGACCTTGTCCGTCCCCGTGGCAACCGTGACCCTGCAGGACCCGACGTGCCAGGCTCAGTCCAACGGGAGTCATTTCCTGTTGGTGTTCCCAGTCATTTCCTGTGGGACTGAGGGTCTGTTCCTGGGACGGCCCAGAGGGGTGCAGTACACCAACATGGTGAGAGCAGATCTCTGAGACACAAACACAGCATCGGGCTCATAGAACTTTCTATATCTTACTACGTTTAATCAAGCTGCTCATTTATAGAATTTTAGTCCCCTTAATATTTATTTCAGTTAGATCCATGAAATATTCCCTGTAAATATCGTGAATATGTTTATTCTTCTCTGTCTCCACCTCTTTCCACCAAGTTTAGTGGAAATCCTTCCAGTAGTTAGTTAACATTTAACAAGAGAAGCTGCATGAGAAGAAGGAAACAACAGGAACGGAGTGAATGTAGCTTTAAGATGGAAAATCATCTGAATCCTAACGATGTCACACTTTCATCTGACGGTGGCGAGAAAAGAAAAAACCAGGCTGCACATAATGGACACTTAAAACTGTGCTGAGTGGAAGTGTCCCGGGCGGAGACCTGTGACTCAGGTCATCACGACCGTCACACTGCTCCACTCGGGCCTGAAAACAAAGTACAGGAGGCTGCACAAAGCAAATCAAGTGAGTCAGAGGCAGGAAATTAGAGGAAGGATTCAGAGAAAAAAAGCAAAGTGTACGAACGACAGGTGAATGTGATGAAACACCAGCCGGCACTCGAGGATGCCAAATCAAAACAAACTGATAAAATGCATTAAAACGAAAGTAACGAGCCGGTTTTGAAAACGGAAGGAGCAGAAAGTAGAACAAATACTCAGGTAAAGTACAGATACCGGAAAAATCCAAGTACAGGAACAAAGTACTTGAACTTTGACCCTTCCCACCTCCACCAGGTGTGATAGAGAACGCTGCTGAACTTGATGAATCCTTATTTGATTCTTTTCCCTCATTCCTGCCCAGATGATACTGTGGAGGGACCAACCTCAGACGCGTGTTGCCCTCAATGACACGGAGAGGAAGTCCAAAGGTCCACTGGGCATCCACGTGAGACATCCCTGTGCATGCTTGAGTGTAGATCTGCCTCATAAACATCTCTATTATTCTTGTTTCTATGTTTTTCAGCATTCTATATCCTGTGTTTCTCCTCAGTTCAGCTGTTTGGCTGCTGTTCCCAGTGTCGCTGGTCCGGCTGCAGACGGAGTTGAGGAGGCAAACACTCCTCCAACTGGGCCTGTCCACTGGGCACCGGGGGAACCAGCAGGGCCGGATCCAGCTCTGGGCCCGCTCCCGGTCCCCAGACACAGACCCGGGCCGGTGCTGACTCTGAGACTTTTTGTCACCGAGGATTACGAACAGAAGCGAATCGGCCCCTGTGTGGTCACGGCAGGCCACCGCGTCTACGTGGAGGTCAGTAAATGTTCGAGTAAAAACCATCACAAGCCGTTTTCAGACTTTAATACGATTCAGATGCGTTCAGGAACATCAGGAAAATCTTCGTCTGTGTTCTGTTGTCTGTCATTCTGCAGATTTCAGCTGAAGGGCCCCTCCCAGACGCTTTGGAGGTGAAGTCGTGTATCGTCTCTCCTCTGTCAGACCCCAAAAAATCTCCTTTCTGGACCATCATAAGCGAGGGCTACTCCTCCGACCCCTCGCTCATCCTCAGGGCAGAGGCAAAAGATGAAGAGGAGGAGGAAGAGGAGGAGGGCGATGCAGGTGAACTGGAAGAGATGGAGAGGATGAAGACGAGCAGAATTCCTCACGGAGACGCCTCACCCGGAGACAAATCTGAGAGACGGAGGAGAGAAGCTCCGGTGAGGTGGGAGGAGAGCAGCAGCAACACGGCAGCAGAGGAGGAGACTCGGCCGCTGAGGTTCAGCTTCATCCTGAGACCGATTCACAACGACTCCATCCAGTTCCTCCACTGCAGCCTGAACATGTGCAGCTCCGACTCCACCGGGGGGGAAGCCGTGGAGGAACCGGCAGAGAAGGTGTGTCAGGACCGACTGCGGATTCCAGCTCTGGTGTCCAAGTCCCACAAACACCAGGTACACAAACACATCGCACACTTATTTCACAAAAACAGTCAAAGGATCAAGATTCTTATCAAATGCAGAAAGAGCAACGAGAAGAAACGTCCACCAGGAGGCAACACTCTCCTCATGAAACCTCTTTTATATTCATTAGATCTGGATTTTTATTGATTCTTAAATATCAGTCGTCTAAATATGATTTTATTCATAAAGATCCATTAATTAATCTCAGAGAAAACCACTAAAATGTCGAAAAATTTCCAATCACGCAATGTTAAAGAAAGTAGTAAATCTGGATCCGACCCCTGATCCCTTAAAATGTGTCTCTTTCCCAGTCCATCCCTGCAACTGGTGCAACTGGTGTTGTGGATCCCAGACTTCATGAACCTCTCTCTCCTCCTGCCCAGTGTGAGATCAGGAACTTGTCCCGGCCAATGGTCGTCACCCAGTACATCAGCTCGCTGGTCCCCAAGCAGCTGAGGCCCCCTGCTGGCCCGAGGACCAAGAGACTGAGTGTGTCCCCCGTGGCGAGTCCGGGGCCCCAGGACAGCAGTGAGTGTCCTCCAGGTTGATTCTGTCCTCCTTGTTCCTGCTCAGATGGTTTATCAGCTGTGACTCCCACCCTGTTAGGCTCTGTGGTGCAGACGGGACCGGTGATGGGCGTCGTGTTTGCAGCCTTTGTGATGGGGGTCAGCCTGATGGGGGGGCTGTGGTGCATCTACAACTACACAGGTAATGGAATCAGCTTCCTTCAGATTCATGTAGTGACTGAACCCAGTTTATTTATTTTGCTGAGGTTTGGGGGGAGTTTGGGAAATTCCTCCGATCCACAGAATCTACATGAATAATAAACATCATACTTTACTTTTGTGTGTTTCACTGAAGCCAAAGGTCCGACCTCACTTGGAGGAGAAGGTCCATTAACAGACCAGAGTCACGGAGGCCACAACACCTGGAATCCACCGCTGCTGTCCGACCAGTCCTCCAGCTCCGTGTAGAGGTGAGATCTGATGAGAAGCTGCATCACATCTGTCATATAAACACACAGTTCAGCCATTATTACAATATTCATAATGATTTAATTGCACTTCGAATAGGAAAGAGCTTGAAAGGTACGATGATGGAGTGAGGACCTTCTGTGATTAAGTGCTCTGTGGGATTAGGAAGAAGAAGGAGAGATGGACCCAATTGAAGAGGAGGAGGAGGTTTGAAGAGGAAGAGGAGGACACAGGAGATGGACAGAACAAAGATGAAGAAGAAGGGTTCTTGGACACTGGCGAGACCAAGAAGGGTAAAATATTTCACTGGTTCTAAAGCAGGCTACTGGTTTTAAGGTTGTGGCCGACGAGTAGGAACCTGGAGGCCAAAGGTCAAACTGCACCAAACAGTTTCTACTTTTGAACTTTCACATTTCACCCGACAGACGCTCTTTAGAATTCTTTGTTGCAAAAAACACTTTTGAGTATGAAACTGGAGATGGAGGCATTTTAGTGACGCTTCATTTAACCAGTTTATGTTTGTGTGTTTGTTATGATACTGTTACTTAAAAGTATTTGATGTTCTTAATGTCCTGGTTGTTGGTGTTTCTGGTTAATATCCTGCGTATTTTTATATTTTATTTTATACTTCTGTTTGTGACTCGGCCGCTGAAATAAGTTTTGAGTAAAACAAAAAACATGTTGTTGTTGGTTAAATGTGCAAAATGCTTGTAAAGTTTCCGTCAAAAATAAATCTGCTGCTTCTTGAAACTACACACGTCAGCTTGCAGAGCGAAACTGAACCATATCTGCCACCAGGATGTTGTTAAAGTTGTGTATTGAAATAAACAGTTGTGGTCACATGCACAACAAACGGCTCCAGAGAATCTATCAGCGCGAGTCGTGCACCTGGAACCCCTCGCTGTGCAGCAGAAACACACAACGACCGAAACCATCCCGTAGAACTGAGTCACCGCAGCTTCGTGACAAGTCGAGTGTTGTATTCAGAGTGAAACGTTGTGCGACGCTGAAAGACGCCTTTACTGCAGAGAGTCATTTAGAGAGTGGCCGGGGTTGCAGCGACACTCGATTCTAACACAAACCACAGAGTCACCAGCTTCAGAGGCACAACACTCACAGGACTCCAGAGGTGACTGTGTCAAGAGCCTTTTGAAATATTTGTGTTGTAACCGTGAATCAGCTGGAAATAAAAAAACCTTTGTGTCTTTGTGTTGATGTGTCAAATAAAAAGGTTTTGAACTGAGTTGTGAATCCACTTTGTGTATCACCCTCAAGTCACACAACTCAAGTAAAGCAAAGGAGGTTCATCTGTTGTGGTTCAATAGAATACATGACTGTATTTGTGTTTATAGTAAATTATGATTTGGCCTTTTCAAAATAAAAAGAGTAGCTGAAAGATGCTGTGAGTGTGATTGTCTCGTTTAAGCCCAAAATCCTCATCAGTGCATATTTAATCTGTGAGGTCACCCAAGGCTCAGTAGAAACACAACTGAGAGTTCACACATCCTCGCATGTTGTGAAACTTTCTGTTGCTTGAAATATATTTTTCAAATAAGACTCTTGTTCTGAATATCAGTCTGAACAGTCATCATTAGTGAACTCTGTTTGGAGCGACACACACACACACACACACACACACACACACACACACACACACACACACAGAATTGCTCTTGCACAACTTTCTGACAAAAATTGTTTCTGCAAATTACACTGGATGGCATTTGATCTAAAAAATCTGTTGCCCAGAAACCAGAAATTGGGAAATAATCCAATTATGAGTTCTGAGTTTCCTGGGACATGTCGTCATATCTACGCCTCCGTCCATCACATGGAGTCAATGACAAGCTAAGAGGTGGTGGTCAAAGGTCAAAGGTCAAAGGTCACAGTGACATCACGTCTGTCACAATCTAAAAATCACCTTCAGGGAATTTCTTTGGAACAAATTGGTTTGAGAGATGAACAGATGAGACGCTGGTCAGTCACATTCATTTATAGGGATATTCAATCTAAAAGTGCATGAAATTAAATCTTTAATTCATATATACCAAGATAATTAATATAAACCCTGTGTATTATTGTCGTGTAGTTTTCTAGCAGGAGCCGGAGAAAAGCTCAGATTTAAAGAAGTTAAACAAACCAGAGCAGTTTTACAGAACAGTTTTTAATCGTGCACATTCTCCCAGTCAGCGTGTCATCTTCTACAATTCATAAATGATAGAGATATTATTTACAGTCTCCTCTCTCCAACCCACCACCGCCACACGGCCCTCAGCTCAGGCTGTACATGTTCTCATAGCCGCACTGCGCCTCCTGGTGGCGCTGCAGGTCCACCCTGCGCTGGAAGCTGCTGCTGCAGCGGCCGCAGCTGAACGGCTGCTGGCTGCTGTGCTTCCTGCTGTGGGTGATGAGGTTGGAGCTCTGGCTGAAGCCTTTACCGCACACCTTGCACACGTGCGGCTTCTCACCTGCAGGAGGAGCAGGAGGAGGACCAGGGGCACGTTAGCTGCTCTGTGGCGATGCTTGTGTTGTTGTGTGTGTGTGTGTCTGCCGTTGCGTGGACTCACCCGTGTGAATGAACGTGTGTTTCTTCATGTCGGACTTCTGGTGGAAGCGTTTCCCACAGTACTGGCACGGGTAGGGGCGCGTGTCCGAGTGGATGAGGAGGTGCGTGGACAGCGTGGACGAGCGCTTGAACACTTTGCCACACACCTTGCAGCCAAAGCTACGCTCCTGGAAATTCACACACAGACACACACACACGCACACACACACTGTCAGACATTGTTTCCACTAAAAATGATAACAACCATGGATCATTATTTCTCTCTCTCTCTCTCTCTCTCCTCTCTCTCTCTCTCTCTCTCTCTCTCTCTCTCTCTCTCTCTCTCTCTCTCTGTACCTTCGCTCGACCATAGCTGTCCAGTGCAGTGAAGCCAAAGGGCACGTGGCTCAGGTCAGAGGTCATGGGTGAAGGTGTCAACGGGAAGGAGAAGATGTTGCGAAGGTGAAACTCTGAAAGAGGCTGAGGAGAGAAAAATAACTTAACAGTTAAATATTTGTGGTATAAAAAAGCAATTATACAAATATATTGTTTGTTTAAAGCAGTAATAAGTTATTTTTGGCCTCTTGGGGGCAGTAGAGTTAACTAGGAACACAAGACAAACATTTTCCATTTCAACTTTATTTTGTAACGTGGACGTAGAAAACATGTTGATCAGTTCAGAATCAGAGTGATATCCAAAACTTAAGAGGAACATGGAGGATATTTAGATTTATTTTCCTTTTCAAATATAACTAAATTCATATTTTTAAAAATATACAATAATTTTAAACATGTTGTGGTCACATATCTTGACTTGATTTAAGACATTCAAGTCAAACTGCTTTGTTTTTCATCAAATTAGACTGGGAAGATTTTTTAAACTCAAAAATGTATTTAAATGTTTTTAATGTTTGCTTTAAAATTCCATTTTGATCAGGCAGGACAGTTACATATATTACATTTTATATTAAATCTGAAGTACACGACCTTGGACTGAGACAAACAGTCAGTCATTAAAAACACTAAGATAATATGTAAAGATGCATCAATACAACTTTAATGGAGCTAGATTTAACTTTTATTTAACTTTTAATTTCTTTATCTGGTTAAAACACATTTGCACTTGTCCTCCTTATGAACACAACTCTCTGATAGATTTCTCTCATGCAGGTGGATGAAGACGGAGTGAGTGGGGACATGTGACGGAGTCCTACCTTCTCACAGAGCGGACACTGGCTGACGGGGGACTTCAGGTCAACGTGTGACGTGTGGCTGAGGAGCATGAAGACCAGTTTCTCCAGCTCCCTCTCTCTCTCGGACGGCCACATGGAGACGGGGCGAGCGGCGTCTCTCGTCCCTTCGGGGACTTTTGCTGGAATAAGAATAAAACAAAATCGTTTTTCTCTGCCTTTTGAGATATTTAGTGTAAAAGAAAGAATCCTGGATTTAAAGCTGCACTCTTTACTAAACTGATTCCTCAGATAACTCGAGGCTTCTGTCCTCAAAGATCCTAACTGCACACTTACTGTGGTCTCAGATAAATATCAATATAATAAACATTGTAAATGAGATTTTCTGGTACCTGCAGTACAGGAATCGTGTGTGGAGCCACTGTTGGTCTGGACTTCCATCCCATCCAAATGTGAAGCTTCAGCCACCAAGGGTGTGACCCCTGAGGTGGAGGGACTGGCAGGACGTCCCCTGTCCTGACCCCCCACATGCTGCAGGGCCTGATCATCAGTGTGGGACCGGGGGGGGTGTCTGTCCCTGTACGAGCCGAGGACATGAGTCCGTTTGCTCCTGACGAGGAAGGACCGCGGCATCGCAGGAGGGCGACTGGAGAGAGAGGGAGCGACGGGAGACGAGATGAAAACCCTCCAGAGAACAGGAACCTGCAGGAGCCCGAGGCGTCTCTCATGCAGATCACTGAGCTCCACACACCTGCAGGTTCACGTTCAGTTACGATGCCAGAGCTTGAGGTTTCCTGAACAAATGCAGCCTGACACCTGCAGACTGGGGGTTTCACTGAGGACCACCCTGACGTGGGGCTGACAGCTCAACTGATTCTTAAACTTCCATTTTCATTCTAAACAATCAGATTAGAACTGCAGCATAATTATTTAAAATTAAAATCTCTATTTCCACATTGCGAGCGAGTCATTAAAGTATTTATTAAGAGTTGTTTAGTATTTAAATATTAAATAATAGAATAAAGATGATTTGATTGACATAGATAAGATCATCAAGAAGGAAATTAGATATACACGACAACTTGAGAGAACTACTCTTCAGATGAAAAGCTAAATTTCTCCAAATGTATCTCAGACTTTCCTACAGATTAAGATGATTCATTTATGAATCTCCTTTTCTGAGATGATTTCCTTCACAGTGTCGAGTTAAAGTAAAGAACATTCCCCACGTTTTAGTTGCATAAGACGATTAAAAGTTATAAATGAAATGTAATCATGGCAACCAGTTGTGTCCCAGCTGCCTTGCTGCTCTTACCTCGGTCTCTCTGAGTGTTTCTTTGGTCTTTGCTGCCGACAACGTCCTCTTTTCTCTTTTCTCTTTCTCACACCCATCGACTGATGACATGACACAAAGAGATTTGATTTGATTTCAAACGGGTGCTGAGGATTGTGGGACTCGAGGCATGGGAGGAGATAAATGGTCGACACTATGTTTTCGGTCCGGGACCCACTTTGAATAAAAGTGTCACATCGCCGATGTTCAGGTTATTGAGTGAGAGATGAAAATGCTTGTGTCACTGCTGTGTTCACTCCTCTGGTGACTGCCTGTGTAGGTGGACACACACATACACACACAGAGCATCAGTCGGAAATTTTGAATTTCACGTGGTACCAACCATCCTACACATCTGCATCTGTGTGAGAGACCTTTTCACCACATTCACCTCAAACACTAAATTACAACCCGTCGAACTTTAACCAGGAAGAGGCTGAAAATAATAATATCAACTGTGTTTTATTTAAAATACAAGCTCGGCAGGAAGGAAGATATAAATATAAAGTCAAGAGCAGAGATTGATAATACAAATCTGTTACAAGTCTAAATATTAACTGTTCAATCATCTATGTTCTTTTAAAATAATTTAAATTATAGATTTTTATAGTATTAGTTATTATTACCAGTTCTTATACAAATAAACCATTTAGAATTATTTGAATCAAGAACTAATTTGTATTGTGAAAAAATGTAACTGTAAATATTCAGTAACTTAGTAAGTAAAGAGAAAACAGGACAGAGAGTTGTGATCATTCGTGACTTCCCCAAACTTGTAGTGTCGAAAGAAAAAAGTAATTAATCACGTAATGGTCCTTTAAAAACTTTACCAACAATCTGTAGATGATTTAATAGATTGTATTGCATAGTGTTGTACAGAAAGTGTGTAATAACAAACCCACGTTGTCCCTCATCCTTTAAATATGTATAAATATTGTATTAGGTAACAACACACCTAAAGCTACTGATGCATCATCTTCAGCCTTTATTGAGATCAGGAATCGATTTTAATCCTAAAACCAAAAAAAAACACAGAATCACTAAAGAAAGACATGAAGTCAAACTGCATCCATTAAAAATCTGTTATTAAAAGCTCAATATTTTTATTTTGAAGTAATCATCCCTCTACCAAACCATAAAACACAAAACTCTGATGAACTGAAGTAACTGCAAGATGTGACAACAACTTAGAACATTATTTGTAGTTATTTGATAATAATTAGCTGCTTCGACATCTCAGGGGGTCGTATTTTTATATGAGGACAACAGAGTTCAGTGAAATCCCAGAAACCTCCTCAAGCAGAATCCACTGACACTTTTCTTCATGGGAGGAACTAAGAGGGAAAAACTATTTCTTCAGGAATCCGTTGTTATGCAGCTGTTTTCATACAAACGGGCGAGAATCTGAATTCAGATTGAAATCAAACCGTACAAACTGAAACCAAGGCATCTCTCCATGTGGCTGTATGTTCTCGCAGACATGTCATCTGACTCCTGGTATGAGCTGCATGAGACGGAGCTGCGTTCTCCTTGATGTGCACGAGGAGAGGCGCGTCGGGGGGGCCTGTGGTCGGTGTGGTGGGGGGCTCGCAGCCTTTTCCAGGGGCTGTCAGGGAGAGCAGCCGAGTCGAGAGCAGGGAGCCGAGACGGGCCCGTGGCTTCGGTGGCTTTTGGGCTTCACTTGTATTCCGGGGGGGTTCAGGGGCTTCTTGTTCCCCTCCTGGTGACAGAGAGGTGTCTTTCTAGGAACCTGAAACTCAGGAGTGTGTGTCTGTGTGTGTGTGTGTGTGTGGGGGGGGTATTAGTTCTGGTTTGACTCGTGCGTTGAAATCACATCTAACCAGGGAGAACTTGAAATTAAATTAGCATGAAGGTGACATTTACTGACATCCTGCTGAATATCTACCTCCTCGTGTTCTTTTTGGTGAGTGTGTGTGTGTGTGTGTGTGTGTGTGTGTGTGTGTTTTCGTGACCGTGTAGGTGTTTCACAGCAGGTCCAATTACCTCATCGAATGACCAGGGGAACGAGAGACGCCACAGTATCAGGCCGCAGCTCTCTGCTGTTTATCTGTGTAGCGTCGGAGGTGCAGTGGTTTCAGTTTGGGAACTCGACAGATGAAGCCACTTTCTCACGGCCAACTTCTCTATGTTTCTTCACCAGTTTGCCCCCACCCACCCACTTGTGTCACTGTGGTTGGCAGGAGAGCAAAGGTTACGGACGGTGCACGGCCGCAGAGGCAAATGGAATCAAGTCTGAGGGCGTAGTGAGATTTGTATGTTGGTCATGTTTAGATGGCACATATTAGATTTCTCAATATAGCAAAGGGGAGAAACGTGGCAACAGAGAAAAAAAGGCACAATTTAAACCATCTATCGCCGTGAGAACAGTGGACTGTACCTGCTCTCTGTGTCACAGGGTCATGTTCAAAAGCAAAACCACAAGCTCTCTCCGCTCGGCCTGGGCCTCCCACTGAACAGGAAGCCAGGTTTTTTTTTCTGCGTGTTACGTCTCATCACTTCCTCCTTTTCTTTTCAATCATATTCACAGATTCAAACCAACCTGCAGGGTTTTCCATCAAAGTTATATTTGTATATATAGTGAGAAAGAGAGAGAGAGAGAGAGAGATATTGGTGGTCATGCACACACACGCAGCCGGATCTGCATCATTTGGAGAACGTGGGGTTAGTGAAAGGTAAGAGGGCGTGAGAACCACAAGGTGACACAGTACCCAGGACGGCAGCTGCCTGGCAACACTAGCGGTGGTGGCATATGACGTGAGAGTCTGGATATGTAAGAATAAGCCTCAATAGTAAAGAAAGGTTCAATATGTGACACTGTAGTGGTCGTATTTACCTTAATGTCCAGACAGATGTCTTAAGATCAACCATCAAACCAGACTAAAGCCCCGATCTTCCACCAGATCTCCTGCTGATGCCTTCCTCCCACGTGAAAGTCAAATTCCCACAGAAACTCCCAACCCCATTGTGCCCAGTTCATGACTGTAAAGGCTTTACTGGAAACTCCAAGATACATTAGAGTGACGTCAAATGTACTTCGACTTTTAGCTTGGTCCAGGTTCCCACCGTTAGCAGGGAGGAGGCGAGGTTTAGGACCTACCCTGCAGCCAGCCACTAGGGGGCGATCAAAAAAACACTTTGGCTTCATTTTTGGGGAACTGTCGTGTCATCCATCTTTATAGAGTCTAAACAAGCACAACTAGATTTAAACACGTGACTGATTTCACACGAATTTGTGAAATCAACACGGACGTCTTTCTCCGAAGTGAACAAAGTGCTAACTCCTCTACTGTGAACATTTTAAAGTCTTTTAAAGCGTAAATCAGAAAGTTGCATCGGCTAGCACCGAACGTGGGAATGCATCGTCTAACCAGGCTCCTCAGAGGTTCCAAACTTCATGAGCTGAGGTCTGTGACAAGGTGGTGAAGTTTTATCTCGACATCAACGTGTGATTCCTGTCACATAACACCGCCCCACCCTGAACATCCCTGCCTATGGTCATGGTTGAGTGTGAGCGTGTGTGTGTGTGTGTGTGTGTGTGTGTAGCAGATGAGAAGGTGTGAAGCCGCAGGCCTTTTCACAGCAGAACCTTGAAACCGAGGGTGAAGATAAGATATTGGCCCCTCGTAAGCCACGCTGTCTAAATATAAATTCGCATAATTTCCCTGAAAGCGTCGCAAACAGCTCAATCAAGTTTCACTCCTTGCAGTGACATCGAGAAACTGTGAAGCCAACTTGAAAAACAAACTTGGTAAAGAGCAAGATCAAGAAGCACCTTGTCATCTCATTTACTTTGTTTGTTAGTGACAGGATCAAATGAATCTTTAAGTTGTAAAGATCGACTTGACATTGTTGGAGATACAACTGTTTGTGTTGCTGCTGAGATTCACCTGTCACCTGTTGCTCTGTTTGTGTGTCGGCGTGAACGTGAAAGTACGATGTTGTGAAACTGAATTTCTTCTTCTGGGACAATAGACCACCAAACGCACAATGAATGAAAACACACACACCAGCTGTGCAGTGAGTATCACTCTGTGGTTCACTGTCAGTTTGAGTCTTTGCTCCAGATTCTTTTTGACCCAGATACACAAGAAAATAAACACTGACACTGACGTATGACCCTCACACACACACACACACACACACAAACACACACACACACTGACTCACAATACCTTTTTCATTTAAAACTTTTTATACCCCTCTCTGCATCTTTAACCTCTAGGGAAACAAACCTTGTTTCCTGCAGACACACACATCCACTCATTGCTATGCAGAGTAACACAACACTTAATCTCCAGCGACCCCTGCTGGACATTATAGGATATAGCAGAGTCATTTGTGTGTGTGGGAAAACTCAATCATCGTGCACGAGAGAGAAGTAAAAGCAGTGGAAGAAAATTAAAATTTAGCAGCAAATTTATATTATATTATATCATATTATATTATGAAAAGAAGGTTTAATGAGCTCCAGGAACTTTCTGCATAGTGAGTATTTATTACATTTTTCCTGTGAAAGTGATGTTTTCCAGTGATTCAGCTGTGAAGGAGTTAACTGGTGCACGCGCTCCCTCGCTGGGTCTCGAGCGGGCCTCTCGTGCTGAATTAGATTCCTGGGCCACACATCCTCCATTGCCATGGCAACCCCTCTAAAAGGCTGCGTGTTGACCGGAGAAGTTTTGTTGTAAAGTTCTTCACAGAGGAACCGGACGGCGCCGGAATGAAGTGAGCTGCTCGGGGGGGAGAGAGAAGTGATTTCCTCGAGGTAGGTGAAAATCAAACTGGTATTTTTTTTCACATTAACATTTTAGCCAAGTAGTGAAGTGTTTCTATTGAACAGTAAATATTGATTTTAGAGTTTAAAAGAGTTTAATTATCTAAATCTCAGCTGAAACTGTTGCTGTCATGGAGGATGCGTGGGTGCAAACAAGCTCAGAGCTGTCTTTTGGTTAAACTCTAAATATTAATGTTAATTCAATATACACATATATACACTTTTCCAGTCTTTTCAACCACTCACTCTGTTCAGTTTCTTATTGATAAACCCTGTTGACATAACATTGTTGAAAAGCAAGGACGAACAGTCATACAGAAATCTTTTGTGAAATAAATGAAACAAAAAACGTGTGCAGGACTAAAATGTTTTGGGGCCTTTAAAATAGAAAACCTCTGCTGTGTAGATCACCTATTTGAGGTATCACATGTTAAACCAGAATATTTACATGTTTATACTTGCTCTTGTATTAAACTTATATTTATACGTCACAACTTCACCATCTCTTCCAGTCGTCTGTGAAAGAACCAGAGGTCGCCATGTTCTCCCTGTCAGAGCTGGTTCCTCTCAACCAGCAGCAGAACCGGTCCAAGCTGCTGAAGCCCTGGTGGGAGGTCTTCATGGACTACCTGGTGGTGCTGATGCTGATGACGTCTGTCCTGACCTGCACCGAGCAGCTGTCCAGGGATCGGGTGGTGTGCCTTCCCTTGGATCCGTCTGTCACTGCAAACACCAGCGGTCGAGACCCCGCGGCTACGACTCCATCGCCAGAGCAGCCGATGCAGATTGAACCTGAAGTCCTTCACTCTGCACCCGGAGGTCGACGCACTCATCTGGTCTATCAGCAGTACGTGTACATCAGCCAGGTACTGTAACACTCATATTGTGTGTGTAGCTGCACACGTCCGATGAGAAGATTGAATAATAATCGGCCGTCTGTCTACGCTCGGTCCAGGTGTGTTACCACGAGGCCTTGCCGTTGTGCTCCCGCTTCTTCCCCTACATGGCCCTGCTGCAGTCTCTGGTGCTGCTCGCCAGCGGCTCCTTCTGGCTCCACTTCCCCCGCACCTCCGCCCGCATCGAGCACTTCCTGGCCATCTTGGCGAAGTGCTGCGAGTCGCCCTGGACGTCTCAAGCCCTGTCGCACGCCGCCCGGCAGGAGAACGTCCGGGAGAAGGAGGCGGAGAGACAACCTCCCCGACCTCCTCCCTCTTCATCCTCACCCCCAGTGACCCGTACGAGACGCTCCATCACAGACTCAGGCACAGACAGCCCACTGCTGAGGAGGTCAGAGAGTGTGTCCTCGGCCGTCCCTCCCTCCCCGTGCCCCTCCACGCTCTCCTGTGCCTCCACCATGTCGTCGGGGTCCCTCACCTCCCGGGGGGGCTCTCCTGGCTCCAAGCCGTCCGTCGTGGTCGACAGTCCCCGGGAGGACATCAGTCTGGATAAGAGTGATGGGGAACAGGCCAGGGCTCTGTTCGAACGGGTCAGGAAATTCCGGTCTCACTGTGAAAGCTCAGCCGTCATCTACAAGGTGAGAGATCCTCTAGTCCCGATGATCTGTAGTAGATCTGTAGATCATATACGTTCTTCTATGTCTGTGACCTTCGTCTCTCTTTCAGGTCTACTTGGCTCAGACGATGTTCAAGCTGCTGATGGTGACTCTGATCTTGAGTTACACCATCCCTCTTCTCAGCAACTTGTCCTTCACGCACACGTGTCGCCCTGAGGAGCGGGAGCTGGTGGGCTACGCTGCCTTCGACTGTATCCACGTGCTCTCCTCACTTCTACGCAAGCTGCTGGTGGCCTACCTGGCCCTGCTGGGGCTGTACGGCCTTCTCAGCGTCTACACCCTCATCTGGATCTTACACAGGTGAGCAGGGATAAACATATTTGTGCTGTGACGTTAAACCTGTAAAGCTGCTGTGTGATGTGAATCTACCAGTGGTTCTTATCATGTTTTCTGTCTGTGCCTTTTGAGCTCTTTACGACAGTACTCCTTCCACTCCCTGAAAGAGCTGTGCTCCCTGAGAGACGTCCCGGACCTGAGAAACGACCTGGCCTTTCTGTTACACATGTTGGACCAGTATGACCCTTTGCTGGTCCAGCGTCTCTCCATGTTCTTGTCGCCGGTCGGTGAGAGCCGGCTGCTGGAGGAGAGCTTGGAGCAGCTTTGGGGGGAGGAGAAGCTTCGAGCCATGACGAGCGTGGATGAAGACGGCTGCTCCAGGCTGCAGCTGGTGGCCCTTCCTCGCCTTCCTCCGGCCCTCTTCACCCTCAGCCAGCTCCAGGTTCTCAAACTGGAGCTCATCAAGGAGGCCAGGTTCACTGCCCAGGTAGCCAACATGACGTCCCTCAGGTGAGTTGTGCAGTGGTGTAGTCAGGTTTCACAAGTTTTAAACAATGCAAAGCAAATCAAAAGTTCTTTCCAAAGCAGTTATTTATCTACATTCTTTGGCTGTTCCCACGACAGAGAGCTCCACCTCTACCACTGCACAGCAGCTGTGGATCCCAGTGCACTTGGAGTCCTCCAGGAACGTCTGGAGAGCTTCCACCTCACCTTCACTCAGGCATCAGAGATCCCCAGCTGGGTCCTCTCCCTCCGCAGCCTGCACGAGCTCCACCTCTCTGGTCGCCTGAGCAGTGAAGGTGGGGTTGGCCGCAGCTGGGCGCTGGGCAGCCTCTGCCGGCTGCGTCACCTCCGTGTGCTGGTGATTCGAGGCATGCTACAGCGGATCCCTGCGGAGGTGTGCGAGGTGGCAGGCAGCTTGGTGAGGCTGGAGATCCACAACGAGGGCACCAGGCTGCTGGTTCTCACAGGCCTGAAGCGAATGCTCGACCTGACCGAGCTGCTGCTGCAGGACTGCCAGCTGCAGCGGTTGCCCTCTGCTCTGCTGTCGCTCACCAAGCTGCGGACACTTGACCTGCAGCACAACAACTTGAGGACTCTGGAGGAGCTGCTCAGTCTGGCTCATCTGCGGCGCCTCTCTTGCCTCAGACTTGCCTATAACCGAGTTGTGGTGCTGCCGGCTAGTGTAGGTGTGCTCCGGGGCCTTGAGCTCCTGGACCTGTCCAACAACCAGCTCCAGAGCCTCCCCTCAGCCCTCTTCACTCTGCGCCTCCTTCGCAGGCTCCTGTTGGCGGGCAACCTGCTGGAGGGGCTGCCTGCAGAGATAAAGTCCCTGCAGCTGCTCACAGAGCTGGATCTCAGTGGGAACCGGCTGGAGAACCTGCCTCCTGAGCTGTTCAGCGGCTGTCTGGAGCTGCGCATCCTAAACGTGGCTCGCAATTGTCTCAGTTCTTTACCTTGTGGGATTGCAGCTTTAAATAAACTCTGCAGATTGGACTTGCGTACCAACATTCTGCAGGAGCTGCCTGCTGAACTGGGCTGCTGCACAGGCCTTCACAGAGGGGGTCTACTGGTGGAAGACTGGCTGTTTCTTTCGTTGCCTCCCAGTGTCAGGGACTTCCTGAGCCGTTCATGCTCCACCTCTGATGAACACTCAGGGGATCGTTCCCGTCCAGAGTCGGACAGCTTCCCGTACTTCTCTCCGACACAGTGGAGCTTCTCCTCCGCGCTGGAATCAGAGATATAAGTTTAATCTGGTTCTTAATAGTATCCTAACACTGATAATCTTCTGTCAGGTATCTTTGTGTTGTGATATATTTTATATTTACCTGCACACTGCTTTTAACTGCATGGTATTCCTGTCCTGGTTCTTCTAACACAACAGTCTTGTAGCGCCGAATCACAATAAAAATGATCTCAGGCCACTTTACATAGAAGGTCATGATCTTTGGAGCCTGGACACAAATGAGCTCCAGTCTTCTCACTAGAAGACAAAAGACAGGTTCCACATTAGAATATGTTAAAAGGGTTTGTCCTGGTATACGCCTGAGGTGGAATAACCAGTTTGCAGCGATTCAAGGAAGCTGCGTACAGTGAATTAGATTATTGTTTTTTTCATTATTGATTTAACTGCTTCCAACCATTTTCTTCTGTGTGTTTCAGCGAAATATCTGAAACTTAACAGCTTTGACTTTTGACTATTGATTAATATCGTTTAAGGGTTTGTCCTAATGAGCATGAAGAGGATTAACCAGTTTACAGTGATTCAAAGCATTAGAATATATATGTTTATATTTGTATTATTGACTCCTGATTCCAAGTATGTATTTGTTTGAGCAAAATGTGAGAAAAAGATTTTGTATAAATTGATTAATATTTGTTAAGGGTTTGTCCTGATGAGCATGATGTGGAATAACCAGTTTGCAGTTATTCAATAAGTTGCGTACGATGCATTAGAATAAACATTATATTTTCTTTATTGACTCAACTGATTCCAGTTTCCAGTATTTTTTTTGTGTGCGTATATTTTTGATTATTAATCGACATTTGACCCTCGCGAGCTCCCGTTCAGCGTCACTCCGACGCGTCCCGCTTTTTTCTGGACTGCGGAACCGGTTCTGACCAATCCCCGGACGCGTTTGCGAATTGTCGCGCGAGTCCACCAATCAGGAGGGCGGGCCGCAGCGGAGGCGGAACTTCCGGCTGCGGGTATAAACCAAGTGAGGCCTCGCATGCGGTTCGGATCTCAAGCTGCTGCAGAACAAGCTAACGCCGACAAGGTGAGCGCGTGCGACCGCGATCTGATTTTCTAACATCCACAGAGTTCGAAGAAGTTTTGTGTCGTCGCCTCGAGTTCTGATCTTATTTTCGGTCACAGCGAAGCTTCTTCACCCGGAAACAGCTTCCTCCATTGTTTGCGTGTGCAGCTGCTACCGGGAGCTAGCTAGCGTTTTGTAGCTTAGCATCCGCTAGCTTAGGAGCGGCTAGCTTACCGAGCGGCTGTTCTTCTTCTTCCGCACATTCGATCGGTAAATGCGCAACTTTGTCGTGTTCCCACAGCCGCGATCCTAACAAATATCCGTATTACTTCTGTTTCTTCTGTTTTTAGTAATAACCCTCAAGCATAAGTAGGTCCGGGAGATGATGCGCACGTTAGCATTGCCACGTTAGCATCGGTTACGCAACACAATAGGGATTCAGCGTCGTTCCGAAGCTAACCGGTTATGCTAGGTCCAACCAAGCTTTGTGTGTTTCTACACTTTACTCACAGAGAACTCACCGTAACCCAGACTCGTCTAAGTTTGGTTCTCCCGCTAGATTTGTGCTTAATTAGCCAACAATCATTTATCTGATGCTCACAACGCTGATTTTCATCGTTTTATCAATCGAACACGATTTGTTTGTGTAGCCCGTTTACAAAAAGCACAATTTGTCTCAAGGGACTTAATCAAGTTCGAGCTCCTTTGTTCTTAAACCTCCATCAACAGTAAAACTACCAAACAAACTATTTACATGATAAAAACAATGTTTGAACCTCAAAGTTATATGTGAGGGTGAGGGATCGTTTCTCAGGAAAAACAAAGTGAAACCAAAAGATTAGCGAAAACAATTTACTATATTAATAAGAACAAATATAGTGGGCTAGTGATTAAATTATTTGTACATGGGATAAAGTCTGATAGGAATGAAGGAGGCGCAGTGATGACTGAGTCATGGAGTTATTGTTAGTACTGGTATGTGAACAATCTTGTTTTGAAAAGTTCTATTGTCCATGATCAGTGTATGATCCATTTTATTTAAAATATTTTTTTTTAGATGTGTTAACTTCCTTATGTACCCTAATCTGCCTCATGAGAACCTACTCATCACTTTGACTCTTTAAGCAAACCTTACCTAGATGTGTTTTAAAGTACACTGTTGAACCCCATTGCGTAGGCAGCTGATGATTAAACAGTGATCAAGTTAAAACCCTGACCTTGTCCTTTTTGATCCAGACAGATAAAATGGCAGAGAACGACGTTGACAACGAGCTGCTCGACTACGAAGAGGATGAGGAGCCACAGGGAGCACCTGAGAGCGCAGCCCCCGCCGGCAAGAAGGAGGTGAAGGGTTCCTACGTCTCCATCCACAGCTCCGGCTTCAGGGACTTCCTGCTCAAGCCAGAGCTGCTGCGTGCCATCATCGACTGTGGTTTTGAGCATCCATCTGAAGGTGAGAGCAACATGGGTTTGAGTCCCCCTGGTTGTCCCGCTGGGGCAATGTAAGGCTTCTTGGTTTTAGAAGTAGGACTTCTACCATAACACACACTCCCAGAAGACCTTGACTGAAAACTTGCTATAATATTTAGTATAAATCATTTAACTGAACTGCTCAGTGGAGATCGTGTTTCACATGAACCTCCTGTTGCCGACCTTCTCGCTCTTGTGTTCATTTGAAGACGCAGCTTTATTTGTCATGTATGTGCACATTTGACTCCAGTGTTAATTGCACTCTGTGATCATGCACAAAAAGACAAAGCTTACAAAATATATACACACTACATGCTATTTAATAAGGGAATAAATACTGGAGGACTATATATAATTTACTGTAAATTTTGCCACTGTTGTTGGCCTCATTGACAGGGTTGCAGCTGGACAGGAGCATTATTCTCCTTGTTGCTTTGTCTAGTTTCTTAAAATCCTTCCTGCTCTGACCCTGAGATGGAACCTTCCTAAATCTGTTCTTCTTTCTTCCACACAGTCCAGCATGAGTGCATCCCACAGGCCATCCTGGGTATGGACATCCTGTGTCAAGCCAAGTCTGGTATGGGAAAGACAGCCGTGTTTGTTCTCGCCACTCTGCAGCAGATTGAGCCCGTCGACGGACAGGTTAGTTTAAGATGTCATCAGGTCTGGTCTCATTTGGACTTGATGGTTTCCTTCTAGTCATCTCGGATGGATAATGTTTTTATTAGTAAGCACAGATCAAATGTCTAGGACATTTTCTTTAAAATACTATTTTAAAGAAAATGAATTTGGATGCTGAGTGTTGTTGTTTGTGATCCCCAGGTGTCTGTGTTAGTCATGTGCCACACACGAGAGCTGGCCTTCCAGATCAGCAAAGAGTACGAGCGCTTCTCCAAGTACATGCCCACAGTGAAGGCTGCAGTGTTCTTCGGGGGCATGGCCATCAAGAAGGACGAGGATGTCCTGAAGAAGAACTGCCCTCACATTGTGGTCGGAACGCCCGGTCGCATCCTCGCTCTCATCCGCAACAAGACCCTCAACCTGAAGAACGTGAAGCACTTTGTCCTGGATGAGTGTGACAAGATGCTGGAGCAGCTGGGTGGGTTCTTCAGACCTTTTCACCCTGGTTTAACTTGGATGTTCTTTTGAAGTCAATATTAAATCTGACATTATTTTGTGTGGCAGACATGAGGCGTGACGTTCAGGACATCTTCAGGATCACACCCCACGAGAAGCAGGTCATGATGTTCAGTGCAACTCTGAGCAAGGAGGTCCGACCAGTGTGCCGCAGATTCATGCAGGATGTAAGTGAAAGATGAATAACTGCTCTTGTATCATAGCCACTGTTCATATTAATTCCACTTTATTCTAATGTTTTGACTAATGACTGAACATCCACCTCCTGTGCAGCCCATGGAAGTGTTTGTGGACGACGAGACCAAACTCACACTTCACGGCCTGCAGCAGTACTACTGCAAGCTGAAGGACAGTGAGAAGAACCGAAAGCTCTTCGACCTCCTCGACGTGTTGGAGTTCAACCAGGTAAGAGTTGGATAATTTCAACTTCATAAGAAGAACTCCCAGTTGTTGTCTTAAGCTCCATAAGATTGACACATAGTTTTTTACAGTGAAACGATAGAACTAGAAGTACTATATATTATACACCAGGTTAAAACAGCCTAATGTTGTATATTGATCAAAGTTGTGTTCTCTCAGAAGTGGCACATTTTAATACCCTTGCTTGGCCTCTAGGTGGTGATCTTTGTCAAGTCAGTCCAGCGGTGCGTCGCTCTCTCTCAGCTTCTGGTGGAACAGAATTTCCCGGCCATCGCCATCCACAGGGGAATGGCCCAGGAGGAGAGGTGAGCCGCCCAGCGCTCTGATCTCACTAGTGAACTGGACACATCAATGTTTCAGTAAAGCCAGAGGTTGTTGATGAGCCCCTTTCTGACTCTGTCCCCCCCCTCCTCTCCACTCAGGCTTTCTCGCTATCAGCAATTCAAGGACTTCCAGAGGCGGATCCTGGTGGCAACTAACCTGTTCGGACGAGGGATGGACATCGAGCGAGTCAACATCGTCTTCAACTACGACATGCCCGAGGATTCTGACACCTATCTGCACAGGGTGAGACATCGCTGCCACCTTGTCTGTCCCCTCTGTCCGTCCCATCCTGAGGGACGTTGTAGTCTAACGTGTTAACTCTCTGCACCAGGTCGCCCGTGCTGGTAGGTTCGGAACCAAAGGCCTGGCTGTCACCTTCGTGTCTGACGAGACCGACGCCAAGATTCTGAACGACGTGCAGGACCGCTTCGAGGTCAACGTGGCTGAGCTGCCGGAGGAGATCGACATCTCCTCTTACAGTAAGTCCACTTCCTAATGTCTGCTGAATTGCAGTGATGCTTGATGACTTGATTGTAGATTAACTTTTACGGTATTTGTTTTGTGGATTAAGTGAGTTCAAAGCCCCCAAAGATAATCAGCTGGTCCAATAAAACTTTAAAGAGTCATTTGGCAGATAGAGGCGGCAGTTGGTGCAGCCATGTAACAGTTGCTCTCATCAAATCCAATCCCCCTACATGTTAAACCTGCCGGTGAAGCGTCGGTATGCTCAGCTGTCGCTCTGTCTCACGTGTTCACTCGGTGTCTCTCCTCTGTCCCTCTGCAGTCGAGCAGTCCAGATGATTCCTCCAGCCCAGCAGCAAGTCGTCTCTCCATGGATCCAGAGGCTTATTTGGAATTCATCGTTCACTGTTGATTTGAACGTTTTGTGCGTTCACTTGTTCACCAAACATTTTGTTTTAACTGTCAGTTTTGGGGAGGGGGGGGGGTGTGGTCTATTTTTAATTTGTCTTTTATTGTTTGTTTTATGCTCGATGAAATTAAAACTTTTTATAAAATGCCATTTTTACTATTGTGGTCTCTTGCGAGGCTATTCTTGACTCTACCACATTTTCATCGATCTTAGTCTGGAGAAGTTCGAAGGAACATAAAAGCAATTTCAGCCCCTCAATGTAAAAGTCTAGGCTGTATAGAGTCGTTTCCTTTTTCTCCCCATTGAAACAAAATGAGATTTAGAAAAGAACCCAGTAGTCCTGTAGGTAACATAGGACGACACGTATATGGCAGCTCGCTCTCAGACTTTACAATTTAATGCCTCAGACTAAGTTATCATGTAGAGCGATGGTGGTGAATTTGCAAAATTTAAACTCAACTGTCATTAGCACACTGTATAATCAAGTAATTGCTGTTTATGTATCAGTCGTTATCTTGTTTTTAGGTATTAAACACTTAACACAACTACAATCACACAATGTCATTAATTGTATGCTTTCCTGTTAACTAAACAAATCTAGCAGCTTGATAATCTGCGCTTGGTGGATAAGATGAGAGAACTTAATTGATCTCACTTCAGGCAATGTTACTCGGTCATCGTTGGCAGTAAGGTGTCCAATCTCAGGGAATTAAAAATTTGATTTGTGGCAAAACAAACACACACTGAGCTTCCTGTTCATGTTTGTTATATTTAATACCTGTAATCAAGCCTTATCTGAACTCGGTGTTAGGCTGACTGGTTAAACTCAAACTCAACAACAGGTTTCAACACAGTCCAGAGAGAAATGGTCTTTATTCAAAAAGGAACAACTTGTTGAAATGTGTGTAGAACATTCCTTCAGTGAGGAACGTGATGGATTGAGATTTGCCTCCGTGAGTCAGTTCTTTAATATATAATCTTAAAAAAGCACGACCTTATCATTACAGTTGGTATGAATGTTCACCAGCAGACATACAATCATGCTCTTTCTAATTGGCACTTGATGCTCGTGTAGGATCTGAACTACACACAAACTACTTGAAGAATTGGCCCTTATACAGCAGAAAACTACAAATACTGAAACGATGCATCTGTACATATTTAGCTGCTCTACAGTGTCCTTTAACAAATCTAGACAAAACGGTACCAGAACCACAGCAATCACAAAGACATGACAAACATCTTTTAATGAAACAAGTGTGTAAGAATTGCAGGCGGCAGTATGAACTACGAAAAGACTAATCTATCCAAGAGAGGGTAGAAAACTCAAATGTCTTCAAGTACAGAAAACTGCAAAAAAACATCAACGCCACTTCCTAATGGCACAACGGGAGAAAGTCTCAAAAGTAATACAATGATACTTTGAATGAAATCACTTTACAAAAAATGAATGCAGTAAAATCAAAAAGATCTCATTCACTTGAAGTGGGCCTACACGATGGGGTCGGGGCCGTCGTAAGGTGCGTGAACCTTAACCCAACGACCAGTTCAGGAAGATGGTCGGGTTCTTCAGTCATTATACAAAGTCTCAGACACGTGAGACTGATCCAGAGTCTGTCTCCTTCCTCGTCCTGAGAAACAGGTTCTTATTAACGTCTGGGAGCTCGGGCCCCATCCTCCGAGGCCTCAGCTCCTCTCGGTCTCCGGCAGTGACGTCACCGGCGTTCGTCGGGAACAGACGCCACTTAAAGCACGAAGACGCAAGCGTTATTGTTGTGCTTTAGCCGTGTTGCTGGATTACAGGCCAGAGCGTCTCCACCCGCTCGTCACTAATTACATGTTAACTCAGCACATGCAGTTCTTCTCATTTTATTTTTATAGCAGACCAGAGAGCGGCCGCTTCTCTCTCACTGCCCGTCGGAGGCAGGATTGTAATTTGCACAGAGTTAAGCGGTTCGACTTCTCGACGCCAGAATCCCCGGCTCGTTCTTCTCGTGCTCGTTAAATGTCTCGGTGTCTTGTGAAGGAAAGGCAGGCGGATGAGCTCAGCTGTGTAAACAACCTTTGACATATTCCGCTCTAATGCGTACCGAGCCGTCCACATCTTCTCCTGAAGCCATCGTCATCCATCGACCCCTGATGCGCTCTCGGGGGTCAAGTCCTCGTCTTCCCGTGTCATGGCTGACAGCTCTCAGCTGTTCTGTTCCTCTCAGATCCCAAACATAGCAGCGCCGCCCCCCCTCGGAGGCAGGCCACTGTGTCATCCACAATAAATACAAACATATATTTGGCTCCAAAGCGCCGTCGATCCCTGTTAATCAGAATCTGAGATCTGATTGGGCTTGTGTGTGTTCACCTCCATCGTCCCAAACAAAAGTCTCAGAGTTCAGAGGACAGTTGGAGCAACATGGCGGCCGGTTGCCTCCATGTATCCCAAATGTTTTGTCAGTGTGACGGATTGTGTTCATGCCAGAAACTACTTTTCAGCTACACTAAAGCAGGAGCCAGTCACTTGTCGTGCACCCCGTTGCTCCCCAGTCCTCCCCAACTCATCTACCAGACGCCTGCACCTTTCTCACATCTACTCAGAGACACTAAGGACATCTATTCTAACCTACGGGGGAGTCAAAGTCTTTTTTTTTGTTGTGAGGGAATGTAGGTTGGGGGGTGTAGGGGTGGGGTGGGGGGGGGGTTGATACCGCTAGTCGATGAACTTGTGAGTGTCTCCGTAGAGCCATCGCTGCGGCGGCATGGCGGCCTCGTTGAGATGGTTGCATTCATCGCTGCACTTGCAGGACTGGATGAACATGACGGAGCGGTTGAAGCGCTCGCCGTCGGGGCAGGTGAAGGCCACGCTGGCGGTGCGCGTGCGGCGGGGCGAGCAGCAGCGGCCGTCCCGGCACACGCCGCAGTAGTTGGGCCGGTACAGACGGGTGGTCCTGCAGCCAGCGTAGGACAGGCGGTGGGGCTCCGGGGCCTTGTGGGTACGAGAGCACTTTCTTCCTTTCTGTAACAGAAAGAGTAAAGTCACACATTTCACTCAAGAACACAAACATCAGCCTCCTGGTGGAACTCGTGTCAGATTTATCAGAAAGCTGATTAGCCCTGAAAGTTTGCTTGTGCGTGGAATCCAAGCTGCACACACCACAACATGAGATAACCCACTACTCCAACTCCGAGACTTCAATCAAAGTTAAAGGCAGTTAAGTGTAGAGGCGGCAATAAACAAACTAAAGGTCATGGCAGCAGATGAGTGCCGGAGAGAGGCGCATGCCAACAATAGCTGGGGACTGACACTGATGCACATTAACACCCACAGCTGCTCGGGGGAAACAGGTGCATAACAACCCCTCAGCCTCGTGAGTGTCTCTGAAGGTGTTGTGTTCGAAATGTGAAGGAGCAACAGAGTGGGCGCAGCGAGGGCTCTTCACATCGCACAGCACGGGGCCACTGAGTGCAGCTGGCAGCCGCAGGGTCGCCGGGTCCGCGTGGGAGAGCGCCAAACCCCCGCAGGCCAACCACGGGAGAGCTGGTCCTCCATCGCTAAAAGGTACTAGCATTTATGCCGATGTAGGAGCAACACTTATTGTGTTGTCTGTACAGGTGAGCGGCTGAAAAACAACGTGACAATGACAGATTGGTTTGCAGTGGGGAAACCAGGAGGCTACATGAGAGGAAACCTGGTCCCAGTCAGCTCTGCTCACACAGCAACAGAACCCTGAATAGACGGGATGGACCAGAAAAAGGCTTCGGCCACAGAGAGATTCAGGGCCGGGGGGGTACACACATGCCATGATATTAATACCAATCTGACCCGTTGAGAGAAATCCTTTCCTGATTCCATTTAGCATGTTGGCTGGACGACATAGTTGAGGGCCATTAGAGGAAACGTTGTAATCCATCCCCATCTTAAAAGCACCGAACACATTCCTCACCTTGACGGGGATGGACATGGAGCTGCAGGGCCGAATGTTGCACAGGCGCGTCTCCTTGATCAGCTTGCAGCGGGCATTGTCATTGGTAACGCGAGAGGAAACGCCCATCCCACAGCTCCGGGAACACTGGGACCAGGAAGTCGTCTGAACCACACACTGGTCGCCCATCTGCCTCCACGCTGGGGAGAGGTGAGAAGAGAGGAGACGTGAGACAACAACCACCTGACGCCGCGAAAACCTGAGGGCGCGGAAAACGAGCGGCGACTTCGGCAGAGGTGAAGCGGGATGGAGGGAAAGGGCCGCTGGGAGAGAGAGGGGAGAAGCAGAGACGCAAAGCACACAGGCCTCATTCAGTGAACAGGCAACACTGACGCATAGAGAGGGTGATTACAGAGAGGGTGACAGAGGTATGTGCTGTGTGAGGGCAGTGTGAGGGAGAGGGTGTACCTCTGGTGTGCAAGGAGCCAGTGGAAAACAAGCCTCACATAAATGCTGACACACACACACACACACACTGATGCAGAGGGCAAGGCTCACAGTGAGGCTGTTTGTGCGTCAGAGGGCTAAAATGGTTAAAACATAAACATGATGCTTTACTGCGTGGAGGAAACAGACGGCGCTCTGAGGCGACATGGCGGCACCCTCTCTTACCCGCCAGGTGCTTCTTTCCACGTGGCTTGTCCCACTTGCGCCCCAACTCCACCAGCTCGTTGCCCATGGTGTCCTTCTCCTTCTTGGGCTTGTAGGGGTACAGCTTCCGGTGCGGTTTGGGATAGGGCTTGTGGAAGGGGTAGGCCGGGTAGGGGAGGAAGGGGTACGGCGGGTAGACCGGAGGTTGGGGTCGTCTGTGCGCTGGGGGCACGACGGAGGTTCCCTTGTGGCAGTCGATGCTGAGGCAGCACTGGCCTGGTACCTTGACCAGCTGAGGGGCGGGACAGGAGGGGGACGCCAGGGGCACGTGGCTGGGGCAAAGGGGCACGCAGCCCACCGCTCCGTCGATGCAGGTGCACTGGTGTTTGCAGCCGGCGCTGAAATTCTCGCCGTTTTGATAAATCCTCCCGTTGTATTCGCAGGAGCGGCCCTCGGCCTTAGCTGGTGAAATCAGAAAGACACACAAGACGGTCAGAATACTTCACAGCACAGAAAGAAAACTGTGAAGCTGATGAAAAGGTAGAACGAAGAAGAAGCGGCTCATATAGAAATTAGTCTTTGATATGAATAGAAGGTCGATAAGTGCGACGCAGAGACACACTATCTCAGGATTTATGAAGCAAGCTCTATTCTTAGACCAGCGGAATTTTGACTTGTTTACAACGTCCTTCCCCTTTCGCTCCCTCAGTGGAACTCCCCATACAACACCCCGGATACCCCCCCCTCTATATAGAAACACCCCCAAATAAACACACATATAAAAATACCACTGTGTGTGTATGTTTGTGTGTTTTGCGGGGCTGTTTGTGTACACATTGGACTACTTATATAAATCCCGGAGTTGGCCAGGTTTCAGTCGCAGCTCATGAAGGTGCTCTGTTTTCGAAACGTGGCACAGGCTTCAAACCTCAGGCTCCTATCAAAGAGAGGCTCCAGCCGCTTGGCTCGGAAGCCAGATCCCCCCCCCTGCACCACCCTGAAGTCACACATTCCCTCACTCAACCCCGAGCTAAAGCCCCAAACTCTGGACCCGGTCTAAACCCAGAAAACTCATTTGACTCCTCCCTGCTGGGACCCGGCCTTCCCGCCACCTCCGCCGTGTACGCACCCCTGCAGATGCCGTGGGTGCGGCCTACATCATTGCCGTAGTTGCACTCCAGCCCCTTGTGGTGGTCGCAGGGTCGACCTTCGTGGCAGTCCTGGTTGAGCTGGGCGGCGCACACCTTGCAGCAGCCGCAGCCGTCCGGGACCGAGCTGACCCCTGGGGGACAGGATGGGGGCCCCGCCGGACACTCGCAAACCACCGGGCAGCCTGCGCTCACCTGCAGGGGGGGGGGAAACACGGAACAGACATGTTAAAGAACAACTTTCCTTGCACTGACATATTCCTGTGAGGGGAAGTCACACTGGAACCGAGCAGGACAATAATTTGACTCATGTTACTCAGATCATAGAAATTCCTGAAAGTGTGTGTGGCTTGAACATCAGCTGAATACCAGGCACTGTCCCCGGCCCCACAGGGATATCTGTAACCCTCTGTCGCCTTCCGCTTGGCATTCACCGGATGAGCAGGGATGAAAGGGACCTTCTCTGACCCAAAATCTCCCCCCCCATCTTTTGTTTCTCACCCTCTCTGTCTCAACACACACTCACACACACAGACACACACACACCAGGGCCTTTCCACAGCTACAGGGAGCTGATCAGCCTGACTGTCCACAGCGTCCCTTCCTGACGGTGTCTGTCTCCACCGGCCGTGCCCCCCCGCTGGTGCCGCTGACAGTTGGCGGCTGTGGGTGTGTACGAAGCTTGGACGTGACATCACACAACGCAGTGACAATAACTTTCCATTTTTAGCCTCGTATTTGGGGTGTAACCTGGTACTTGATACATCCCCATGTAAAAGTCCCATAATATTCCTGTGGATATTTATAGACTGCAGTGAGTCCGTACTGAAGTTAATTACTCTTATTGGATTTCTCTGTTTTAACCGATGTTAAGACTCTTCAAGCCTTTTTTTAAAAGAGCAATATAACTAAGATGTATTACTAATATTATTAAAACTTTTCAGAAGGAGGCGTCACACGTTTGTTTTACGACATTTGATGATTATGGATATTCAACGACCAACCTGTTCATAAAATGGCTGAGACCAACTCCACCAACTTGAATATTAAAATACATGAATCATCCACACGACTGATAACACATAATAATATTATTTCAATAAGTTATGCTGGTTTATAATAGTATAACACTCACAATGGTCATGCCCTGCACTGAGGGCAGAAACCATAAGTAGTTAAAACCCTAATCACTTATTATCTTGTGCTTATGACTTAAAATAACAAAAAAAATGACATAAAAAAATGAAAAATAATAAAAAACTGAACACGACTACACAAAACACACACACATATAAAAACATATACATATATACACATATATATATATATATTGATGCAGCATTTTTCAACATAGTAGAAAAGTGCTTCACAAGTAGCAACATAAAAATGGAAATAGAAAAGACATGCTTTACAGTATGTACCACCCACTCTCTCTCTCACACACACACACACACACACTCACTCTCACACACACACACACACTACTTATCATATACTTATTATAGTGAGATTTCATCATAGAGTGACTTTGACAGACTGAGATTAGTTCGTGTGAAATGGAACCAGACGACAGAAGCTGGAATCCGCCACAGCTCCAGTTCCAGTCCGGACACGTGAGTCTTTATTCCTCAGTGTTTACGTGCAGCAGCAGAAACTCAGACTCACCAGACCCAGTGTGACCAGTTGCAGGACAGCAAATAGCAGCAGTGTCCCCATGCTGGCAGCCCAGTCACATAGGAAGAGAGAAAGCGTGAGCAGCTCTTTATAAATCACCAGAAAAAAATTAATAAAAAAGATAAATCCTGCGGCAGCTCAGAGACAAACGTCCTCTCAGATTAGATCCTGCGGCGCGTCACTCGTCCTCCATCATTCTAAACTCTCATCGATCAAACTCTCCTCCGCTTTATACCAGCCCCGTGCCTTTTAGCCCGGCCCCGCCCACTCCAGAACGCCTCTACCCAATCAGGAGGCAGGCGGGCGTCCTAGGTGTCTCGGAGGGGGCGTGGTCGGAGGCGGGGCGGGGCTCGGAGCTCCACTGACAGCTGCAGGGCGGCGGGAGGGAGGGGGCGTGGCCAGGCATGAATGCAGTCATTCATAAAAATTCGGAATTACTACATTCCACAGAGAACCCGGGTGTTTATTTATTTATGTTCGGGGGGAAAATAATATTTTTGATGCTTTAAAGTTCTTTTCACACGCACACGTCTGTCCGGCCGCTGCTTTGTGAAAAGTAAAGTCAATATACTCAGCTGCTGCTGCGCGCTACATTAATACTGCAGGAGGCCAACTGCGACTCTACACAAATACTCCAGGACAAGAGCGGGACACACAAAGTACAAGTACGACACGAGGGAGTGATCGCCATGTTGGAAATGATTATGATAATCTCCTCCTTCCATATCCTGTCTGTAACCCCCACATTCCTTCTGCTGCTCAGAGGTTCCCACCACACACACACACACACGCACACACAATCACACACACACACACAAACGCCATGTAAACACACAATAATTCATTTTTTGGGTTCAAGGTTTTCATTGAAGAGTCCAGAGCGATGGTGAGAACCATCCAATGATCTTCCTGCACACAGGAAACTGGCCTTCTCAGTATCTCAGCTGGAGGCTAACACACACTAACACACACACACAGACACACACACTGATGTGGACTTGCTTGTTGTACACATTCATTCTCTGTGTGAGACGGTTAAATACAGATTTCTCAAGTAGTTCAACCAAAACATGTGATTTAACCGAGTGACGCCTGCAGTCATTTGTACCATCGAGTAAGATAGCAACGCCCGTCCTCTTCATCCTCTATATATCATCTCCTGCACTTAATCAAACGACCTGTATTTAGAGTTGTGTGTTCACAGGTTGTGCAGAAAAACACACACACACATACAGAAGGGAGGATAAACTCACATCCTTTACTCAAAGCTGAGGCTGGACTGAACCTCGGATGCAGGTGTTACAGCAACAGAGACAAATAAAAAGTGAGAGTGTGAAATAAACACAAAGCAGCTTTTAGTCGTTTGTTTTCATTGGTTAAACAATATTTTGCCTTTTATAAACTTATTGTGTTTTATTTATAGTAATACAAAAATTTTAGAATTGTTCAAATGAATGATTTTGACCTCTGAACCTTTTTCATTCAAATTAATTTGGTTCCCCTTAATTATGCTTTTAGAGGAAGGGTCATATTATGTTTGTTGTATTAAAGTAATACAATAATAAAACAGTAATTGCTAAAAGTAAAGCCTCATGCAAGTTGTGGCTTTATTTTGATTCTTTTAAAGTTGAGCCAGTGCATCTTTTTATAGGAATAAAGTAGTATAAGCTGGAAATACTCAGTTAAAGAAGTGTTTTTATATATATGAATAACTGTACTTACATGTACATACACATGTAAGTACACTCACATTTACATATCAGCAGCACACCCCATATACACACCATACAACCTAACCCTAACCCATAATATGTCTTATAACACACAGACACACACAGAGAGCCACACAGAATTATGTATTTACCGAACCTCCATCCTCTTCCCACACGATCCCTCTCTCTCTGTCCGGGATGGAGGTGATGTAACAGGTCCGTGTAAACAGGGGAAATGAATGTGTGTGTTTGTGTGTGTGTGTGTGTGTGTGTGTGTGAAATGTTTTTGTTGTTTTCAAATTTAAGTTCCATTGACTCATCAAAGAATGTGTCCTTTCCACTTTGGTCCTGGTGGCTTCCCTCCCAGACATAATAAACAAACATGTGTGCGTTTTTTTTCCAACACACCAGAGAGGAGGCATTCATCCGCCGCTCTGGATCCTGGACACCGACTCTGGGAGCTTCACCCCGAGCGCTGACCTTCACATTCTGGAGCTGACGGCGGACGTCAACTCGGAACGGTTAAAGTGACACAGGTGCTTCAGGAGTTCACTGGAACCCCGTCACTCCTGTTAAACATCGGAGGGAGACGGGGGAGAAACAGATCAAACCTTTGAAAACCAGTCTGTGAACGAGAGGGACGGACTGGTCAGGAGAACGTACTGGGAGAACAGGATGGAAGTGTGAGGGCAGCGGAACCAGAGTGTCTCTCTTTTCAGAGCTTTGTGTGTCTGCGAGAGGAAGAGTGTGTTCACACATGGGTGCAGTGCACGTGCAGTGGGAGACAGGTGTGGATTGTTTGTTCGGGAAAAAGCCTCTGCCACACCTGCCGAGACAACTCCCACACAAATACACACAAACACACACACACACACACACACACACACACAAGAGCTCCGTAAGGAAACAACACCTCTGTGAGATTCCTTCAAATCTGTAGATTCCTGTCGAGGAGACAAATCTCCAACAGGTCAAATCGTCAGAGCTTCATCGGGTCTCATAAAAACTCTCAGATTCGAGAGAGCAGGTGTCTTTGTTAGGTCAACACATTGAGACGGGATTAGAACCATTAGGAAGTCACTGAGGGTGGGGTTGGGGGGGGGGATAATTGTTTCCTCTGACTTTCCTGAGAGATCTACAGAGAGTCTATCGTTTTTTTTAAATCTTTCCCCACATCCTGAATTCATACTCAATTGAAGATTTCCTTTGTAATAAATATCCACAGCTTTCACGTGTGCAGATTTATTAATATTCACACAACAAAACATTAGAAGGTCCATTCAGATATTAAGTTTTAACTCTTGGTACATGATTTAGTGATTTGCATCAACTCACATATTGAGGTGATAAAATTGTGATGTGCTGTGAGGAGGAGGTTCTTTCGGTTTTTGGCTTTCCAAGGAAATTAATTATAAGGACATCGTTAGAGTTTATGGTTGTGTGTCAATTCAGAGGATACACACTTTGGAGGATAGTTCCATGATGTGTTTTTTTAAAGATCTTTTCGTTCCCTCAACGATCAAGAAGCAGCTGCACTGATATGTTGCTGAATTATAAGTTTTATTCTCGTCTCTGCTTCGGCCTTGACAAACGATTTCTCTCTGAAAATGGCTGTTTTTCCTTTAAACCGGCTCTTCTGCACAAAGTGGAAATGTAGATGTTTATAACTCTGTTCTGTGTGTGTGTGTGTGTGTGTGTGTGTTTGTGTGTGTGTGTGTGCACAGTCTGTTCCAAAACAGAAGAAAGGGGGAAAGAAAAACAAGCAGAGAGAGAGAGAGAGAGAGGTTAGGAAAGCGCCATTAAGAAAGGATGAGACCAGGGGCGAGGAATTTTAGTCCTTAAGTTATTTTTAAACCATGAACAGGAACTTTACTGTTGACTCCTCAAACACTGAAACATAGATCGGCATAAGAGGAGGTGGGTGGAGGAGATGGGGAGGGTACACGCACACACACACACACACACACACATCACACACACACACACACACACACACACACACACACACACACACACACACATGCATCCCTAAAAACACACAGTACTGTCAACATCTGCTTTATTGCATTTTGTCGGATTCACACTTCACAGGACGTGCGGCTCCTTCATCACAGCTTCAAAGCTTTATTGGGACGATCCTGTTTTTCCCATATGTTTTTATATAAATGTATATATGTCTGTACATATATAGCATTTGGTCGGACTGACTATAATCAAGACATAGTGTACATATGAGGAACAGTCAATTACAGGCCGAGTGGAGGAGTCATGATGACAGAGCAGCAGAACACACAGAGAATCCAGTTCTACACAAACTAAATTATAGACAAGGTCATTATGAAATCAAGTTATCGGCCACTAATATTTTTGTGCTTGTGAAATAATGTTGTACGTCAACTTTTGTTACTGTAAATATGTTACACACACTCATATTATTTCACAAGCAGGTCTCAGTGACCCTGACTTGACTGAGAAGATCTTCCAGCTCGATCCGCTCAGTTGTGCCACCTCCGCTGTTATCAGCAAATAAAGACATCTGGGTTTAGGAAGCGAGGAACAAAACTCTCCCACAAAGACGGAGCGGGGCCGAGAACCCACACCCTGCCATTCACGCTCGCTTTGTCAGGGCCTGTTATGAAACCTCAGCTTCCTCAATGGCTTTTGTTTTGCCAACAGCTGCCAGGAAAAAGAAGCGAGGAGCAGGAACACCGCAGGAGGTGAACGGTCAGGTGCAGCGCTCCCAGCCATCCTCGTTACAGTGTCCCTGCGTCACACAGTATCGCTTCCTCTTGACCTTTGACCTCCCGGCCTCCTCGGTGTCAGGAGGGGTCGACGTTAGCACGCACTCGCGATGGGGTCAAGACAAACTGGGTCACCTGTACCTGTTTGTCAGTGAGTATGCATCTTGCTAATGGCGCCCACCAACCAACCAAGGCAAGGTCACGCCCTCCCTTCTGGACCCCGCTCCCTCCCTCCTTGCGTCCTCGCCCTCCCTTCACCTCCGAGGTGTCACAGAGAGCACCCTTGTTCCAGGCCCTCTCCTCCTTTCCACCGGGACCCCTCAAAAATCCCAGATATCCCTGCAATTTCCGGTGCAATGTTTATTTGGCATAAAGACGGAGGGGAGGGGGGCTCGGGGGGGGGCTGACTGCCTTGAAAAAAGAGCCTCACTCACAAACAGTTTGAGGGTAAACATGTGGGGAGCGGTAAGAAGCACTGAGGCCCGTGTGTTCATGTCCCGACACACAGATCCCACCTCAGCAGGGACACAGAGTGCAGCTCTGTTCAGGCCCCAACGGCCTCCGTCTAATAAACCACCACCCAAACCCTCCCCTCTACCCCCCACTGTCTGTCCTCGGGACAGCGCCCCCACCTGGAGAGACGAGGGCACGGCAAGAAAATAACAGGAACGAAGAAGTGAACCCAAAGAGCCTGAAATAAAGTTCTCACTCAACACATGGTTATTTCATGCGCCGCTGAAAAAGGGATTGGAAACAACATCACAACAATATTTGTATTTTACCTGATGTGCTACAACCATATACATTTCTCTTTCATTGAAATAACATTTTTCATTTTTGATGTGGATCTGGATCAGCGAGCAGATCTATATTTAGTTTTTTAGCATATTTTCTTCATATTTCTTGTAACTTCAGGCAGGTTTAAGGGACAGATATATATGACTTTGTATGGATCCAAACAAAAATATGGATCTGAATAATTTACATGGGGTTTCATGAGCGGACTATTGGGCCTTGGTGGAGCTCTGACTTCTATGAGACCATTTCATTTATCGTGACGTGTTCATTTGAAATATTCTTGAGTGAATTCTGTTTGACTCTTGTAAAATTGGATAATAAAATAATAATTTTAAAATAAATTAACTATTTTGATTGTTAAAGTTAGAAATCGTAATAATAACCAGCAGAACATATATAATGTATCAAAAACTAATTTAAAATTTCTTCTACAATTTATCTATTAAACATTTTCAACTCGTTATCTGCTACTTTCACATTTCATCTTTTTTAACTATCCATTTATATTTCATCTGTTTCATCACCTATGAAAATCAATTAAGCCAACTTGTGTTTAGCTATTCTGCTAATTTTCCCACTTAAAGATATGTATATATTATATATTTTGGGAGCAAGATAAATTAAATTACTACTAAAACTAACTTTAATATAATGAAACAAACCCATATAACAGCTCCACCAACAACAGAACAAAACCTTTTACACATGAAAATGTTCTATGTTGATGATCTTCTCACTTTCAGTCTTGGTTTATTTGATGAAAATACAGATATGTATTTACATATTGAACAATCAAGAAACATGAAAATAATCGATTAGGATAAACTCTTATTAACTAATTTAAATTAATCGTTTGAGAGCCACTGAGAAGGTAAAGAAGTCTGAAACATGGTCTGTACCAAACCAGAGCCACGTGACCCGAGGAGGTTCAGCGGTCGCTCTTCATTGGCTGCATCTCACTTCCTCCTCGATGTGATTGGCCGCAGTGGCGGTACAGGTAGGGAGATGATGGGGGCTTCTGGGAAGGTGCAGGGTGAGGGTGGGGGGGGAGTTTTCTGGAAGCAGGAGGGGCACATGAAGGAGGGAGTCGGACTGACGGATGGGAGGCAGGAAGTGGGGGCGTCTGTCTCTCCTGTGACTCGCTGCTGGGTCAGTCCGGCTGAGGCCTGTCACTCCACTGCACCTGGACCACAGCTGCTTGTTTGAGTCCTTCTCTCTCTCATCTGTCATGTCCAGACTCTGAAGCCAGTCACTGAGCCTGGCGTCTGTCCCAGTGAGCGAGGCCGCTGCACAGTCCACCTTCACCCTGTAGCTCCTCTTCCTCCTCTGCTGATGCTGCTTCTCTTTGATCGCAGGGTCCTGTGATGTCTGAAGTGGAGTCACCGATCTGCCCCGCCGACCCACCCTCCTGCCACTGACTCCTGCAGGTGGACAGATGTGAGAAAACAGCTGTCTGTCCTGCTTCCCAGACCGTGTACCTGCCCCAAACACAGCTCTCCTCTGTGGATCCACGGCAGACTCAAGTGCATCCAACGCTGTGCTGGACTGAAGATCCTCTGACCCCAGTGGGCAAAGAGTGGCTACTGCACGGTTACCTGTCAGTATGTCTGTAACCTCTGAAGCTGCAGAGTTGTGTGTGTTTGCAGGCAACACGGCCGTGGACCTGCAGAACAGAGAGCGCAGTCGTCTGTGGGGGGGCACGTCGAGTCCAGAAGGTCCCAGGCCGGGAAACAGAGGAGGAGGGCGAAGAGGGGAAGAGGAGGTTGAATCTGCAGCTTTCCTCTGAAGGTTTTTATCCATATTAATAACCGGAAATGTACTTCACGTGTCCCTCAGATGTCCTCAGAGTATATGTCTCATTCCATTGATCAAAAGTGCATAAAAATGTTAGTCTTCTTTAAAGTTTTACCTCTTTAAAACCTCAGAAAACATAAAAGTGTCCATATGGAATTAGTGCCTCATCAGCCGAACTACACTGAGGGAGTCAGACTCTTCATCTTTACAAGAAGATGCTTGGGGTCTTCATGACAAATTACAGAAGCATCAAATGACTTGAAGACTCATCCTCCTCCATTAATGTCCGCTCCTCTCCCTCAGTTCATCTGTTCCTCTCTGTCCGATGCTCAGTCTGTTTGAGTCTGACGTTTTTCACTCAGCCTTGGACGACACACATCCCTGTTTGGAACGACACACACACCGTCTCTCTTTCATCGCGCTGCCCTGCGGGACATGAAAGACTCGGTCCCTCCACCACACAACTCCACCTCTATGGATTATGAGCATAGGAGGTTGTTTATTCACATAAGAAAATAGGAGCCGCACATAGGTTATTGCTGATTTATTGTTCATACACACGATAACACAAGAAGGCTTCACCCAAAGTTCATTAACTAAAATGATACTGTCCAGGGCAGTTCCTAATTTAAAAGAATTGATCGACTAATTGACTCAATTAGATTTTGATATTTGAAGTTCAAAGGTGAAGGGCACGTTGACTTCACGTTCTTGTGAATGGAGTCCAACAGGAACATGTACAATAATAAACAGCTCTTATTCGATAAACACACCTCATTTACCTTCATCGATTCTTGGTGGACATGATTCTTTTAGTAAGGGGATGCGAATAAAGAAATCTATCTATGTATCTATCTATCTATCTATCTATCTATCTATCTATCTATCTATCTATCTATCTATCTATCTATCTATCTATCTATCTATCTATCTATCTATCTATCTATCTATCTATCTATCTATCTATCTATCTATCTATCTATCTATCTATCTAAAACAAACAGTTCTATAGTCTCCTTAAATAGTCTTTATTTTATAATTTAGCCGAAATTTAATACCCCTCAGTTATTTATTGTAATCATTTATTTTGCTTTAACTAAAAGTTTATATTTGAGTATTTTCAGTAAAATAAAATAACACTTTGACCAACATGTAGTTCCGGACCTGGCCTGGGGTGGCGCTGCTCACTGCACTGCATAGGATCAACAGCCTCTTCGTCTCCTCTCGTTAAATCTACGGCTCCAGACCGGAAGTGCTCGTTTGTTCCGTGAGGTGAAGATCAGCAGTAGAAGAGAAACGTAAACATTAAGGTAAAATCACGCGTTATTTATGTGGGTGTGCGTGAGTGTGCGTGAGTGCGCGGCTCAGGGAGCGTGTTCGTAAAACTGTGCGGTGCGTGTGCGTGAGTGTGCGGGTCACAGCGGGAGGAGGAGGCGGGGTGAGGTCAAAGTCACACGTAACAGAGGGTAATGGAGGAACCAGGCTGCCGGTGGAGAGACAGGGGGACACCGGGGGTTGAGGGGCTGAGAGTCCGGTAGAGAGACAGGGGGACACCGGGGGAGGAGGGGCAGAGAGTCCGGTAGAGAGGCAGGGGGACACCGGGGGAGAGGGGCAGAGAGTCCGGTAGAGAGACAGGGGGACACCGGGGGAGGAGGGGCAGAGAGTCCGGTAGAGAGACAGGGGGACACCGGGGGAGGAGGGGCAGAGTGTCCGGTAGAGAGACAGGGGGACACCGGGGGAGGAGGGGCAGAGAGTCCGGTAGAGAGGCAGGGGGACACCGGGGGAGGAGGGGCAGAGAGTCCGGTAGAGAGACAGGGGGACACCGGGGGAGGAGGGGCAGAGAGTCCGGTAGAGAGGCAGGGGGACACCGGGGGGAGAGGGGCAGAGAGTCCGGTAGAGAGACAGGGGGACACCGGGGGAGGAGGGGCAGAGAGTCCGGTAGAGAGACAGGGGGACACCGGGGGAGGAGGGGCAGAGTGTCCGGTAGAGAGACAGGGGACACCGGGGGAGGAGGGGCAGAGAGTCCGGTAGAGAGGCAGGGGGACACCGGGGGAGAGGGGCAGAGAGACAGGGGGAAGAGGGGGGAGAGAGGCAGAGAGTCCGGTAGAGAGACTTCTATTTTTAAAGTTTACTCAAAACTGTCAAGACACACAAACAGAAATATACAATCATATCTAAAATAAAGTAGAAAATAGAAGAGTAGTTAAATAATAATACATAAATAAGATAAGATTGTTATTATTATTATTATAATTATGAAAAATCCAGTGAATGAGACATTTTATCTCTCACATGATCAATGAGCTAACCATCACTAATCTTCTCATGTCTTTTCACAGATGGCTCACAGGCTCCTGCTACGTAGAATTTGGACGCTGTCTTCGAAAGAGATCCGCTGCCTCCCGTCCTCCACTGCCTCCGTCGCCTCCTCCTCTTTCTCCACCTCCCTGCAGTCCAGCACAGCCCGGGTGTTCCTCCTCTCTCCGTCACGCACCGCCCCTCGCTCCCTTCCTCACACCTTCAGCCGGGCGGTCTCCTTCAATGTCCAGGACCACGACGACTTCACCGAGAGGGTCATCAACAGCGAGCTGCCCGTGCTCGTCGACTTCCACGCACAGTGAGACTTTTAGTCTTTCATTCGGAGAGCAGGACGTATGGAGGTCACGCTCAGATTTGATAATGTTTTCACTCTGTGGTCTTAAAAACTCTTAAATTTAACTTTAACCTGCAGAAACCCTGATTCATGCTCTTTTCTCTCGACTCCCTGGGGTGACTTGAATCTCATGACTACACATGTTACACTGTGTGTTTGTGTCTCGCTGTTTAAAAATACACATGCATGTACGTACACATGAGAACCACGTGAGGGATTCCCCTGACAAGTCGAGCCAGGTTACACAGCAGCTCCAGTTACAGTCACTGGTTGGACTGGGTCCTCACTGGGGTCTGGATTATTTATTGCAAATTCTATTCCTGGTGCATTCTGACGACAGGAATGAGCCTCAGTGTGTTTAATCTGGATCTAGTCACAGTTGTATTCCTCCTGAACAGCTTTCACAATATAATATTTGTATTGTTTTATATTTTGTAGCAGTCAAACTCCTTTCAGTTGTGTTGTAACGTTTGTTTTGTTTGTGTGTTGTTTTTTAGATGGTGCGGTCCCTGTAAGATCCTCGGGCCGAGGCTGGAGAAGGCTATAGCGAACCAGAAGGGCCGCGTTGCCATGGCGAAAGTTGACATAGACGATCACACAGACCTCGCTATCGAATATGGGGTGAGAGTTTTTTTTATTATTATGTTAGCGTCTAAAGCACAGAACAAATTGTTAGTGGCTGTGAATGAAATGTTGCTAAAATGACACCAGCTGTCAAAAGTGGATGATTTAAAATTGTAATAGTTGTATATCTTAATGTTGTTGTTGGTATGTCACATGACTTCCTGCGTCCTCCAGGTGTCTGCTGTCCCGACAGTCATCGCCATTCGTGGAGGTGACGTCGTCGGCCAGTTTGTCGGGATCAAAGACGACGATGAGCTAGAGTCGTTTGTCAGTAAAGTCATTGGACAGTGAAGCCCCCCCCCCAGCCCCGCCCCGCCCTCCCACTCACCAACATACTTCTTCTTTCTTTTGTACGACTCCAACATGGCCGGCAGCACTTCGCCGCCATCTTGAACCTGTTTAGCAGGCGCCCAACAATAATTACAGCCATGCCACCATCCCAGCTGGCAAACTCTCAAACGCTCACACCCACACCTAGACACACTGCCTCAGCTGCTCCCGTCTCGCTCCTGCTTCTCTTGTCTAGCGCCGGGTGTGAGCCTCCATTAGCCTTTTAGTTCCCGCTGTGCTCCATTTTGGAGCAGCTCCATTTCTCTTGAATAATGTGACGGCTCCTCGGCTCCTTTCCATAACCCCGGAGCTGCCGAGCTGGTGTGTAACAGTTTGATGTGAACGTCTGTAGAATGGAACGTACACCGCTGTTACACACTTATACTGTTTTACACGAGGGACGAGCATTTGTAGTTTTAACGTTGAAAGAGAATTTAACTTAAAACCAGACGATACTGAATGAGAATCGTGACAGTGTTACCTGTAGTTCCTGCTTTTCTCCACGAGAGGGTGGCATTTCTCTAACATGGCAAAGCCACACATGGTCATTTTACACCATTATGCCTAATACTGTGAGAGGAAGGTGTGTTTGTTTGTCTCTGTGTGTGTGTGTGTGTGTACGTCTTTAGGTCCTGACTGTGAAGATTAAGTCGAGCAGGAATTGCAAATTCTGACTTTTATTTAGTTTATTACTGAAATGAACTCTATGTACAGAAAACATGTGATAAAAGTCAGTAATAAAGAAAACGAAAGATGTTCTGTATTCAGCTTGAGTTTTTTCCTGTGTTTGAAAAAAAGAAGATGGTGGCTTTACTTTGATCACCGCCGAGGATCTGATGTTTCACCGTTTGTCAGAAAGTTTACTAAAAACTACTGAACCGGTTTTCTTGAAATGAGCTGGAAGGTTTGAGTTTGTTCCAACAATAACAAATTAACTTTTGGAGCAGATTTAATTAAAGGGGCACAGACAGGAATGTGAAATTTAGTGTTTCTCCATGTTGTTGTGGATTCGTATGGAAATAACCAGAAATCGTTAAGAAATTGAATGTAAGGGGCCTGCTTGGCTTTGGTGGAGGTCCGTGCTCTCACTGATATTGGAGTTAGTTCATGTTTTTGTGCGCCGAGCATTAAAATGCATAAGAAATATAGTTTTGGGGCAAGTACCTTGAGTTTTGGCATCATCACCATAAGTTAAGTTTTGGTTTTCTGTTGTAGTTGTAATAACTCAAACCCTGGAAGTCTCGTGAAACATCCGAGGCAGGAGATGAAATGTCTTAAAGATCAAAAGAGGGCGGTGGTCAACTTTTGAAGCTGATTCAAATCTGTTGTATTTCATCTGCTGGTTGTTTGTAAATCATCTGTTGAACTTTGACCCTAGCCAAGGTAAACACACAAACCTGGCTTCCTGCTTTTTAATCATAGGAATGTCAAATGTTGTAATGTTTTCACCCTGTCTGTTTGTTTCTAATCAAGATTACACAAAAACTACCCAACGTTTTCACATGAAACTTGGTGGAAGGATGTGTTCTTTGTGTATTTATTGAATTCAAGGGGCCTTGGCAGAGGAATGTGCTCCACTGACAATCTAGTTTACCTTCAGGTTTCGGTTTTAGTCATTCAAACATAATTTTATAGTCATTCAGAAATGTTTTACTACTCTGTCTCTTCAGTTGATTTGCCACTTTGTTTTCTCTTTTGATGGTAGTTTGATTGTGTTGCTGCACTTATAATAAATATATAATAAACTTCTAATAATAATAAGGCCAGATTTGAAGAGCCTGGAGTGAACGAGGTGAAATGAGGCTGAAGCAGACAGCAGCTAACCTGCAGTCAGACAGTTATTACATCATCATTCCCTCCTCTCTCAAAAATCATTAATCCTTCCCATCCTGGTGCATGAGGTCATCCACAGCTGACAGAATCAAGCACCGACCTGCAGACGCCTCTGAAGAGATCAACAGTCGACACGTTCACTGGTCCTGGATCAGAGTCGCCAGGGGACAGAATCCTCAGCAGCAGCCAGAAGCACAGACCCACTGGTATTTGTTTATTTGCAAAGAGGGAATTCCACTGGCATTACATAGGCAGGTGATGAGAGAGGGAGGGGATCATGATGGATGAAAGACATTCCTGCAGAGTGTGTGTGTGGGTCTGTACCACAGCACCTTGGTAAATGATCTCCCATTCTAACCAGAGTCGACCTTCTTCTTCTTGTCAGCTCGTGGGCTTTCCAGTAATCACTGACTGGTCTGCAGGCCTCAGGGCCCATGACTCAATCTGTACCCACAGGACACACAGACCTGTCTCATCCTCATTGTCCGACCTCAGACACACAAGCGAGGTGAGTGTGGAGATGACGACACGCTCCAAAGGTTCAAGAGCAGCAGTAACTCTACACCTTTTTGTGTAAAAAAACAATAGACCACACCTCCACCCTGGCTCCCGCTGTCTCTCTCTCTTACTCAACCACTCTTATGACCATATAAGGCAAAGAAAAAGACAGGGGAAGCCAGTGGCTGCTGCTGCTGAGCAAACCGCCTGAGAGACGCTGAGGGGCAGAGTTGCAGAATTTTTCTGGTGCCTCCGTCCTAAGTTGCTCGGCTGCTCTCTGCGCCTGAAACTGTGAATGTTTAGCTGAGAGTTTGTTTGAGAATTAAAGTGGCTGATGACACGGAGGCCAAATGCTCTGGCTGCGAGGTCGAGACATGGCCGTGGTAGTTTCTGTATGTGTGTGTGGGGGGGGAGAAACTCTGCAGAAACAGATCTGGAGCGGCCTGAGAGAAATCTGTGTTTATAGTAAATACGTAGCTGTATTTGTATTAGAAACACACGCTGCCCTCCGGCTTGTTCGGCCTCGGCTCTGCTCCAGACTCAAACCAGCCTGAGACAGACAAAACAACCTCTGCTGCTCAGTAGCCCTCCATCTTTCTCCCATGCATCATCACAGCACTTATGGCTCACGATGACGTGTGGGCGTGCATTGGCCAGGTTGTGAGAGCAGTTCAGATGATGAAGGAGGAAAGAGACGTGTTAACAAAAGAGGGGAAGCTTTGCGTAGTTTCCCTTGACTTCACATTCCTCAGTGCTGTGAGTCAACATGTGTGTTATCGCTGCTTTCAGTGAGCTGATTACTGTGGAACTGAAGAGGAGGATGGAGGCGAGAGGAGACAGAAGAAAGGGCTGAACTCCTATTGTTGCACAAACTTAGAGGCTGAAGTCGATCCTATTTATTCTTTGTGGTTCTGTTCTGTGCGGGACACACACACACACACACACACACACAACAGCATTATCATGTCAAGAGAGTAAGTGGTTTGAGCAGGAGGGCGTTGCACATGCTGGGGAAGGAAGTCGAACAAAACACAAGTTGTTGGAATGAGCGGCGACATGTTTTCCCGGGGTTCCCATTAAAAGCATGTGTGTGTTGGATTGTGTCTCAGTGCAAGTCAGGTAAGAGGTTACAGCTGGAAGGTCTCAGATCCGAGCCTCTGTGTATTTATACACATTTCCATGTTCTTGGATGAGGGCACGCACACACACAAAGACACACACACCCAGACATTCATATTCTCACAGAGACACTGGAGCATGAACGTCCACACACATGAATTCACACAAGTAATTGCACGGCGGGAGCGGTCAGTGAGTTAACATGGCACCCTTTTAATGTGCTGACACTGAATGGGTCCTTTTTCCCCCCGACTGGATGATATAATGGCTTTGCACACCCTGAATTACAGACACACCCTGCTGCTATTACAACCGACTGAAGGAAAGAGAGAGAGAGACTAGGTCACAGTGAAAAGGAGGGCGTGAGGTAGAGGGAGGGAGGGAGGGAGGGAGGTCAGAAGTGTCCATATTTGGTCATTTTTCCCAGCGTTTATGCCTTTATAAGCCCCGTTCTGTGTCTACATGTGTGAACTTTCTCTCAGTTTAACCTTAAATCCACAATTGTTTACTTTTGTATTTATTTGTTCTATGCACACAGTCTCCCTCTGTCATTCACTCCCCTTCGCTCTGCCCTCTCTCTCCTCTCTCGGCATCTGGTCCTGCTCAAGTAACGGGCCACGGCGTGATCTTTGACCCCTGAGCTGACATTTCAGATATTTCCCATCCGTCCCGAACCCAGAGAGTGTGTGTGAGATTTATAGAGTCCTCCAGACGGGGCAGGTCGAAACGTCAAATGTTTTGCCTTACATGCACACATGTGATGCCCAGCTGCTAAAACCTACAGGAGCTCACATTCCTTTCACAGTGACACACAACGTGCACGTAAATCACACGTGTCACAGAAAATGTGATTTTCCTGCGTTTATGAATGGACGCCTGCCACGACTGAGGCGCCATTATACTGCCGGCTTTGTTTTGTGCGGTGTGAGGAATGTGTAGTGGACGTCACCGGCGGAGGCCAGGTTCTCTACAGGTCGTGTTACAGGTTTGTCTGTTTCGTGTTCTGGCCTCTTGTCTGGCCTCGGCCTCCAGGTAAAGAGAGGAAGATGGAGCAGAAAGAGGTCACTTCCTTCCTCTGAACCCTTTACACCCACAGACACATCTGTTCATGAACAACATCAACCCTGTGACGTGTTATTTTGACCTAATTTTGTTTAGCTATTTCAGCTGTTTATGTGTTACTTAACTTTCACTATCACCAATTATGCATAAGATGTTTAGTTCTCACATATTTTAATTGGCGACCTACTGGACATGTGGATCTTTTCAATCAAATCCTATTATTTCCTGCCACAATCTTTCCCAGGGAGGAAGCAGATGCACGATAAGCCCTGGATAGGAGTCGCTGCTTTAAATTATCTTCTGGCCTCAGTTCGCTCTGATCAAAACTGCTTAATTTTCAAATATGTTTAATTCGGACAAAGTGTAAAACCTTTTAGTTTCCATTGCTAACGTCTCCCTGCTGGTTGTGGCATGTGAATTGGCTGCGTGCCTCCAGTTCCACTCCACAAACTGGGTTTCAGATCGATCCCAGAGGGACGTTTGAAGTAAACAGGTTCTCATTGTATTATTTCATTCTCCTGCAAGGATTTTGGCAGCGGCCCCTCGGAGCTATCGCCTCCAACACCCAGAGATACCAGTCCTCTTTTCACACTGGTCTATGATTCCTCTTCTTTCTACATCAAATTTACAACTGTTTTGCTTTTTTACTCGAGTTCAACGCCATTGTTTATCTCTTCATCATCTCCGTCACTTGCATTTCATAAGGACGAGCTGGAGCCAAGGAAAACAAATGTCAGGGTTGATTTGTTGAATTGAAAAAGTGTTCCTCCCACTCGTAGTAATTAGGTCATCACCTGCGGCGGTTCCCAGGTAATGTGAACGTGTCTCGTCATGAACCTGGTCTGACCTGCTTCTATGATGGGAACCAGTGTAAATCAAATACCTGTCATGTGCTCTATCTCCCCTCTTGATCTCTGACAGGTTAACGGATTCAATTACATAACAGCACAACATCACTGCAAAATATAAGAGTGAGAGCCCTGACAGGAAAAAAAGCCTAAATAGATTTTACACATAGATGTTTAATCATAACCACAATTATAAATGTATATTCTTACAAGTAAAGTCCCTTTAGTTCCATCCACAATTACGTTTTTACACTTGGATCCAAGAGCTCACGCAAGTTTTGTGAGGTAGGTAATAAAAATATTTCAATTCCCTTGGTGTGAAACCGAGGCCAATGGGTGAAGTTACTTATTTTTTAACAAGAACATGCTCATGTTTTAAATAGTTTAACCATTTTCAGGCCAGAGTCCACGGAGCCAAAGTGTCAGACTCAGGCCTAATCAGGTCAAATGCTCCGTCTGACCTCTGACCTCTGACCTTTTCAATGGAGGGGAGGGAAACCATAATAATAAACTTAATTTTTATAGCACCTTTCATTAAAACAACATGTATGAATATATGATCTTCATTCAAACATTGGACTGAGGAAAGTGTACAACTGTTTTGTAAGTTTTATTGTCAACTGTGACTCTTATTATTTTCATTATAACAACAAGTCTGACTGAGTTTAAAGAGGAAAGTTTAAATATTGATTTATTGAAATATTTCTCTCCAGAGTTGCAGGAAATGTTGGCTTCCTCTATAATTTTGTCAGGTCTCTATGTGATTTGGTGCAATGCAAATATATTTTAATTGAGTCGAATTACAAACACAGCAATGTAATATGAATTCCTGCTTCTAAATACAAATGGCATTTAATGCATAGAGATGTTCTATATGCACGTACAGATAAGAGAGAAACTGCTTTTCATCCCTGCTACTTCTATCTTCTGTTTTTGTGTACTTATATCTTCTGTCTACTCTTATGTCTACACAGAGGAACTGCATTCCACTCCTGTGCAGTTTATTTCCTGTGCATGAGGCAGAATTGATTAAGTCGACTTTGACTCCTCGTTGTTAGCCGGTTGTTGGACACATGATGGAGATCCTGGATGATGGAGTCCATCCTGAGAGGAGCTGCTACTTATATCTTCTGGTTTTGTGTACTTACAGTATATATCATGTTTTTGTGTAGTTATATCTTCTGTCTACTCTTATGTCTTCACAGAGGAACTGCATTCCACTCCTCTTTATGTCCTGTGCATGAGGCAGAATTGATTAAGTTGACTTTGACTCCTTGTCGTGTGCTGGTGGTCGGACACATGATGATGGAGGTCCTGGATGATGGAGTCCATCCTGAGAGGAGCTGCTACTTATAAGGGCATAAACCCCCTTAGTGTGCACATACCTCCTCCATTAAGCAGCTTCATGTGGGACCCTCTCCTCTGCACCTCCTCGACTTCCGCTTCTCCCTCAGCGGCTGTCACCCTTTCAAACCCGCAGCCCGCCCCCGGGACCCGCTGATTGGTCCCGGCTCGAGTCGATCAGCTGAGGCGCGGCGGCTGATTGGTCCGGAGAGGGAGCGGATCCGCGAGGCGGGGCGGACCCGCGAGGAGGCGGCCGGGACCCGCCTCGGAGCTGGACCGCACCCCGGCGCCGGCTGTCTGCGCACCGGGCGGAATTACGCGAGCCACCGCGCAGCCAGTGGAAGAGGGAGGGAGGGAGAGCAGGAAGAGGGTGAGAGAAGAAAAGAAAGAGTGAGAGAGCCAGAGAGAGAGAGAGAGAGGAAGCCACAACTCTCCGCGAGGCTCGACGGGAAAAGAAGTTTGACTCACGGCGACGCGGACCGAGCCACTCGCTTGTTGTTAGCCACCTCTGATCGGCCCCCTGCACCCCTACGAGCAGGTAAGGACCCCGGGATTCAACTCTTTTCCTCGGCCATGCTCTCCCTCCTCTGCCCGCTCGCTCCGGCCGTCACTTCCAGCAAGTGCAGCGAACCAGGAAGCGGCGCGGCGGCGAGTTAGAGCCGCGAGTTAGAGCCGCGCTGGGCGGAGAGAGACAGACCTCCGCGGCGCGTCCGAGCCCCGGGGGCTGCTGCGACTTCAACCCGCCAACTTACTCACTTTTAAATCATATATTATTTATGCTTTATTAACCGGAAGCATTCGAGTTTAGTTTGAGAAGCTGGAAGCTAAAGTAAAAAGTGCAGCGACAGGAAGTGATTCGCTTGAATGAGTTGCAGGAGGAGGCCGGGGGAGAGCTCGGCCTCGAGCGGGATGGAGGTGACCGGGGAGCGGGCACGGAGCTCACGAGGGGCCCGGTGGGTCGGTTCTGATGGTTCCGATGGGTCCCCGGGGACTCGGAGAAGTCTAGGATTATTATGATTAGTTAGTAATGGCGGAACTTTCCGTGTTTGAAGCGTCAAGAACAAGACGACGTGTGTGGCCGGTAACGTGTCTGGCTGGCGGAATGACGTCACCAGGTCACCAGTGGACCCCCCCTAAGAACTTATGAAAATATAACTTAAACTAAAATATGTCTGTGATGATCATAGAGAACATGCACATGTGTGTTGACCATTGTTGCATGTACATGTAAATTACATGTTAAGTTCATTTACAACAATCCTATGTAGTTCCCAGGTGCCCCCCCCCGCCCCTTTTTATAAACCTAAAATATAGCTTAAACATATAGTTTATATATTTTGCTGTTTGTGATGATCATAGTAGAACAAACACATGGATTATTTATCATAACCACTGTTGTAAATATATATAAAGTACATTTCAGACAATCCCATACAGTAGCATAAGTGTGAGACATGCTATGTCCACGGCTAGTTGAATGATGTCACCGATGGACCCCCCCCCCACCACACCTTTATAAACTAAAACTATAACTTAAAGTTTCAGTGTGTAGAGTTTAGTGACACCTAGTGGTGAGGTGTCATCTTGCAGCTGAATACACATTACCCTCCCCTTTCCGAACATGAAGGAGAACCTGTGGTGGACACAAAAGGTGGACTACTGTACAAAAAAACAACATGGCGGCCTCCGATGACAGGACTAGCCTTCGATATAAATATAAAATAGTTAAATATAATGGGCCCGTTGAAGGGTGAAGAAAACAAAACGTACAATTTAGATAATTACACAATGGTGAAAACATAACTAGGATTATTTTGTTGTGAGTCATGCAATGTCCATGGCTGGCGGCATGATGTCACCAGGTCACACCCCAAAAAAAAACAATCTGTGATGAACACCAGCAATTCGTTCTGCATCAGGAAGCTGAGCCAGCACTTATCAGAAATGGCACATATACGCCAGGAGCCGGGTTGAAAGCTTCAGTTAACGTTACAGCTCGGTGACGAAAGCACAAACAAGCTCTCTGAGATGATTAAACTGCAGGAGAGATGATTGACACGTCACCAAAACAACTCCAGCCATTCACTGGACTCATGGGAGCTAAGCAGATAACTGCAGATACCCTCACATTAACCGGGTCATATAATAATTACAGAATCATAAATGCATCGGTTGTTGTATTGTGTAGATTCGGTTGCACAAACATGGGGATGCCAGCTGAAAATGATCAGGTTGGCCTTCTAGTCAGAGCGCAGTCCGCTGTGATGAGTATTTGCTTGGCAGCATGAATTTTCCACAGCTTAGGAAATTTTTATAGGGTATATCAATATCCAGCCAAGTTGAGTAAATTTTATTTATTTACCACAATGTCACAAATCTTTCTGGGAGAGCTTCGTCAGCTGCAAGGCTCCCTCTAATCTTGGAGCCTTGAAACTTCAGGACACATTGAGTTTAAGCGGGTTTCAATCAGGAAACGTGTGTCAGAGTGTGTGTGTGTGTGGGGGGGACAGTAATGTTGATTAGCGACGACTTCAAGCTGTTGTAGTTTGTTAGGTCCAATCTTTGCAGTTTCAAGTTGTTGTGCTTCTATCAGGACAGTTTTCCAGCCCCTCGCTTTTAGGTGGTACTGGTGGTGTTTGCTCCCTGGGAAGCAAACAGACTCTGGTATGCTTGCAAACCCCTCAGAGTTTGAGGAAGGGGAGCTGCGTGGCTCAGTATGTGAAGCATTCTTGTGAACTTAACCTCAAGTCAGACTGGGCATTGTAGCACTGGCAACTCCTGCATTCCTCCACCCAAACCTGCTCCTCCATTGAGCAGAGTGTTGGTGGTGTCAGGGAAGGTGAGCACACAACCTTTCTCCTCCTGCTTTCAGGAATCGGAACCAAACTCTCCGGTCCAGCTCGGGTTCTCTGCCAGGAAGCCATTAAACTACAGTGGTATAGAATTATTAGCTTACACGATGCGTCATGCTGAAATACCCAGAAGCTTGTGTGTGTGTGTGTGTGTGTGAGTCTAGCATTATGTGGCATGTGTGTGTCTGTTTCTATTCAGTCCATCAACTCCTATCCAAATCAAGTCTAGATAATAGATATTTGCTGTGTTGTTTGACAAAGGCACATCTGTCAACACAATGGGTGACATGTACTATGTCATATCCTGTTATTGCCTTTGAGTCACTCAGATGAATTCATTCCTGGCAACGCGTTGTGCAATAAAGTCTCTGGAGGCCAATTCCTCGCCTGGGTTGCCAGGTTTGGTGCAGATGTGGAGCCCCCCCCCGCAGAGATCGTCTCATTCCAGCGTTCATGTATCAGCGGCGTCTGGACCGAGGCAGACTTAGATGCAGATATTTTCTGAAACTTGAACATGGAGCTGGTGTGTGAGTCTGTTGAATATCTTTGCAGAATCGAACCCCAGTTCTGAGAGAACATGCCTGTGGATGTTTGGGTGTTATTGACTGGTTGAGCCAGATGACTTGCAGGCCCCCTGCTCTTGTTGCACATGAGGAGCGTGGGGGGGGTGGGGGGGGAGGGCGAGGTGACACCGTCTGGCACGGGACGACCCACAGCTGTCTTCTGTTATGAAATCTCAACGCTCTTCAAACAAATCTGCCGTGTTTTCAAAACTTTTATCGGTTGTTAGCGTGACCTAATTGCATTCATGGACTCAATTATCCCCTAACCTCAGATGGCCAGACGCAGATGAGAGAAATGTGTTTTTTTGCCACAGGCTTCATAAAAACACTTCTACGTCTTCAAATGTCAACGAGTATATTCAAACTAAAATAATCTCTTATTGGGCTCTGCAACAGTTTTAAAGCCCGTCTATACTAACAGGCCTGAAAACTCTCGTCACATGACCACTCACATACTCTGGGCATGCGTGTGTAATAACAGCCTGAAGAATATCTTGTCTCCTACACATGTACAACAGTTGTTTCATTGTAAAAAGCAGAATTTAACTGCACAACAGACGTCACTTGTGATTGATCCTCCATGTTGTGTTCTGCACTGGTGGCTGAGTCTAGTGATGCTCGTGTTCTTCTGGAAGGGGTCATGTGATCATCAGGAAAGATCCAATCGGCAGTGAGCGTCTACGTCATCGTTCCCAAACGTTTCGGCTTCAGTTGCTCTAAACTCCTCAGAATGGAAGTAGACAGAGACCGGAAAAGCTAAAGGAATTACTGTATCTCAAGAAGAGAGCTGACATCTTGTTCCAGCTTTTCATTAGCCGCCACTCGTCCGGGCCAAATCCTTTTAATATGTTAACGTGTTAAAGAGCAGAAAGATGACTCAGCCAGTTTTCTCTTCTCAGCACATACTTGGTGCCTATAGGCCAGTAATGCAAAGAGTCATGCTTATCCCAGTTTCCTCCCCAGTCAGCTGACATTCACTCACTCAGGCAAAAGAACAAATCCAGTCCGTGCAGCAGAGGCTGTTGAACTGGGCCGAGCCGATCAGGCTGTTTCTCAGTATGGAGTTTTGTCGTGGCTTGTGGTCACAGAGTGAGATTCACAGCGTTCACCAGGATTCAGAGAGCATCAAACCAAACACACTTCCGTCCTCACACGTACTGAAGGAACTGTCTCTACATCGGGTCTTATATGACTGATGATGCTTTTCACCTTCAGCTCCTTAAACGGATTCTTTCTTCTTGAATATCTGGTCTACTTTCTGCCCGTTCGTCATGTTCCTTCTGGTTGACAGGAACGTGATAATGAAGATGCCTCAGTCAGGCTGGTTTGAGTGTCTGGGTTCGAGATGAATCTGCAGCCGTGTGTTTTTGCGGGTTACCTGCTTCCTGTCGCTGATTCTTGTTTCTTGCATTTCCTTCTAGTCTCAGTTTCCTCACCAGACCTTCGTCGTCGGTCTTTGTTGCCCTCTGACTATGTTCTCCTTCACTTCCTCTGCTTGTGTTTCTTTACCACCACCCCATCCTTCCCTCCATCCTCCTCCCCCACCTCTCACAGCACACACCTGTTAGATTGCAGTGCTTCCAGACAATACAAGGAAATGGCTGCACTCCGACTCTGGACTCAGTGAAAATGTCTGATGTGGGAGGATGGACCTTGACCCGGGCTCAGTTTTTATTCTGTGGTATTATGAGGTCATTCTTGATCACAGATTAGTGACCCACAGACCAGTCTTTTCTTAGAGTGACGCTTTATTGATCCAGTTTCCTGTTGGTGACATTTACGTGAACGTGAGTGTGCACTTTCCTGCACAACTTCCTGGTGGAAAAGAATTTGTATTAGTCAGAAATGTTCTTAAGACTGTTGTGATGTGTTTGATCTAACTGGTGGTGAGAGTGGTTCAGTTGATTTATTGTATAGCGAAAGTAGACTTTGTCCTTAGGTGTGTGAGTGTGTGAGAGTTGCACAAATGCGCACACACACCCCCTGGAGTGTAACTGCAAATAAATTCTTTTCACATTGTGCAACTCTTTCTCACAAAACTTTAAACTCTGCACCGTGAACCTTGAAACACGCTGTGTAATGGTTCTCTCCCGACTCATATTGGACACGTCCAGGTTTTCAAACTCTGCTGTGGCCCAAACACACGTTGTCTGAGGAGATGATTGTTAAAACAAAGATTGCTTTGTGTGGTCGTCTGAGTAACTCCAAAGGGAGGCACCCAGGTAGAGATAACAAGTGATAAAGCTAAAAAGAAAAAGGGCTGTATAACAGTCCACCAGGATAACGTAGGTGGGAGGGAGGAGCCGTCTGCTGATAGGATTGAGCACAGGAGCAGATTTTCATCATTGATTCGGTCAGAAGTCGTAACAGTGCTGCATTCCTGAGAGGAGAGAAGAATGCTGACAAAAAGAAATGTGTATCTTATCTCCACTTGGACCCCCCCCCCTCTCTGTTACGGGGTTACGTAAACGTCGAACAGTCAATACCACTGGAGCGTTTCGTTAAAAAGGTCAAACTGGTGCTGCACAGAAACCCGCCATGGTTGAACAAACAAACCAGTCGATGCGTTCAGTGGTGTAATCACGCAGCTGTTCTGAAAGATAGGCGTGGAGTTTGTTCTGTGACCCTGAAAGTTATGAACTTATCACACAAACACACAATTATCTCAATTATCTCGTCCCTGTGATTTTACGTTAATTGTCCACAAGGGATAGTTGAAATGGAACAATGGGCTTTATAATGAAATCACTCAAGGTTTGACTTGCACTGGGAATTTATGGACCATTTGCAACAGCGCCACCTATAGAAACAACTGGGTAACTTGTTTTTTTCAATAATGGCATAGTAACATTATTGAAAGGATTATATTTAATTATACATTGACGTGGATGAAACAGCCTCTTAGTTAATACGTTTTTTTTGATAATTAGTTTTTTTGACCTCCTGTGGCAGAAAGTGCACATGGTCAGAAACACACCACAAAAGTTCAACTCTTTTCCACGGACATAGAAGAAAGTTCTGGACCGAGAGAACCACTGGAGGAGGCATTTCTCAACATCAGGGATCATTGAGGTTACCATAGGAATGAATACACTTTAAATCCAGATTCTGCCGCTCTGAAGTGGTGTTAATAGTGCGAGTACGTCTTTGATAGTCACATTTTATACAATATTGTTAATAATTCAAAGTGCAAGCAGCTGAAACAAGAGGTGATGGGTTCCAGAGTTCATCAGACCCAAGGCTGGGATCCACTGGAGCAGGTCACATGCTTGGGGCTGCAGTGAGACCTATAGTCTGGACCTCTCCGGTCCGAGATGGCATTGGGTAGCGCTCTCAGTTCAAAGTGAAATAGGATCCTGGTCGGGGCAGGAATGTGAAAAGTAATGTGGAAAGTGATGTAGATCTGTCATGCAGTGCGGTTATTTTCCAGCAAGGGCTTAATTTACGTCTCACTCCTCTGAGCCGCTCTGCGTGCGCTCGAGAAAACGCCACATTCCCTCCTCCCTGAAAGACGCCTTCTCACAACAAGTTCCACAAATGGGCAAAATAGTTTTCTGGGTTTGTCATTTCCTCCTTTCTGCCGTCTCTTCCCCGTTGCCCCACCCTGCCCACGTTGGGAGAAGGAGGGCGAAGGGGCAGAGAGGGAGTCGACGTGTGTGAAAGCCCACGATGGATTCCCACCGACTCTGTACCCTTTTCCGGTCCACGTCTGGCAACCAGGAGGTCTTTCATGAGAGGGAAGTTTCAGTTAGATCATCAGACAGTGATCACGAGAGGGAAGAGCAGATGTGACTCAATACAAAACAACCAGATCCAAACAACAGTGGAAAGTCAGATCTGGCTCTGCATAAGCGAGGCTTTGCATTTGGTTGTTAATAGCGTTATTGACTTTGCTGTTGATGACCTTCCTGCCAGTGGGAGACGTTTTATGGCTTCCCCTCTGCTTTGCCTGTACATGGTAATGCTGTGGTGTCTCCTGGTTTTTACAGTAACTCAGGGAGAGTCAGCGAAGTGGAAAGGAATGAGAGGGAGTCTGACTGACGGACGTATGGCCTCCGCTTTATTAGGACTGAGGTTGACCTGCTTTCTAAACAGGACGAAAGGGACTGAGGAGGATGCTCTGGAGCTCGTCCCTTTTCCGTTTCTCTCCTCGTTCCTCCTGCACATCTTTCTCAAAGTCCTGGCCCGTGCATCACTTCCTCTTTCTGTAACCACACTCTGTTCTCTGAGGCCAGCTTCTAAAACCGGCCTCTGTTCCCTTCCTGCTGTTATTTATTTTATGGTTCCCTCTTTCAAGCAAAGCGCTTGTGCGGGATTCTCCTAAATCTGTTGTCCTTCGGGAATTTACAGAATATATAATCCTTGGCATCTTGTCACGCTTCATAAAGTTTAGGAATCTTTGCAAAGGATTGGTTTCAGGATGACGGTGTGGCCATGTCTTCAGTTAATGAGTAATCCTTGTGGTGAATATCCAGAGCAGCTAATCTCCTTGTAAATGGGCCTCTGAGGAATAGATAGTGAACGGATTCACAACTGATCAGTGTTGAGAAGTAACAAGTAATCAAGAGAACTGGGATTCTTATAGGATTAGAGGTGAGGCTGCAAGAAGGAGGGCGGGTGTAGAACTCTTCACCTCAAGTCAACATCCCCGTCTCACTAGGAAAGGTTTAGAAAAGTCTGATGTTCTCTATCCCTCCTTTTCTTTCTTCTTTCAATGTAGTTCAGCACTTGCCAAACCAGAATAGCTCTTGGAGTCATTTTTAGTCCTCGTGCCTCTGGAGACGCAGTTTGAAGTGTGTCACTGAGTTATCTGTGTCAAGCATGTGTGTCGGACCGTGGCACACAACAGCAGACCGGACTCGGACTTGTGTCTTTGCTTCTTTAAATAACAAATTAGTATGAAAAAATTATTCTGCAGCTCTTTCGTGGATCCATCTATCGTACAAGCAAATATTATCAGACTCTAAATAAAAAGGTTTTGCAGACAGAGAACGAAGATCATCAGTCGTGGCTTTTTTAAAAAATGGATTTTCTGACATTTAATAGGCTATAGATGCAAATTAATAAATTAGATCCACTTAGTTGAAAGTGGTGCATGTAAAATCCATCAAGTGAAACAATAAATCAGTATTTGAGATGTTTTCATGGAAACGGGCTAAAGAAACAGCTTTGGGTGTGTTCAGCCTGTTTTTATTTCACAACAAGAAAAGCTACTGGGAATTGTATCCAGTATGCAAGCAGCCAATACACTGGGAGTAATGGTCCAGTGGATTTTAAAGGTGCAGGGGAACAGACTGAGACACCTGTAGTGTGTAAGATATTCTCGGGTGTGCCACCAGTGTGAGGTGATGCTGATCTCTCCTGAGTGGTGAGACTCCCACACATGACCTGCTGGTTTGACGGGGAATAGGGAAGACGGGGGGGGGGACAGGAAGGAAAGCCAGAGAGAATGGGTCAGAGAAAGATGTAAGGGCGGAGGCATAAAGGCTAGAGTACAGAAATGTGTGGAATGCCTTTCCTTGCAGTCTCTCCCTGATAAAGGGTGAGTATGGGAGGAATGCGGCCCTGAAAAGACTGGATAAACACAAGGGGAGGGGGAGGATGACGGGTGGTAGGAGTCTGCAGAGGCAGAGGAGGGTGACCGAAGGCAGGGAGGGGAGTGCGGATCCAGCTGAGAGCTGTAGCAAGACTAATCTGCTCCACGTTCTGTTTGCGGGATGGGGTCGGTCCACCAGGGATGAGCTGGGGGAGGCGGGGCGTTGCTCTGTCAGCGGTGATGGAGGACAGAGGGATGCAGGGGTCATGAGATGCTCTCCCTCTGAGTTCTTTCTCACAGATCAGGGTTAATGTAGTGGAACAGACGGGACACACACACAAGCCTGTTTAATGCAGCAACTGCTCTTAAGGGTCTGCCACCTCCTCGCAGCACAGTCCAGCTTCAGAATTCGTCCGGAGCATCGTTCTAGCTTAAAGAACTGAAGGAAGCCGTGGAAAATGCAAATTTGCTGAAATAAATTTGTGCAAAATCAGTGAAAACATGTTTGTAAGATCTGTGTCTTTTTCACGGTTAAGCAATAGCAGTGTTTTATTATATTGAGCATGAGAAGTTGGCCCCAGACTCTCCCACTGGGCCTCATTGTAATGTGGAATTACCCTCATGACATTTTAACCACTTCACTTGGTGTTATTCCAGACATGATGGTAACTGTACAAGCTGAACTTGACCTCTGCAAAGATTTATTTCCCCCCCTTGATGTTTGCATATGAGCGCACAGCATATGCAAACAGGTTTGTGTGTGTGGCTGCTTTCCGTGTGTTCCCTCTGAGGCGAGGACGTGGAGGAAGGCTAATGACCCTGGCACTGCCCCTGGGAATACGTTGTCATGCTCCTGCTGTGTTGGAATGATAATTGAGACGGTAAAGTCTGGGGCACCGGGTGTCAGTGGAGGCACAACATGTCCAGAGTCTCTGCACTCGCTGGAGTCGGGGAGGTTTATATCTGGCTTACTCATCTTTTTCTCCGTCACACTGGTTTAAACTCGTCTAGTCACTTTCTATATGGGTTCAAACGCAGCACTCCCTGTCAACAGCTTGTTATTCATTAACTTTCACAGGTGAATCGAAGCCAGAGCTGCTTTGACACAGCTCGTTACCTGCTGCATGCGCCTGGACAGGAAAACCACCCATGTTTGAAGTGAAACTCGAGAACTACCCTCTGACTGAGTACTGCAGTTTGTACATTAACTGTGTATTTAAAGTCACGGATACTTCCTTTCACTTCTTTACCCTAGTGTATAACCCGAGTCTTGTTTTTATCTTTTACCCTTTATCTCACTGTTCGTGTCTCCAAAAATGGAAATGAATAAAATAAGCTTTTGTTTCCCTGATTTGCTTCTTGGGACGTTTTGGTTGCAACAGACCATAATTCATCCCAGATCCCTCATGGTTCTCTCAGCTCCCCCCTCACTGACCTGGCACCCTGACTGACCAGTAGGGACAGCAGAACCATGAACAAGCAGGCTTCCCACCAGCAAACAGACACTGGGGGTCGTGGTTGACGAAGCAGTCAGCCAAACTCCGGCCGCTCTGCTGGGATGTGAACTTTAGATCTGTGTGATCCTGGTGAAAGTATTCACAGCCGTTAGCCAGGGAGCAGCGTGGGGCCTCATTGGACACGGTTGTGTGTTTAGTCGACCTGACCTAGCTACAGCAGCGTCTTCCTGTTGTACCTCACATCGGTGTGACCTTTGCATGCCACAGAGATTGCGTGTGTTAAGATGGAAGCAGGGCAAAGGTCTGGTCCTAAAACCTCAACAAGGAAGTGTATTTTCTCCCAGATATTATTAAAGACTTGCAGCATGACACCAAGATAAGATAAGGTAATCCTTTATTAGTCCCACAGTGCGCTAGTTTTAGTTTCATGATTGATAACGAACATATAAATGATGACCAGCATGAATGTTTGTAACGTCTGAGTTTCTGATCTACCATAGATTTCTCTTACTTCCCGTTCACTGACCACAAGAACCTCTTCTGCTCTCTCTGAAACAGCCACCATGTCGGACGCAGACAAGTTCCTGTACGTGGACCGCAACCCGGTCACCAACCCGCTGGCGCAGGCTGACTGGGCCACCAAGAAGCTGGTATGGGTGCCCTCCGAGCGCCTGGGCTTCGAGGCCGGCTCCGTGAAGGAGGAGCGCGGCGACGAGTGCGTGGTGGAGCTGGCCGACTCCGGTAAGAAGATCCGGGTGAACAAGGACGACATCCAGAAGATGAACCCGCCCAAGTTCAGCAAGGTGGAGGACATGGCGGAGCTCACCTGCCTGAACGAGGCGTCGGTGCTGCACAACCTGAAGGAGAGATACTACTCTGGTCTCATATACGTGAGTGTGCAGCGGACTCACACAAATCCCTCAACAAAAGCAGTGATTCATATTGTGTATTAAAAATAACCAGGGTTACACTTCCTTCCTCTTATTTGAACACACACTGCGGTTGGACCAAACTCCACAAATTATTTCTCAACCTGTGGGGAACACTATAAAATATATGAACCAAGAATATCATAATCCAATTCTGCCCCGAAATCACCCAAGAAAACAATCTGCGATCCCAGAAACCTCCTCATTAGGCCCCATTGTTCAACACAATCCACTGTGTTCAAAGAAAATGGGCCATTTGTAAACACACTAATGGTACGGTCCTTCATCCCCTTCCTGTTGGTCTCTCCCGTTTGCACTCTCCCTCGTTCTCTCTGTGCTCGGAGTCGTCTCATAAACAGGAAGTTGAAGTGAACAATGCACTCGAGAGTACGAGCGGGAGAACGGTGTCAGGGAGCGAGGGAGTGAACCGATTCTGCACAGATGCACATGGAATGTTAAAATGTGTTGTAGCTGCTATTACTGCTCCCATAATTAATGTTATTTATCGCTGGTGCTCTGGGCCGAGGATTTGGTCTCCCTGACACTGTTTCTAGTTTTCAGCGTCTCCCAGGGGAGGGAGAGAGAGAGAGGGAGGGGGGTGGGTGTATGATCGAGGGAGAGATGCCTGGTACAGAGATATTAGGAGGGCAGCACAAGAATGCAGCACGTAAGGGGGGGAGGGGGGGGGAGATCAGAAGTTATGGTTTGAGGAGAAATGAGTCCAGACGCAGGGAGACAATGATTTAGTGGAGTTTATAGAGAGGAATGAGGAGGATTTCAAACTTGGCCTGGAAGCAGAAGAAGATAACTCTACCTGTTGGATCTCCAGATACGACAGCAACAGTCAGGAAGCCAAGGTTGTGTCAGTCTGAACTCACTGCAGGGCGTGGCTCAGGTTGTGTAACAGAGGCGGACGTGAAGCAGAGTCCGAGAAACTTTCAGCTCGGTGTCCATGAGGCAGAGTAAGAATTATTGTTGAATCGAGAACTTCTTCTTTTTATGGAGAAGCTCGTGTTTCAGGAGGCACCTGCGCTGACGTCAGATCATGGAATGAGTAATAGGGCTGAGAAATACTAAAGCTTCAACTGTCGCCATGGTAATAGACGTTCTAACAAGCATTAAATGCAATGTCCCATCATATAGGAAATATTAATTCATCATTATTCCTTATGCCTCAACATTTAGTCCTGAGTTGTTCTCAGACAAGGACTTTTAATCTTTTGTGTTATAGTCACCAGCAATAACACAACACAAGACAAGTTACAACAAGAAGTCACAAAAGTCAAACATCTGGAATAACTTTCCAATTTGTGAACATGAATCTCAGAAAGTCGATTCCCAGATACGCCAAACTGTCAAAGAGAAAAATCCCAAACCCCCTAAAGTGTTTTTTTGTTTATCTGATTAAACCAAGTCTTTGAATATTCTTTAAAAGTACATTTAACATTTTAAATATCAAATTCACTGTCTCTCTCTTTCCCTGGTATCTTGTATCTCAGATTTCTCTGTGTTTTAAACTTCTCTCCGTCCTGCAGACATACTCGGGTCTCTTCTGTGTCGTGATCAATCCCTACAAGAACCTGCCCATCTACTCAGAGGAGATCGTGGATATGTACAAGGGCAAGAAGAGGCACGAGATGCCTCCTCACATCTACGCCATCACTGACACGTCCTACAGAAGCATGATGCAGGGTGAGTCCTGGTCCTTATGAGGATGGATTACGAGAGTTGAGGGGGCAAAAGCTCTGGACTTTCTCAGAGTTTCCTGCGCCAGCCTCCCAGAAGAAACTCTGGATGACACCGTACATGTGGAAGAGAAACTCCTGAGAAAGTCTGGACCCCACGTTGTGTGTCCTCCAGAGTTCAAGTCTCTTGTTTTATACTCACACGTTGTTATACTGGCCCCATAATTGCACCAGTGCCCCTCTCTTAAAATCCCATTTAGTGCAAGAGTTTGTATGTTGGGCCCTAAAGTGACACTCACTGGGGAACCATTGCACAAGACTGGTGGGAATCTCCTCACCAAGTATTTCACATGATTTAGTTGAAAATTTCAGATGCTGTCAACTCCACGTTTTTTTTTAGTAAATGAGGCTGCGTGTCTCCTGTGCAGATAATTCATCATACTCAGTGAGAGTAACATAACAGGGGCTTATGGGTAATTAACCAGTTGGTTTGTAACGCTGGCAGCGCCTCTCTCCAGTTACTCAAAGCCGGATATGGATTTCCTGTCTGTGGCCGTGTACATCCTGTATGAACTGTAGTGATAACGTATGCTCGCATCGAATTAGCAGCGTTGTTCTTAATGCACGAAAAAGCATAATCTGACTTTTGCACATTTCTTTTTTTTGCAGATCGTGAAGACCAGTCGATTCTGTGCACGTGAGTTTCAGATGCTTGCACGCACGCACACACACAGACACACAACACACACACACAGATGGACATGACTCATCCCTTTTTCTCAAATCTGTTGATCTATTTGTCTGTCTTGTGCAGAGGAGAGTCTGGAGCTGGAAAGACGGAGAACACCAAGAAGGTCATCCAGTATCTGGCTCACGTGGCCTCCTCCCATAAGACCAAGAAAGATCAGGTCCGTCCCTCATCCACACACCTCGTCTTCCTCCAGTTTCTCTCTCACATCCTCCATTAAAGCCTTTTATCTCTCACTCCTTCTTATCTCACTTACTTATTTCAGTCCTCATTTTGGAGCCAGATTCGATCCCTAATTCCTCCCCAGTGTTTTCATTTTTTACAGGCTTCACATTATCCCTGTTTGCATCAACCACTTTTTCTTTTATCGTGTACGTGCACTTGACTGTGCACATGATTGTTAATCCATCATCATCATCATCATCATCATCATCATCATCACACTGCTGTGTTCAGAACAGCTTGTTTTCAGCAGCAGGAAAAGAGGCGGCGTGCACAGCTCTGCAGGCACAGAAACAACAGTAGAGCAGATTTAAACTGGTACTTCACCTGTGGTGGTTTCTGCTTTCTCACTTCATATCCTCATATCAGAGATTAACATCATTCTGCTATATCGTAATCATTGTTTTAACCTCTTAAACACCAGGATTAGTGAGTATACGTTATTAAACCTGCTGAAGAAAGGTAGAGACAGTAGGTTTTAAATTCACATTAACATCAGACTCCACCATAGAGCTGCTGTGATCTGTCCTGTCAGCTGTGTGAGTCGATGCTGCTGAAAGCAACACAGTGAGGTTTGATGAAAACCACATCCATCATCCCTTTTTTGAGGTTGTTGTATTTCTCTCTTCCCATCAACAGAACAGCTTCGTCCTGACACATGTGAGTCCACTCGCTCCCTCCATTCACCCTTCCTCCCCACCTGCTTCTGTCATCACCCTCCTCCTCCCCCCCCCCTCCCCTTCCCTCCCCCGTGTTAAGGGCCGGGGGGGTGACAGTCCTTGCCGGCCAATTGGAGGCAAGGAGGAAGTCTGTTTGCAGATCAGTGGCAGCCATTTGTGTTCCTGTGAAAAATTCAGCTAGACAATGGTGGGATAAGGGGGCGGGGCCTTTGCTGTGGGGTACCCAGCAAATTTTGTTTTATTGCACAGATGTGATCACATATTTGTCTGGTTGAATTTTTCATATCCCTTATCGCTACTGTGTGTTTGCACCTGAGTCCAGTTGCTTCTCTCTCTTTTGTTGTATAAAGTTTTGCTTGGTCATTGTGTGTATGTTTGTACAATGTCTGGTCCCCCAACACACACACAGACACACACACACTGACATCTCGTGTAACACACACGTCTTGTGATGGCCTGGTTTTATGGTCTCAAAGTAAAACCAAGTGATTAGTTATGATTTTCATTCTGAATCAGATCTGTTTAGATTTAAATGTGATGACACGGACGTTTCCACAGAGAATGTTCTTTGAATTCCCTCTTCAGTGGGTATGTCGGCTTTTGGACTTTAATTGAAGTCACATTGTTGCTGGATTTGACGTCATCAGTAAAAAAATCGAGTGTAAAGAAAGTTTTGAAAGCAACTTATCAGGAAGTCGGTGAGAGATGTGGCTGCTGAAAGAGCGTCTATAGCAAACATGGCTTTATGGCAATGAAAGAAATATCTAACCCACTATAACCACCACTGAAATCAGATCATGACATGAATGTTATCTGTATATCATTCTACTTTAGAGCATCAGATACATACACTGAATACTTTTATTTAAAAACATATATTACAGCCCCTTGCCTGTAGGGGTCGCTGCAGCCCCCCTCAGGGCCCCTACTTCCAGCGTCACTAACCGATGATGTCATGATATATTTCACACAATGGTTCACTGTATATGTGCAGACACACACACACACACACACACACACACACACACACACACACACACACACACACACACACACACACACAGTGTAGCTCCAAAGGAAGAAGTCAAATGTAATTGAAGCTGACGTTGCTCTGTGTTGGTTCTGCTCTGGGAATCTGGTGACGGGTCATCGATGGGGGTCACGGGGTCTTCGGGTGTTTGCAGATTTTGGGCACTAACTGGATGTTGTGTGTGTTTTGTGTTTGTGTGTGGAGGTGAAATGCTTTGGTACAACGTGTGTGTGTGTGTTTGTGTGCGTTGCTGGTGTGTACACTTTTGTCACTTTTTGTTTTGAAAAGTTTTTTGCACAATCCATGATCTCTCTCATCTCGGTACATCGTGGGGCAAAGTAACAAAGTATGACGGAGTATTGGGGCCAATGAATCTGGAAAAGAGACTTTAGATCCAGAAAGAGAACAACTCTGCTGAACACAGATTTTCGCTTCTGGTTGTTTACTAAAAGAAAAGTTCTTGTAATGTGAAATTCATCTTATTGACTTGAATTTATTCTCAAGATCTCAAAGTTCTCTTCTTCAACAATGCCCTGATGCTCCGTCGTAAAAAAGCAGCTGTCATCATATATATTTAATTTTCTTGATTGATCTTAATTGGAGGTTCTATCCCTGCATTGGAAGGAGTTATCAGCTCTGGTGATGAGATCTTGTTCGATCAGAATCCACGGCTGAGAAACGTCCAGATTCACCGGTGAAGAAACCGTCACTCTTCATGTTATGCTTTGCTTTTTTGTATCTTCCTCTCCACCAGGGGGAGCTGGAGAAACAGCTGCTGCAGGCCAACCCCATTCTCGAAGCCTTCGGAAACGGCAAGACGGTCAAGAACGACAACTCCTCCAGATTTGTAAGTCTAATATGTATAAACTGTATATTCTCTTTATGAACTTCCTTGTTTTCAACCTCCACTGCTTCAACTACTTGTTTTTTCCGACACTGCTCTTGTTTCTCTTCAAGGGAAAATTCATCAGAATCAACTTCGACGTCAACGGCTACATCGTCGGGGCCAATATTGAAACTTGTATCCTTGTGTCCTCGGCTGTTTCACTTTGTTATTGTTCATAAACACAATGTTTCAAAGAGCTTTATCACTGAAGTGTTAGAAAACTTAACAGATTGACCTCTAGACCTGTTGGAGAAGTCCCGCGCCATTCGCCAGGCCAAGGACGAGAGGACCTTCCACATCTTCTACTACCTGCTCACGGGAGCTGGAGACAAACTGCGCAGTAAGACAACTCGTTACTTTACTAAGTGAAGGAAGACAGAGGGATGATCTCTGAGGGATTTTCAGTTTCATTCCCTGACCTCACGACAACTTTTTACCTCCTCAGAGGAACTCCTCCTGGAAAATTACAACAACTACCGCTTCCTGTCCAACGGGAACGTGACCATTCCCGGGCAGCAGGACAAGGACCTGTTCACGGAGACCATCGAGGCCATGAAGATCATGAGCATCCCGGAGGACGAGCAGATAGGTGAGGCAGAAAGCAGATCACTTTGAATCAACTTTTAACTTTGTCATGGCGGTGGATAACCCATGTTTGTTCTGTTTTGCTGTGCAGGAATGCTGAAGGTGGTGGCCTCGGTGCTGCAGCTGGGCAACATGACCTTCAAGAAGGAGCGACACACAGACCAGGCCTCCATGCCCGACAACACAGGTGAATTACTCAGTTACTGCAGTTGTATATTAACATTTAACATTAACATTTGTCTTTCGTTGTAAATCGTTGCTGTTTCCCTAAAATTCAAGTATATTCAAAAAACACACCTGGCAACTCCCAGAGATCCCTCTTCTTCTTTTTCTATTCCTCCTCTTCAAACACGTGTCATAGCGACTGATCAGCAGTTAAAAGCTTTTATGCAGGTTCAGAGCGCCTACAAATAAACTAAACTACATCTCCATTGTTGCATTTTGCTTTTCTTGCGAGTTTTTCCACATCGTGAAAGCAAACTGCAAAGGGAGAATCAAGCAAACATCACACCCGGGCTAAATGGATGAAATCTCATTGTCCTGCATGTCCCTCTTCAGCTCATTGTGCTAATTGTCTTCCTTCCCATTTCCTCTGCCACAGCTGCTCAGAAGGTTTCCCACCTCATGGGCATGAACGTCACAGACTTCACCCGGGCCATCCTGTCGCCCCGGATCAAGGTGGGCAGAGACTACGTCCAGAAGGCCCAGACCCAGGAGCAGGCAGAGTTTGCCGTGGAGGCTCTGGCCAAGGCCACGTATGAGAGGATGTTCCGCTGGCTCGTCATGAGGCTCAACAAAGCTCTGGACAAGACCAAGAGACAGGGAGCCTCTTTCATCGGCATCCTGGATATTGCCGGTTTTGAGATCTTTGAGGTAAACAATTGATGCAAACTGTAAAACCTGCAGATTCTTGTAACCGTGTTCTGAACCAGTTTGTGTTTGTCCCTCCAGCTGAACTCGTTTCGAGCAGCTCTGCATCAACTACACCAACGAGAAGCTGCAGCAGCTCTTCAACCACACCATGTTCATCCTGGAGCAGGAGGAGTACCAGAGGGAGGGCATCGAGTGGAGCTTCATCGACTTCGGCCTCGACCTGCAGCCCTGCATCGACCTCATCGAAAAACCAGTGAGTCTTTCTCTGACCTCTCCAGCTTTCATTTCTTTATTCCCAGAAGCGTTGCAGCCTCTTATTTCTAATTACATTCTGCATTTTAAACTTAATCATATGCACATATCTTCATGCATTAAGATATGTCCTCTTCCATTTGCCTCCAGGCCAGCCCCCCTGGTATTCTGGCTCTGCTGGATGAGGAGTGCTGGTTCCCCAAGGCCACCGACAAGAGCTTTGTGGAGAAGGTCGTGCAGGAGCAGGGAACTCACCCCAAGTTCTTCAAACCCAAGAAGCTGAAGGATGAGGCTGACTTCAGTGTCATCCATTACGCCGGCAAGGTAAGCTTGAAGAGCCGGTTGTAGAACTTGTACCGGAGTTGAAGTTTACTTTGTGTTTTCACCCATTTCAGAGTTGTTCTTCCTTTTCATTTGTCCAGTGCTCAAACTTTGTAACATCTCTTCTCCTCAGGTGGACTACAAAGCAGGAGAATGGCTGATGAAGAACATGGACCCCTTGAATGACAACGTGGCCTCGCTGCTCAACCAGTCCACTGACAAGTTTGTCTCTGAGCTGTGGAGAGACGGTGAGTCCAGACACACTTTAACTCAAGTCACAGTATCACAGGAATCACAGCTTCTCTACAGGAAGTTCTCCATGTGCTCCTGCTCCTGTTTTTGCATTTCATAGTTCTTCTTCTCTTTTGTTCTTTTGGTGTGTGGACCTTTGTTTTCTACCTCGTCAACTCCCGTTTGTTGTTTACATCCATGTCTTCCTCTGTCCGGCCCCGGTCTGTCTGTCACTCTTCTTTTCTCTCACTGGGCCTCAGAGGTACAGAAAAGTCAGAGAGCCTATTTTTATCAGCGTTTTCCTTTTCTACACTCAGACTCAGGTGATGAGGTTTCTTTGTTCTTCTCCCTCTTTCCCCTCCGATGTCTGGATAAGTGATATAATAATTCCCAACATGTCCTTCTCTCCTAAAATGATCTTTCCCAAAGAAATGCCAGTAAATTCTGTTGTTCCATTGTCTTTAACCAGCTCTGTGTGCAGTAACCATCTTCATCATGGTTGTTGCTCTGTCATTGAACTCTCCCTCTCTCCCTCTGTGTGATAGCGTTGTTTGGGGACTCCTGGTGTTGGTCATGGGTACTGCAGCAATGGGTATATACTGCATGGGTTTGGTTGTTTGTTTGCTCACTGCAGCACCGTTTGTCACCTCAGACAGATTCAAGTGAAGCATCACACATAGTTTTCACTCTGAGAAATACAAAGTTGTTGTTTTTTGTATACTGTGTGTGTATGTGTGTGTGTGTGTGTGACCTTCCCACAGTTCACTTCCCTTTGCTTCCCTCCTCATTCACTCGGTGTGTGTTTGGTGTTTCACTCTTTATTCTCTCCTGGTGCGTGTGTGTGCCAAGAGAACCCGGAGAGACAATGGTCACATTCATTCTTCCTTGTGACATGCATTTGGTTTGAATTTGCCTGGTTGAATATGTTTATTTGTTAATTTAAATCCCAACCGACTTCTTCTTACATAATGTTCCCTCTCTCTGTTTCTCTCTCGTGTGTCTTCCTCTTTCAGTTGACCGCATCGTGGGTATGGATAAGGTGTCTGGCATGTCCGAGCCCGGTGCCTTCAAGACCCGTAAGGGCATGTTCCGCACCGTGGGCCAGCTGTACAAGGAGCAGCTGTCCAAGCTCATGGCCACGCTGAGGAACACCAACCCCAACTTTGTCCGCTGCATCATCCCCAACCACGAGAAGAAGGTATGAAACACCGGCGTCTATTAGGCCGTTTCCAACACACACGGGCGTTTCCGAGTCAGATCAAACCGACCAGCATGTTTTCCCCTCCCACAGGCTGGTAAACTGGACCCTCACCTGGTTCTGGACCAGCTCAGATGTAACGGTGTGCTGGAGGGAATCCGTATCTGCAGACAGGGCTTCCCCAACCGCATCGTCTTCCAGGAGTTCAGACAGAGGTAACGGAATAATCATTTTATTGGTCCCATTCCAATTTGTTGTTGTCGTCCAGCAATATTTCAGAAAGACTCATTCCTAACATCTGATTTCCCCCAGGTATGAAATCCTCACTCCAAACTCCATCCCCAAGGGCTTCATGGATGGAAAGCAGGCCTGTGTGCTCATGGTAATGCAGCTACTAAATTCTTGCGAGTTTGAATAATAATACCAAATAATAAACACAAATAAATCCCTGCATGATGCGGCTGCTCATCACATTTCTTTACCTGTCAGATTAAAAGCCTGGAGCTGGATCCCAACCTGTACCGCATCGGCCAGAGCAAAGTCTTCTTCAGAGCCGGTGTCCTCGCTCACCTGGAGGAGGAGAGAGACATGAAGATCACAGACATCATCATCAGCTTCCAGGCCTGGTGCCGAGGATACGTGGCCCGAAAGTAAGAAGAGACAATCGCCACGTTTCAGCTTTTATTGCTGAGGGCATAAAAACTACTTGTTACTTGTTTCTACTGCAGCTGAATCAAGGAATGTATAATTTAAGGGTATTTCTTGACCTGTTATTGAATGTGATTTTGTAATTTTTCTTCGCAGGGCTTTTGCCAAGAGGCAGCAGCAACTGACTGCAATGAAGGTGATCCAAAGAAACTGCGCCGCTTATCTCAAACTCAGGAACTGGCAGTGGTGGAGGCTCTTCACCAAGGTGAACTTCTACGACATCTCACTCAACATACTGAAGACTGTACCTTTCTTTCATCGTCTTTGACTAATGCCTCTTATTCCCCACACGTTCAGGTGAAGCCTCTGCTGCAGGTCAGCAGGCAGGAGGAGGAGATGCTGGCCAAGGATGACGAGCTGACTAAAGCTAGGGAAAAACATCTGTATGTTGAGGAGCAGCTTATTGAGATGGAGCAGAAACAACACCAGGTAACATGGAATGTAGAATAAAATCCCAGGACTTCAATATAACTTTCACAGATGGATGATAAAGGACTTTACTGCTGATAACTCATCCATCCTTTTACTCTGCTTGCAGCTGAGTGCTGAGAAGACGGCCCTGCAGGAGCAGCTTCAAGCTGAGACGGAGCTCTGTGCCGAGGCTGAGGAGATGAGAGCCCGTCTGGCTGCCAGGAAGCAGGAGCTGGAGGAGATCCTCCATGACCTGGAGGCCCGAGTGGAGGAGGAGGAGGAGCGAGCTTCTCATCTGACAACAGAGAAAAAGAAGATGCAGCAGAATATCTCAGTATGTGGATGAATGGAAATGTGAAACGGTGCATATGCAGACATTGTATAGGTTAGGGTACTAAGTGTTTGATTTGACCCTCAGGACCTGGAGCAGCAGCTGGATGAGGAGGAGGGGGCCAGACAGAAGCTCCAACTGGAGAAGGTCACCTTGGAGTCAAAGATGAAGAAGATTGAGGATGAGGTTATGATTCTAGATGACCAGAACAACAAACTCGTCAAGGTGAAGATTAAACTGATTAGAATGTGATTAGATCTGTTCTTCTAGAGGAGTTGGTGCCTGCTGCAGTTCTCGATCTGAGCCTCTCTGCCCCTGTTTGTGATCACAGGAGAAGAAGTTGATGGAGGAGAGACTCTCTGAATTCACCACCAATCTGGCTGAGGAGGAGGAGAAATCCAAGAGTCTGCAGAAACTCAAGACCAAGCACGAGGCCATGATTACAGACCTGGAGGGTAAGAAGGAACCATGAAGAGGACATGGTGCCACATACATGAGCCATCATAGATCCTAGTGGCACATTTTGCCCTTCCTGTAATTTACCAATTGTTCTTTGTTTCTGTCAGACCGCCTGCGCAGAGAAGAGAAGCAGCGACAGGAAGTGGAGAAGAACCGACGCAAGCTGGACGGAGACTTCACTGAGGTTCAGGACCAGATCTCCGAGCTGCAGGCCCAGATTGCTGAGCTTCGTGCACAACTGGCCAAGAAGGAGGAGGAGCTCCAGGCTGCTCTGGCCAGGTCTGTGCAGACTTCACAGCTCCTTGTTTTGTTATTTGTAATAATAGTTTGTCTTTTGTTAAATAATTGGTTGATAATTGATTTTTATTCCCTGGCTCCTGTTCTTTTTGTAAATGTTTGCTGACCTATTCCTCCCTTCAGGATTGAGGAGGAGGCGGCGCAGAAGAACCTGGCCCAGAAGAAGATTCGCGAGTTGGAGGCTCAGCTCTCTGAACTGCAGGAGGATCTGGAGCTGGAGAGGCAGGCCCGCACCAAGGCAGAGAAACACCGCCGTGACCTGGGAGAGGAGCTCGAGGCCCTCAAGACCGAGCTGGAGGACACTCTGGACTCCACTGCAGCCCAGCAGGAGCTGAGGTAGACAACCGGTTATGGGAGAGCTACAACAATGAGATGTTTCCCCATCGTGCTCCATGGTTTCCAGGAGATTAACCTCTGCTCTGCCTCCTCAGGTCCAAACGTGAAACTGAGGTCACACATCTTAAAAAGACTCTGGACGAAGAGGCCCGAGTCCACGAGCAGCAGCTGGGTGAGATGAGACAGAAACACAGTCAGGCCTTCGATGAGCTCAATGAGCAGCTGGAGCAGGCAAAGAGGGTAATTAAAATCTATTTCAGAGCCTCTGTCCACCCAATGCTTTTCTTTTCTCCGAGTCTTAAATGTTTCTGTCCTTCCCTGCAGAACAAAGTGTCCATGGAGAAGGCCAAGCAGGCCATGGAGTCTGAGAGGAACGAGCTGGTGATCGAGATGCAGACGCTGATGCAGGGTAAAGGAGATTCCGAGCATCGCAGGAAGAAGGCGGAGTCCCAGGTCCAGGAGCTGCTGCTCAAACATTCAGAGAGCGAGAGGCAGAGGCTGGAGCTGGCTGAGAAGCTGTCCAAAGTGCAGGTAGAGACCTGAGACAGAATGATGCCTGTGGATTTATCAATGTTTTAACAGTTGTGGATGTTCAGGGGTTGATTTTGTTGTCTTCTGTCCACAGGCTGAGTACGAAAATGTGAACTGCATGCTGAGCGAGGTGGAGGGCAAATCCATCAAAGCAACCAAAGACTGCTCGGCCGTGGAGTCTCAGCTGCAGGACATCCAGGTACACAGACCTGCACACTGTTTATACCCTGCTGTATTCTCAAAAGTCTAAAAACAAACTGACTCTCCTGCAAAAAGAATACGAGAGCAGAACAAAGGAACCATAGTTGTGAAAACACCTTCGATCAAATGACCTTCTTCTAATAATTTAGCTTTGCATGTCCATGTTTTCAACAGGAAATACTCGCGGAAGAAACCCGCCAGAAGCTCTCCCACAGCACACGCATGCGCCAGCTGGAGGACGAGCAGAACAGCCTGAGAGAACAGCTGGAGGAGGAAGAGGCCGCCAAGAAGACTGTGGAGAAGCAGCTGATGACTGTTCAGGCCCAGGTAAGAACATGAATGGGCTGAGAACTTCACACACCAGTGCCTACTGAAGATTTAAGGAACGCTAGCTACTTCATCCAGGATGTATAAGGAATCCCACCTCTGTCAAACTTTTGAGTGACACCACCTCTTTGCACACAGCTTGCTGAAATGAAGAAGCGGGTGGAGCAGGACGCAGGGTGTCTGGAGTCGGCTGAGGAGGGAAAGAAGAGGATGCAAAGGGAAATGGAAGCAATGAGCCAGCGTCTGGAGGAGAAGTGTGCTGCCTTCGATAAGATGGACAAAACCAAGACGCGTGTCCAGCAGGAGCTTGACGACCTGCTTGTGGACCAAGACCACCTCCGACAGATCGTCTCCAACCTGGAGAAGAAGCAGAAGAAGTTTGACCAGGTCAGATCATCTGTATATATACAGTGTCATAGATTTTAGTAGACATTTTGAGTAATGAACGTATTTAGCTTCTAGATTTGAGTTCTAACCGTTCACCCTGACTCTCTCTAGATGCTGGCAGAGGAGAAGAACATCTCCGCCCGCTTCGCAGAGGAGCGTGACCGAGCTGAGGCGGAGGCCCGTGAGAAGGAGACCCGGGCGCTGGCATTAACTCGTGAACTGGATTCTCTGATGGACACAAAGGAAGAACTGGACCGCAACAACAAACTGCTGCGTGCTGAAATGGAGGACCTGGTTTCTTCTAAGGATGACGTTGGCAAGAGTGTAAGTCTAGGAGATTAGAATGGTGTGTTATACTGTGTATTTGTGCCTATGTGGTCCTCATCACTAATCCTGCTTCCCGTCTTACAGGTCCACGAACTGGAGAAATCCAAACGTACCATGGACCAGCAGCTGGAGGAGATGAGGACTCAGCTGGAGGAGCTGGAGGACGAGCTGCAGGCCACGGAGGACGCCAAGCTGCGTCTGGAGGTCAACATGCAGGCCTTGAAGGCCCAGTACGAGAGGGACCTGGCAGGACGGGACGAGATGGGCGAGGAGAAGAAGAGAGCTCTGGTCAAACAGGTACTGAAGCCACTGTAACGTATGTCAGCTGTTGTCATCTTTGTGGGAAGTGTAGAGCACATGCCTGACCATGAGTTGTGTGCCCTCCAGGTGCGGGAGATGGAGATGGAGCTGGAGGACGAGAGGAAGCAGCGTTCTGCAGCCGTGGCTTCTCGCAAGAAGCTGGAGCTGGACATGAAGGAGCTTGAAGGAGGAATCGACATGGCCAACAAGAACCGGGACGAAGCCCTGAAGCAGCTGAAGAAACTCCAAGTGAGTTGGTTGTTGAGATATCTTCAATAACTCAAATATACTGATTGCAATGACTCGGCTCTTTGATTTATTTCTTTTTTTATTCTCTCTCTCCTCAGGCCCAGATGAAGGATCTTATCCGGGAGCTGGAGGACACTCGCATGTCCCGGGAGGAGATCCTCGCCCAGAGCAAGGAGACCGAGAAGAAGCTGAAGGGCATGGAGGCCGACATGATCCAGATGCAGGAGGTCGGCACGCACACTTCTTCAGCCTCCTTTTCTCGTGTTAACCCTTTTAAGTGAAAGTGATCTGAGCCAAGAACTAAACCAGCTGCTCTGTTGTTCTTGTGCAGGAGTTGGCCTCAGCAGAGCGAGTGAAGAGACAGGCCCAGCAGGAGAGGGATGAGCTGCAGGACGAGATCAACAACCAGGCCACCAAGAAGTAAGACAAACCAAGTTGTTGTTGTTTACCTGTTTGTGTGTATTTGTGATGTACTCAAACCGACCTTTCTTCCATCTCAGTGCTCAGGTTGCAGAGGAGAGGAGGCGGCTGGAGGCTCGTATCGCTCAGCTGGAGGAGGAGCTGGAGGAGGAGCAGTGCAACACCGAGCTGACCAACGACCGGCTGAAGAAAGCAATGCTGCAGGTCTGTAGGCTCCTGTGTGAACTCTACCACTGCAGGTTTCCACGTGACGCTTCCTTCCTGTGTTCAGCCCAGTCTAACCAGTCTCTCCTGTTCAGACTGACCAGATGAGCGTGGAGCTGACCGCCGAGCGCAGCAGCGCTCAGCGGGTGGAGGGCGCTCGCTCTCAGCTGGAGCGTCAGAACAAGGAGCTGAAACTGAAGCTGCAGGAGCTGGAGGGAACCGTCAAGTCCAAGTACAAGGCCAACATGGCCGCTCTGGAAGCCAAGATCGCAGCTCTGGAGGAGCAGCTGGACATGGAGACCAGGTGAGTCTCAGATAGTCACCAGTAAAACAGATCCTGTATTCTCACAAGGAGTCACTCTGACATATTACCCAGGGGCTGGCAGGTGAAGCTGTGGAACTGGCTCAGACATTCATGTTCTCATTAGGAGACTGAAACACTTGATATGATATATTGTGTAAAGACTTGAGCCTGATCGGTGATGTTCTCTTGACCTCAGGGAGAGACAGGGTGCCACCAAACTCGTGAGACGCACAGAGAAGAAACTGAAGGAGGTCATCCTGCAGGTGGACGACGAGAGACGCAACACAGAGCAGCACAAGGACCAGGTCAGAGGCTTCCCTTCATCAGCACCTTCAGCTCTCCTGTAGATCAGTACTTTGTAAAAGCTTGTAAAAGATTGTGTGATGTCATATCTAGAGGCCCAAAGTTATGGGAGACAATTCTGTACGTTAAGTAGGTTTTAAAATGCAAAGTTTAATCTTTAAACGTTCTTTAATCTGTCCAATTGTCAGGTGGACAAGTTGAACTCCCGCATGAAGCAGCTGAAGCGTCAGCTGGAGGAGGCTGAGGAGGAGGCGCAGAGAGCCAACGCCAACCGGAGGAAGCTGCAGCGGGAGCTGGAGGACGCCTCGGAGTCGGCCGACGTCATGAACCGTGAAGTCACCACCCTCAGGAGCAAGCTCAGGTGGGAGGAGGGAACCGTCGAGACTTAACACACACACAGATTGATATTAATCACGACAATATCTCAGGCCACGTGTGTGCTCACTTTTCTTTCTCCTCTCCGGTTCAGGCGTGGCGACCTGCCCTTCACCGTGCGCCGCACCGTGACCCGTGCCGGCTTCGAGAGCGACGAGGAGAGCGAGCCCAAGACCGAGACGCCCGAGCCCAAACCCGAATGAAACTTCCACCACTCTGCTTCTTTAGAACTGCATCGTAAAATAGACAGACCCAAATACCCACGAGCAAACCTTACTGTACCTGCTGAACAGGGAGGAGCGCACACACACAATCATGTGACCGTCTGATCTCTTTACTGTTGACAATCCATGCATTCTTAACACACACACACACACACACACACACACACACACACACACACACACACACACACACACACACACACACACACACACACACACACACACACACACACACACACACACAGACGCCGGTTAACTCGGACAATCACATGCTGACAAACAAGTTATTTTTTTTGGGGCCAAATTCTTTTCTTTTTGCTTCCTTTTTCATTCTCTGGGGAAAAAACAAAAAAAGAAAACAGATATTTTTATAAGGAAACATTCCAGTTGTAATAGTCCTGATCGCGGATCTATTTTTCTAATTGAAGAAAGAGAAAACAAAGAAGTATAAATGAATGAAGACCGATTTACTGGAAGGGGACCAAAGTAATATCTCGAACTATAGAGTTGTATTTTATGCAGAAGTTTTTATAATGGTTAAGAATGGAAGTGCTTCATGTTTATTACGCTCGCGCTCTCGCCTCAGTTTATAATGAAGGTTTATATGCTGAAATGTATTCTATCAATTTAGCTGCAGTTAGCACTTGAGACTATGCTTTGGGCTTAATAATTTGATTCATACATTTCATGTGGAAAATGAAATTTTGAGGCTGATTTCGGGCAATAATTAGAAACTCGTTGAAGTGAAGGCATTTGATTGTGACTGTGCTGAAATATCTTTAATTTTGCACTGACAACTAAAAAAATACACTTTAGCCTCGACATCAGAAACCACTTTGTGTGTTTGATTGAAACGGTGAAGGAAAGACCCACACACACTCTGCCAACACACACTAAAGCCTTAAAAGCAGCAGAATTTCTACTGGGCGCGGTTGTTGGCTTCTATCTGGACAAGCTTTGATTTTTATGTTTATCACTATCAGTGTTTATTCGTTAATGTTCAGGGTTCAGTTTAATTGGGTGGTGGGGTAGTGAAATACTCGCAGCACACAATGTATACTCAGAGCACAGCCTGTGGGGGGGGGGATTCGGGATGTAGGCGTGTACTTTGTTACTGGAGTCAATGTACACTTTACTCTGCCTGGCCGGTGGATGGTGAGACCCCCCCCACAGCTCGTGCCCCGGGCGGCTTTGGGCTCACACTGCTGGGAAGTGAGAGGAACCTGTGGGTTCACGGTTCAAAGGATCAAAGGATCATGTCTTTCGCACTTAAACACAAAGAACATCTTGACAAAAAAACTGCATCTTCTCAATTATGTTGTAACGTTGGTCTGACCGCTCCTCTGAAATGGAAAACATGTGAAATGTTGGTATTATTGCAATTAAAGAGGCTTTCTAAACTGCTTCATGTGCACCCCCCGTGTCTTTATTTCATACAGAGGAGAGAGAGTTATGATGTGATGAAAAGTTCAATAGGTTGTGGTTATGACGCTTCTTCAGCAGAGGGGGGCGCTCAGGAGCCCAATCCAGATGGAACCAGTATGGCACGATCAGGTTCTAACTGGATCCACCAGGGTGAGATACGGTAAACAAGGAGGAAACTTGTGAGAGCTCTTTGGTGCTGTCTCGTTTCTGTTCTGAACTCATATCGATATGAGGACTCTGACATAGTGGAAGTATTTGAGAAGCTGTAAGTAGTATTTATATACATCTACTATATAACCATATGTGTTTCAAATGTATGTTCTCCTGGTTCTATGAAGCAGTAAGTACATTTACAAAAATACCTTTACTTCACTGTTTGACATCTATAGCTGCATTTTCGATAATGGTAATAAGTATGTTTTAAAGGAGATTTAAAGTCTTATTCTGTAAATGAACAATACAACAGCTTGTAAATAATTGTAATATTTATTTCTTCACCTTGAGCTACAACATTTAGATGCTGCTCACACATTAAATCTTCATTAGTAGTGATTCAATGGTATACAACTATATATAAGCATGATTTAAATGGTAAGGTTTGGGTTTTTTATTCTTCATTACTGAGTTATATTAAATTAGAAATTAACTTAATGTTTTACACGTGTCATTGAGTCTTTGTGTAATGTTTAGATGAGGTTTTAATTTACCACAAACATTTGTTTTACCTTAACTGAGAGGGTTTGGAGTACATGTTGGACCAACATAGTATTTGTAACATCAAGTAGTTATAATGTACTGCATAATAAAAAAACTGTTTCCACACACTGTATTTAAATAAATATTTGCCATATACTGTCTGTTTAAAGACGTAGTCCCCATACACTGTATATAACTGTTTGCCAGCCACAGACTGTATATATATATATATGTATAAAGTACTTGAAATGAATGTACTTAATGCAGACTGTTAATAAAAAATAGTATGCTGTGTAGTACATATATATTTATAAAGTAGTTCCAATACACAGTATGCAGAATAGTATTCCCTAATATTAACGTCAGGGTCAGAGCGCTAGTCAGCCAATCAGAGCCGTGTGTGGGCGGGGCTATGCCTCACTAACCAGGAAGCGGCAGGTTGAAGTTACCAAACAGAGAGAAACCGGTTGAGGGTGAGGGCGGAAGTGACAGAACAGCTGAGCTTCATGTTCCTGTTTCTTTCAGCTTCACCCTCAGGATCCGACGATAAGAGACTTTCACTCATCGGATCTACCGACGGAGAGGAAACACAACATCCAGGTGAGTCCATCTGACCCGGGTTAAAGCGAGCAACACACCCGGGTTAAAGCGAGCATCACACCCGGGATACAGCGTGCAGCACACCCGGGATACAGCGCGCAACACACCCGGGATACAGCGTACTACACACCCGGGATACAGCGTGCTACACACCCGGGATACAGCGTGCATCACACCCGGGATACAGCGTGCATCACACCCGGGATACAGCTTACTGCACACCGGGATACAGCATGCTACACAGATGGAAACAGATTCACTTCCCGGATCAATGATCTTTACTGATCCTATAAAACACTAAAAGCTTGTAAAACACGTCACCACTTGCATAACCTTAATCTGACTTTACAATATATCCATATCTAACCCTAATCTTAACTTTACAATCACCCTACGTCATGCAAGTTTTAAAACATTATCTAACAGCTCCAGGTCCCCACAACATGATTACACTACACACACACACATGATCCATGTTCAGACTCACATGACAAACACCTGATCACTGTTGGTACTGAGCTGGATGATCTATGGTTGGTTAACGAGGAGCTGTGTGTCGTGTCAGGTGGTCGCTAATAGGAAGCACAGTTTCAGTCTGGTGCTCTGTATTAAGTGTGTGTGTCTGTGTGTGGGTGTGGGTGTGTGTGTGTTTTATCAGCAGCCCGACACAGACTGTGCTCCTCGTCTGAAGCAGATTCTCTGTGGGACTGATCAGGGAACAGCAGAGGACAAACAGAGTTGGATCTAACGAAGCTTTGTCCTGAAGAAGCATGGAGCTGTCACTGGTAAGTTTTATAATCAGGATATACACCTACTGCAGTATTATTCACTTTAACAGTAGTATGTCATATTTTTGTGTGTATTACTGAGACAAACTTTCTTCGGGAAAGTCTTTCTCATCTAATAACGATGCACTGGTTTGTTTACCTGATATAAATCATTCTAAATGATAAATCGTCTGATTCCAGGTAGACATGTTTCTAACCTTCACCCTCTGTTCTCTGATGACAGTGTAGGATACTTCATGTCTCCTCTCTCCTTGTCTCCTTCCCTCCTCAGGCTCACCCGGCCCTCAAAGCCTTCATGTGCGGCTCCGTCAGCGGGACCTGCTCCACGCTGCTGTTCCAGCCTCTCGACCTGATCAAGACCCGTCTGCAGACGCTGCAGGGCGGCGTGCAGCCCGGGTGAGTCAGCACACACTTTCACACTCACACAATTTCACACACACACACACACACACACACTCACACACACTTATCAGTACTGACTGGCATAACCTGACCTCTATAACCTGCTTTATTGACTGGACGAACATCTCATATCACAGCTGCAGCACCTGGGCTCCACATGAAAGCAGAAGCCATTTTTTAGCTTCGATCTCCTTCATGTCCTTCATGTTCCTCATGTTCCTCATGTTCCTCCTCCAGGTCGGGCAGGGTGGGGATGGTGACGGTGCTTCTGAGCGTGGTGCGGACAGAGAGGCTGCTGGGACTGTGGAAAGGAATCTCCCCGGTTAGATCCAGTCACTCACACCCACACATGTTCTCCTTCTCACTCTCATGATGATGTTCTGGATTGTCCCTGTTCTCACTCTGCTCTCTCCTGCATGTCACCTTCCAGTCGTTTGTTCGCACCATCCCGGGCGTGGGGATCTACTTCAGCACCTTCTACTCTCTGAAGCAGCACTTCGTCCAGGACGGCAGCCCGGGGCCCACGCAGGCCATGCTGCTGGGGGGCGGGGCCCGGGCGGTGGCGGGGGTCTTCATGCTGCCGGTCACTGTCATCAAGACACGATTTGAAGTAAGCGATGGTGAACGATTGTGTGTAAAACTAGACTCTATACAAGTGTGTTTCTAATGGTGTGTGTGTGTGTGTGTGTGTGTGTGTGTGTTTCAGTGTGGCAGGTACGGGTACAGCAGTGTGGTGGGGGCTCTGCGCAGTGTGTGTCAGACGGAGGGTCCTGCCTCTCTGTTCTCGGGCCTCATGGCGACTCTCCTCAGGGACGTTCCCTTCTCTGGTATCTACGTCATGTTCTACAGCCAGGCCAAGGCCTCGCTGCCAACAGGTACCTCAGGTCTCACAGAGAAATATGACTTTTAACATTTACATATTATATTCTAACACAAGCTGTATTCCTTCAAGAAATCAGCACGTCTCCGTCGGCCCACCTCGCGAACTTCAGCTGTGGGATCCTGGCGGGCGTGTTGGCCTCCCTGATCACTCAGCCTGCCGACGTGGTGAAGACCCAGGTGCAAGTGAACCCACAGCTGAGGACGGCTGAGGCTGTGAGATGCATCTACATGGTAACTGGGTCCCTCCTCTCTTGTCTGTTAGTTCTCCTGGACATCCAGCTGAGCAGCACGTAGCTGGGTTATTCATTTAAAGGTCTGACCTCCGTCTTTGTCCGTTCTTTAAGGAACATGGCGTCCAGGGCTTCTTCAGGGGGGCGGTTCCTCGGTCACTGAGGAGGACCATGGTGGCCGCCATGGCGTGGACGGTGTATGAGAAGATGATGGCTCACGTCGGGCTGAAGTCCTGAAGGGGAACGTGGACGAGTGAAGAGAAAGAAGAGAATCAAGTCAAGTCGCTGTGTGAAGATGATGAAGGTGTGGAGAGGAAGGATCTGAATGGAGATGCTGACTCGTCAGAATGAGCGACGTGCACGTTGCCACAGAGCTGTGGAGATTTAGATATGAAGTGTGTCGCTGTGCTGTGGCTGAAGTTCAGGAATCCAACTTCCTGTCTGTGCAAAGTAACTCTGGAGAAGCTAATAGTGACACTGATTATATTTTAAATCGCCCAACAAGTTTTTAAATCTCAGTGAGCGTTTGGACTCCGTCATTAAGTTCTGGAAATGCAGTGGAACTCTCCTGAATCTGTTGATTTCAAAAAGACGTCAGTGATCAGGCTGAGATGTCTGTGATGCACTTTAACCTTGTCAGTCTTACACCTGGAGAGACTCGTAAATGCCTTTCTAATAACACAGTGTAATTGATGTTCTTATATTTTTGTTTTAAAATTATATATGTGCTTCTAACCTGCCTTAAATTACAACATGTTTTGTTTTTTGCTTTGGTGAAAATATTTTATCGTTAAAACAAACGGGACTCAGTCAGTGTGTTGAATGACTCAGCATCTGAAGAGATGAGATGAAAACATGCTGCTGTCAGAACGTAAAGGCCAAAGACTCGTCACTGTGGAGCAGAGATAAGCAGCGGGGGGGGGGTGACCAGGTATCAAGGGGCAGGCTAAAGTTAGAACTTAAAGTATGTCTTGTGTCTATCTGCTGGAAACAATTAATTATTGATTGATGACCAGAAAATTTAATAAAATCTAAGTTTACTAAACTTTTTAAATGAACTATGGCTGTTTTTTTATTTATGGTGTCCTGTTCTTTACCCTCCAACTTTCCCAGAAAACCTCATGTCAGTCCTTCATGTGACAGATGGCGTGCTCCTCTTCTTCTCTGACCTTATTTGTAACGATAGTCGCCTCTAGCGTCCTCAACTTTCACCAAAACCCAGAGTTCGTCAGCCACGTAGTTTATGTGAAGGTGTAAAGTGTCCTAGCATGTTTACAGGAAGAAAGTAAAGTTTGTTTGTAATCGTACTTTTCACAGAGACGACTCACAAAGTGCTTTAAAGGCCTGACAGGTTTATAATAGAGTTACACAATACCAATATAAAAACAAACACAAACCACCTCAAAACCTGTTTAAACACTTTATATCCTACACAAGTTTCTGCTTGTTGTGTAATTGTGTCAACATGAAGATCACTGTGCCTGGAACTCTTTATCTCGAACAAATAAAGTCGCTCCACAGGTCACTCTCCACTGAGGCGTCTCCACTGGGTCTTAATATGGTCTTTCCATCTTCTCCTCTGTCTTAATAAGGGATTCACACATCCGACCTCTGGTTACCTCTGTGTGGACTGGGTCCGCCCACCTTCAGGGCTGCACCAATCAGAGATAACCTTACGACACCTGAGGATTGTGGGTAGTGTAGTTCTTCTCCTGGACTTTTCAAATTAAATATTTTTCTTTCAAAGGTTCCACTTGTGTTGATACAGAGTCAATTAATAAATAATATTGACTATTATTCAAGAAGCGTAAACAAGTTCAATAAAAAAGAGGTTTAATGGCATCTTTGTAAGTTGTATATTAGGTTGTGTAGTACCATTGATCTAGTATTTATCTCCCCTCTGTTGATGTGGGGGCTTCACTGTTAAGTAATTACTAAAAACTAAATTATAAATACAGAATAAGGACATGAGATACCACAGATTTCACCACTTCAATGTTGTTTGTACACAAATGTATAGAAATGCCAAAGAGCATATTTTCTTTTCAGATGATCGAGGTTGTTTTGATGAAAACACTTTATCCTAAGTTTCCTGATTGAAGATGAAACTCTCAGATCTTCGTATTTAAAGAAACAACCGGATTTATCTATGATTTTAAATAAATCAATTTAATTTTGAGCTCTACTAAAGCGCGCGGGAGACAGCACCACCCTGTGGCCACGTTGCAAACAAACGTCATCTCCGTTTCCGGATAACCAACCAATCACAAGCCTGGAAATGTACAATATATAGGACGTAATTTCCTCTCTGCGCCCTCTTTTCACCGTGCGGTCAGATCTCCATACGGCGTTGTCTCCTGGTGAGTGTTAACTCGTTGATTTAAACTGATTAAACCGGTGAAATCCGCACAGAGACGCGTTGTGGTGACGAGTTGTTGTGTTAACTCACAGCAGGTTGTTACCAATCCTCCGGGTTGTGTCTTTAAAGTCACTAAATATCGTTGAAAAGACGATGCTAATCTCCATGCTAACACGCTAGCTGCTGACACGCGCTCCTCCCGCTGCTGTCCCTCTTGTGCCTGACCATAAATACTTAGGAAACCGTGTATTCGGAGTTGAACTCTATTTTAAAAACTACTGGACACTTTTAAAAATATGAAATATGATGCGAAGTCGGTTAAAAGTAGTGTCAGACCATTTAGTTACCGGGAGCCTGTGATAGTTGTGCCTTACTGAACCGGTGTCCATTTTAATAAGTGATTCTCTATCAGAAAACGATTAAACGAGAGCGCTCAAGGCATTTCAAATTTAAAACATACAATCTAATAGTAAAACACTTGACATTTAAGAACATTATTTTTGACACGTGCTCTGTAAAACGTCACCATACATGCAAATACTGAGACAATAGAAGTGTTTCCATGGGACCCATTAAAGAGGTGAACCTGCTGTAGTTCGATGCTTTAGAAAGTTAAATCACAACTTAACAAAGCAGAGGCTGAGATGGTCTGCACCTGAATGCATGGGCCTTCTCTGAAGTTCATCTAAACTGCTAAAATAACTGACTCCACACTGGAAGGCCTTCATCCCAGTCTCATCAATTTAAGGTTTAATGACAATCCAGAAGCTGATTTTCTGACGGATCCCCTATGTTTTCTTTTCCCAGCTTCCCAATAAGCTCGTAACTCAGGGAAAGTGGTCACGATGTCCGGAGGTCTAGATGTCCTTCAAATGAAGGAGGAGGATGTGCTGAAGTTCCTGGCGGCAGGAACCCACCTGGGAGGAACCAACTTGGACTTCCAGATGGACCAGTACGTCTATAAGAGAAAAAGCGACGGTGAGCCCTCTCACTGTGAAGTTAGTCCCTGTGCTTGAGATGTAGAATAATCAAGACTCATTTCTGTTTGAATCTCCAGGTGTGTACATCATCAACCTAAAGAAGACCTGGGAGAAGCTTCTGCTGGCAGCCAGGGCCATTGTTGCCATTGAGAACCCAGCTGATGTGTGCGTCATCTCCTCCAGGAACACCGGACAGGTAACCAGCAACACTAAAGGAAGTTCTGTACATTGACTTGTATACGCACACTTTTAAAACCTGGCACCGCTGTCGGTGTTACGGCGTCGGATGTGTGCAAAAGTAATTTGGCCGGGTTTTCGCTAACACCATTAGGACGGCTGTCCCATGACTGGAGTTTGATAGTGACCTGAGCCACAGTTCAACCTGTTGAAGATAAAGTAACTGTTGTAATTCAGCTGAGATTTTGAATATAACTTGTTTTCCCTCTGCCCACTTCAGAGAGCTGTGCTGAAGTTCGCCTCTGCCACCGGAGCCACCACCTTCCACGGTCGTTTCACCCCCGGTACCTTCACCAATCAGATCCAGGCAGCTTTCAGAGAGCCCCGTCTCCTGCTTGTGACCGACCCTCGTGCTGACCATCAGCCCCTGACTGAGGCGTCCTACGTCAACATTCCCACCATCGCCCTGTGCAACACCGACTCCCCACTGAGATACGTGGATATCTCCATCCCATGTAACAACAAGGTGAGGACCATCATCTCCTGACGTGTCTCCTCACACTTTGCACACCGTTAGAGCCCGGTACTGTCCTGTCTGTGCAGTGTTGGGTGTAGGATGTGTGCTAAATGAACGTGCTTGACCTCTAGCCACTCCTTTCCGCACCACTTGGAGGGAAATGGTTGGAGATCTTGCCACAATCTGTACTATATACATTATGTACTTGGTGAATATGATGCAGTGGTGGCTGCTGGATGTTTGAATCTGTTGTTCAAGACTAAAGTGTAATTGTGTAACAGGGTCACCACTCTGTGGGTTTGATGTGGTGGATGTTGTCCAGAGAGGTTCTCAGGATGAGGGGCACCATCTCCAGGGAGCACCCATGGGAGGTCATGCCTGATCTGTACTTCTACAGAGATCCTGAAGAGGTGAGACATAGTTTACAGCAGCTTAATGTTGCCTTGTATACATTGCACGTTTCTGATTGCCTGCTGTAACGCACCATGTTATCTCTGCAGATCGAGAAGGAGGAGCAGGCTGCGGCTGAGAAGGCTGTTGGAAAGGAGGAGTTCCAGGGAGAGTGGAGCGCCCCTGCTGCTGAGTTCACTCAGCCGGAGGTCGCTGACTGGTCCGAGGGCGTTGCTGTGCCATCTGTGCCCATCCAGCAGTTCCCAGCCCGTAAGTTCCCTTGACAACGCTTATCTAAACTTTTAAATGCTGCATGTAGTAGGTCTCTGACGTGGCCCTGAACGCATCATTAAAACCTTTCTTTTCTCTCTAGCGACTGCAGCTGCAGCCGCTGCTGCGCCGGTCAAGCCTGCGGAACCTTTCCCAGCTGAGCGTAAGTGAAGTCCTGAATTATGTAAACAATAATACTGTTAAATAGAAATATATAAACTTCTTCTTGATGCTAAACTTTGTGTTTTTCTTTCCTGCAGAGGACTGGAGCAACCAGCCTGCCACTGAGGACTGGTCCGCAGCTCCCACTGCCCAGGCATCTGACTGGGGTGGTGCCCCCGCTGACTGGTCTTAGAGCAATGACTCTGGCAACAATAAAAACTGTTGTTTACTCTGACTGTTATTTGGTTGTTTCATTTAATATTTACTGAAGGTCTGAATTGCATCCAACATGAGATGAGCCTTCATTTGTCCCACTGAGGAACTTTTCCAGTAACTTCTGCAAAGGATGGCAAAAAATACGCCAATAAAAGTAGCACAATCAAAGGAATATAAACTGAGGCAAACGGAAATGCTGTCTACAATATTTTGCGTGTATAAATGTAATTTACGCTGGCAAATGGCTTGACATCAGATTTAGCAAAATAATGAATCTGGCTTAACTCCTGAAGTCTGCACTTTCCATGGCATTACTGTGTAAGATGTGAACAAATGACAATCTGGTCCTCAGGTCAATAACTTTTTGCACTGACGTAGCTGCAATATTGTAATTGCATAAAACCCTTAAGATTGATGTAAATTAAGATGGACACAATCGGCATATCCTGCAGAACAGTAAGTTTCTGAAATTTGCTGGGATTTTGGTTTTAGGGTAGATGATTTGATAATTTCAGGTAAAAAATGTTTTTTTACAGAAAGTAAGATTCTAATGTTGAAGTTGTAGCCTGAACTGACAATTAATTACATGTCAATACACTAAACGATTAAAGGGACACTTTTATGAAGGTCAACTTCCTGTAACTGAAGCCAGATAAATAAATATGACAAGAAGTTCTAAATTGCTTGATCAACCTCTAGGAAATTAAAAGGAGAACTCGCTGATTTTAATACAAGACAAATTACCCTCCACTGGTCAGAAATTGTATCTTTTATTTTTTTACAATTATAATTCCACGGCTCCATATCCCCATGCAATTTCATTGAATTTAAAAGGCGATGAGAATAAAATAGAGATTATATTAGACTTGACAAACTTTACTGATCCCAGCCGGGGAATTTTCCTTGTTACAGCAGCACAGGTGGAATAAATTAAACAAGAGAACATCTAAAAATAGAGTTAAATACTAAATAAAGATACAGAGAACACATGTATGTTTATTAATGAGTATGTATTAATGTGTTTGTATTACTAGTGTATATGAATGAGTGTGTACTATTGATATTGATGTGTATTATTAATATATGATTGATAGTAACTGATAGTAACTGATAGTAACTGACTTTGTGGTTATTTCTTCACACTGAGCACGCGCCTCGTCCCGCTCGCGCAGAACAATCGTCTCCTCCACGTTCGCGCGTGTGTGTCAGGTGGGCGTGTTCCGGCCCCGTGATTGGTCGGCGGCTCTTCTCTTTCCTCCCCGGCTTCCGCTTTCTCTTCACGCGCACGCCCTGCCTGTGAATAATGATAATAATGATCAAGATGGCTACTGAAGACTCCCAGCGGTAGCGACCCACAGATTTCATGGAAGCTCATCAAACTCCGATCGGTCAGAGTTCGAGTCCCTCGTAGGGGACGGGGCCGCCGCGGGGATCGAACTTTATGGATTAGACGGGGCCGGGCGGAGATCCACGCGCCTGTGTTGTCTGCTCGCTCCGGGGACGTTAGCTAGCTTCGCCGCTAGCTTCTTGTACTTGTCGACCAGCTCCGGGATCAGCTCCGCGGCTCCGGTGAGCGGCGCCCTCCCGTTTCCCGTGGCCGGTCGTCGGGATGGCGGAGCCCAGGAAAGTTCCGTTCGTCACCATCTCGTCCTTCGGCGCCGCGCCCGCCGCCACGACCCCGGAGTCCGGGAAGAAGCGCCGCCGCGAAGATGAGGCCGTCGAGTGCACTTCGGGGAAAGATGGAGGTGGAAGTGCGGCGGCGGGGTCAGGAGGTGGCGGAGGTCCGTTCGGGAACGACCAGGGAGCCGACGCCGAGGCCGCGGAGGCGAAGCCGACCGTGCGCCTCCACCTCCCGCTGACCGAGCCCAACGAGCGGGGCTCCGCGGAGTTCAACTACGGGGAGTTGGTCAACCCCTCCGCTTCTCAGGTTAGCGCACACAGCAGACACCTCGACCCGGGCAGGAGGGGCCTAGTGCCGGCTTCAGCTCCGGATAGGCACCGGTGGAGAGATGTCAGTTACACGACTGTTCACAAGCAAACATCTGTTATCAGAGTTTATTTATCATCTCTGCAGCTCATCCAGATGTTTGTCACCGGAAGTTCACTCGGTTTCTACAACTTAACAAAGAAAAACAAATAAATAAAACAAAGACAGAAACTGACGTTCAGGCCGAAGGCGGAACAGCAGCAACAACATCCGGCTCATCACCGTGTTGACTCGAGCACATGTTAGAAACTCTTCTTCATTTTATCTGTGCTAATAAAAACAGACATGATCTCAGGGAAGTTTACACAGTGAGGTCGAGAGCTTATAAAACTACATGTGCATCGACCGGTGGGTGGGTCAGAAGAAGAAGCGAGAGAGAGACCAGTAACCGTCATATCTAAGTTCTCTGAGGCTGGATGGTTTTAAGAAAACAATGACAAGAGTGATATTTGTATATGCAACGATGTAATTCATGATAATAATGAAGGATAATTGTTCTGGATCCTGAAGCTTGATGAAACTTGCAGAGCGAGCGAGCGAAAGAACAAACCAACCAACCTGTGATGATATAAACTCTATTTACTGCATCACATCATCACTATTACAAAGTCGTCCTTCTGATATTATAAATACAAACTAAACACTTCCATGAATTCATCTCCAGCAGATTAGATTATACTGTTTTTGCACTTCTGCAGATCTTCCAAAAAACACAATACATAAAATTGCTACAGTGCCGTAAAGACTTGACTTTAAAGTATAACTGCTTGTTAACAAGTCTCTAAATATAGTTTAATAAAAAGTTGGAGTACCTAGTATGAGTAAAAGTACCTCTGTGAGTCCAGAGCTGCTCTGTTGTCGTGTGGAAGGCACTTTGTGAACGTTCCTGCAAACCACAGAGTTGATCTATTTATGTCAGAGGGGAAAAACACACAGGACAACTCAACACAATGAGTTTAAAATATAACCCTTTACATTGAATCCGTTAAATCTGAGTTTAACCCCTTTTACAAATGTAACTATATCTGATGAGAAGTGACTCTGTTCTATTTTCTGTCACTTCTGTAATTGTGAAGCACTGAGTCATAATTCCCCAACTTCTTGAAAGGTGCAGTTTGTGTTTCCATCCTGATCCGAGGTCTTTCTTCTCACCAGGTAAAGCTCGCAGCTTCAGTAGCCCCTAAAGGACTCACCCCCCCCCTGGACCCCAACGACCCCTTCGCTGACGACGAGAAGGAGAGACGGCAGGTGGAGGCCATGGCCAAGAAGTTCGAGAGCAAATATGTAAGTGTTGTGATCTCCGGATGCTTGAGTATGTTGTTCTGGCTGCGACGGCTCTACACCCGAGGAGGATGTCCGATATATATATATATATATATATATATATATATATATATATATATATATATATATATATATATATATATATATATATATATATATATATATTTAAAGGTGTTTGATCCCTGTGTTTTCCGTCTGTCTGTAGGGTGGCCCCGTTAAGAAAAAGAAAAAGGACAGACTGCAAGATCTCATTGATATCGGATATGGCTACGATGACACTGATCCCTTCATAGACAATTCAGAGGCTGTGAGTTACAACAATTTAAAAGCGCACACATCAGTTTAACAGTGAGCAAGCTATGAAACATATTCTCCAACATCTGTGCCTTTTTTATTCTTATCATAATAAGTTCTGAGGAGCTGTACTTTTCTGTTTTGTGCTGAGAATATCGTCAACAAGGATCAAGAGTAGCTTCGTCCACACGTTGTTGATCTGACCAGCATTTCTCTTTTCATAAAATCACATGACGTGCCCTGAGTTATTGAAGACGACTAACGCCACTTGTCCTTCTCTGTTGACCTCAGTACGATGAGCTGGTTCCTGCTTCTCTCACCACGAAGCACGGAGGCTTCTACATCAACACAGGCACCCTGCAGTTCAGAGCAGCCTCGGACTCCGAGGGAGAGAACGCAGGCAAAGAGGACAATCCCTTCAAGGTAGCTTCTTGCTTCTCTACTACTACAACTAGAGCGACACTGTTTTATTTAAGATCCTTCATATATACCCTAAGAAATGGTGAAAATGTGAAAAAATAAGTGAAATTCTGGAAATCCTTATCTGGAGTTGATTTTCAGTAGTAATAACTTTGTTTATTTGTCTTTTTCACTCATATTTGTAGAAGATGAAAGATGGTGAAGAGCGCGTGATTAAGAAACGGCGGAAAAAGCCGGATGGAATTCTGGAGGAAAAGAAACCCAGGAAGATTAAAGTACCAAAGTCTGGGTGAGTTTTTAACTCTGTGTTTAATTGATATTTTCTTTGTATAGAGTTTTGTACGTTTTTCATTTCCACTTAAGAAATCTGTGTCGTATTAATTAATAATTCTAATAACTGTGCGTTAGTAAGGACTGAAACACGGAGTTCACTAACTGGACGTCAGATGTGTGGTGGTTTCTCATCATCACATTCTAATGACAGTTCAGGACCTAATCACGACTCAGTCCTGTGGTTAAATGTCTCTTCTTCTTCGTGTTTCTTCTGTTCTTGCAGCGTTGGGTCCCTGAATGTCCATCGTCCAGAGAAGAAGAAGAGGAAGAAGCTGATGAAGGACTCGATCCATCTGGCCAACATGCTGCGTCGCTTCTCCAGGGAGAAGGAGGAGATGCGTAAGAAGAATGTATCAGGTCCCAGTCTGCCACGACCCAACGCCAAAGTGCCCACCGCCAACAGTGCACTCCTCAACGCCCACCCCAAGGCCGCTGGCGGCAACGACTGCACCATCACCGACCTGAGCGCGGACCCGTCTGTGATGTCACTGCTGGGCTCGACCAATAACGACATCCTGCAGGACATGATGGGGGACCTGGACTTTGCGATGCTGGACTCCCCTCAGCCGTCCAGCCCGGCGCAGGGGGAGAACGGCTCCTTCGGGACGGGACACAAAGCAGGAGGCAGCAGAGTGTCGCAGGTTAACATGATGACTCCTCCCCCTCCTCTGCCCAATGGACTCCCAGGCCCGCTCACCAAGAGGATCGACGACCTGAGATCGGTGAGGACTTCATCATTAGAACCAAATCACACGTACACGAGTGTGAAGCTGGTCAGAGTTTGAATGTTTTAGAGGAAACCGATTTGATAAGCTTTGTGTATGTGTGACCGTGGCCTCATTGTGCATCTCATCTATCAATCCAGTATAATGTGTGTAGCTGTAGAAGTGTGTGATGGTAACATTCAGCTCTTGTCTCAGGCGTCGCGTCTGTTCGATGAGGAGGGCAGGAAGAAGTTCTTCACGTTGGACATGAACAACATCCTGCTGGAGTGAGTAGCTTCAACATTTACACACACGCAGCAATCAACAACCATCAACGTGTGTAGATCTCACCGTGTGTGTGTGTGTGTGTTTGTGTGTGTCAGTATTGAGTTGCAGGTTCAGGAGCAGCCTGCGGAGGTGCGTGCAGCGGTCTACTCTCACCTCGAGGCCTTTGTGCCCTGCAATAAAGAAGCTCTGCTCAAACGCCTTAAGAAGCTCAGCCTCAACATACAGGTGAGGGGGAGAGATCATCATTTATACTGTTGTTTTATTATTATTACACATAAGGACACAAATCAGTGTTACTCTAAGACAGAAGCAGGAGTGAGAGTGTGAGTTGTTGAGCTCTACAAGCTCTCAAGTAGCTCTCAAGTAGAGCTTGTGTCTTCTGGCTTTGTGTCTGTTATCTGATTCTATATTTAGCAGTACAGTATTCCCCCTCTGCCTGGTGTGGTGTGTGTGTGTGTGTGTGTGAGAGAGACTTCTGACTGTGCTCATCCCTGTCGCCCAGGATGACCAGCTCCGCACGCCCCTGCTGAAGCTGAAGCTGGCCGTGTGCAGCTCGATGCCGGAGCAGATCGCTCGGTACAACATGGACTGTATCGCTAAGGTGGCAAAGTAAGAACACGTCTCCAGTGGCTCCTGATGTGAACACGGCTCTGTGTGTCGGCCTCTCCACACGTTTCAGTCCACCTGGTCTCTAAAAGGGATTTGACGTGTGATGTTCTGTTGATGTGTTCGCAGGCAGCAGTCGGGGGAGGCAGAGAAGAACGGCTCCGAGGACGATGACGAGGAGAAACCAGGGAAGAGGGTGATGGGACCTCGGAAGAAGTTCATCTGGGACGACAAACTCAGGTCAGTGTCACCCTCTTGTTGTTGTTGTGGTGGTGGTTAGCCCCCAGCTAACTGTCCACTAACGTTACGTAACATTTATTATTATTTTAGATATTATACAAGTGTCCATAAATGTACATAACGGTCAGAATCACCTCATGATGCTTGTTTGTCCTCCAGGTTACTGCTGTGCAACCTGGTGCGGGTGAAGCTGGGCTGCTTCGAGCTGGAGGGGAAGAACACGCTGTCTCTGGAGGATTACCTCCGAGCCTTCATGGAGACGGAGGTGAAGCTGCTCTGGCCCAAGGGCTGGATGCAGGCCAGGATGCTGTTCAAAGAGAGCATCATGGCTCATGGTCACCTCACAGGCTACACGTGAGTCAGGCAGACGCATCTCGTATCTCATGACTGACTCTGGATCTGTGGCTTGTTCTCACTTCTGTTGTCTTTTCACTCCAGAGCAAAGAGGAAGATGGTCACGACTCCCAGGGCCAAGCCGAAGGTGGGACTGTTTCCTGTGATCTGGTTGGTTTGATGAGCAGTCGGGTCACGACTTGGTGTTAATGTTATGTTTGTGTTTTCTTTGAACCCAGGAGGCGGCTTGGCTTCGGGCCACGCCCTCAGCGGGCGCCACGCCCTCACCCCAGGTTGCCAAGCGACCACCTCAGTCCCCGTCCGAGCCCATCTGTCTGGATGATGATCTGACCACGCCCTCCCTGGACTCCATCTCCCAGGCCCTCGCCATCCTCGGCAACGCCGCCAAGGGCCTGGCCCAGGGGGACAGCCCCCCCTCCCCCGACGGACCCAGGACCGTTGCCAACCCCATCTCCCTCCACACCTCACCACTCCTTCAGCATCAGCAGCAGAAGAAGAACACTGTCAGCACGCCCAGCTCCGGTGCACCTCACTACATCTCTACCTCTTCGTGTTCCTCCAGCCCTCTGTCTCGTCTTCCCTCCATCACGTCCTCCCCTCTGCCCTCCGTGAGGGTGGATGGGATGGCGGTCGTCAAGGCCATCGCACAGGCTCAGGCTCAGGCTCAGGCTCAGGCACAGGCGCACAGACACTCAGTTTTGAACACTCCACGACCTTTGGGTGCAGCAAAAACCATCATGTCCGCCTCGCCGTCGCAGCTGAAGCCACGCCCCCCACCCACTGCATCTCCACTCGTGGCCCCGGGATCTAAGTCGGGGGTCTCCACTTCCCCCCTCCGGCCTCCTCAAAGGCAGCAATAATAAATCCAGCAGTGGTGACACTCTAATCCTCACATCGCCTCAGTCCCGACCACACAACCTGTCCTCGTCCACGATCATCAAAACCTATCAGGGGCCTCGAGTCGCCCACACCCTGCAGAGTAAATCCTCCCCCTCCCCCGCCCTCTCCCAGACGCTCTCTGGAGCTCAGCCCCAGCCACAGTCTAACTTCATCACCCCCATGCACGCCACGCTCACCAAATCCACACACAGCAGCATCCCACCCATCGTCAAGCTCACCCCCCGCACCCCCATCCCCATCGTCGCCACCTCAGTCTCCCCCTCCATCTCTCAGAACCCCAGGTCTCAGGCAACCCCCACCATACGCCAGTACTCCCCCCCAAACCGCAGCAGGGTTCCGCCCGCAGTTCTCAGGTGTCAAAGGAGGAGTGACCAAGCCGGGGCAAGTCAGCTACACTCCTCCAGGCGGCCAGAAGACCCCCAACCACAGCACCAACAACATCAGCCTTATTAACGTGTCGTCCATAAGCAAACATTCAGGGTCCAGTGCCTCCCCCACCTTGGTCTCCGTCAACCTGGGCCAGCGTCAGAGGCTCGGGGGGGGTGACGCCTCAGGGGGCCAAGTCGGTGGCGTCTGTTTCATCGACGTCCATCTCCTCTCAGCTGCCACAGGTTGGTAGCGTCCAGATCATTTATTATTTAGCACGATAACACAGTAATATGATCATTCACCAGGTTTATAAGAATCTCCAGAAGAAAAACCTTTATTCAAAATGTTAGTTTGAGTTCAGGAGCTCAGGAAACATCTTTACTGGTGGGTTTTTGATTCAGTTCCAGACGAGTCAGCGTTTCTCTGTAAATACAACAGAGTATTAACTAATTAATAACTGTGTTAATCAATATTCATGAGCACACTGGAGCGTAGCTGCAGCTGCTTTAGAACATGGACTCTGTAAAACGAGGTCCAGACTTTCACCAGAGTTTCTCTCTGATGTCCGAGTTTGTGAAGTTTGAGACTTTCATTTCTATTTAAGACGAATCTGTTTCTCAAATAGTTTAACAAAAGAAAATCAAGAAGCAATTACTTTGCTAATTTAATTCTCCTTTCAACTGAAAGTGTTAAACATTCACTCGTTTTCCTTGGTGATAATTTTTCAGTTGTAATGTCATCTACTTTGGGTTTTAAACTTATCACTTAATCAAGAACAAATCTACATTATTACAGGTTAAACTCTACAACTGTGTTAATCTTAATGAATCAGTAGTTATACCTCCTAGTAGTAGAAAACATATCTATTATTATTTGATTAAACAGTAGAAATTACAGAAGCTCCGGAGGAAACGACTTTCATTTTGCATTAGGACTCGTACGATCTGCATGTGTTCTTGTCCAGGTCTCCACAGCAGGAGCCGGCGGTCTGCTCAACTCGGCCTCGTCTCTCACCCTGGGGTACGGGATGCTGGGGGGGCTGGTGCCCGTGTCCCTGCCCTTCCAGTTCCCCCCGCTGCTAAACATGCCTCCGCTGGGAACGGCCGGCTCCAGCACAGCAGGCGGCTCCGCGGCCAGTAGCAACGCATCGTTCTCTACCCTGACCCAGAGTGAGTGATGAAACATGGAGGGATTCACACTATGCACAACGTTCAGGTTTAAAACTGGAGACAGACACTAAATGTAATAAACAGAATAATGAGCGACCACTTTTCAAACAGTTCTGGATCCAGAAGCAAACTTTGAGCTCTATAAAGAGTTTCTATATTTCAGATTTCAGTAGCAGACTCTGTTTGTGACGTCGAGCTGTTGTTTGTTCAGGACTCGTTTTGTGTTACATGTTAGAGCTTCACTTCTTTATCACCATATTGTGTGTCTGATGTAAGCTTGTGATTTGTCTCCTGTTTGACATTTTCATTCTTTTGCTTCATTTCCTCATCTTTTCTCTTTTTCTGTCATTCACACCTCTTCTTGTCTTTATCTCCTGTTTGGCTTCGTCATCATCTGTCTCTCCATCTGTATCCTCGTCTCCTCGTCCCCCTGTCCTGTCTCCTCAGATCTGTATAAGAGTCTCCAGGCAGGGTCTCAGGTTGTTGTCCCTCCTCACTTGCAGCTCGCCTTCTCAGGTAAAATGTGACCCTCCCTCTCCTTTACTCCCGCCCTCCCTCCCTCGTCCTCTCAGGTGTCCTGTCTCAGTTCTGTCTGTTGCAGCTTCTCTGCTCCTGGAGTCATTTCAGTTGTCCTCTAATCTGTCATGTTTTTAAAATTTCTATCGCTTCTTTTCACTGATTTCAAGAACTGTGCTATTCCCGTCCAGATGTCAGTCAAAACCAGGGAGGAGACGCTAAGAGGAAGAATCTATGATGAGGCTGGATTCCTCCACCCGGGGGACGCTGGGACAGACGATGGACCACTGACACCACAGGGCTGAACCTCGGACTGTTGATCTGAGATCAGCTCACGTTTTTCATGAATACCACAGTTGCATATAACTTTTTTAAACAGTTTGATAAATTTGAAATACTATTCTTTTCGTAGAAATATGAAATGACAAATGCTGTTTGTCAATGTTTACAAGATAGACCTATATCACTGTGGACAGGGAGGAGTGAGTGGGTTTTTAATGCGAGTGTGTGTGTGTGAGAGACTGTGTGTGTGTGGGGCTGAACGCGTGCCTTTGTGTGTCTCCCTCTCTGATGCATGGTCAGTGTCTATTCGGTGCTGTTTTTATTCTAATGTTATTATCACTGATACCTGTCAGAATTGTAAACTGCAAATTGATGATTGAGCTTTTTTTTTCCTCCAATGAAAGATGTAAACTTTTTCATTGTACATAAATTCTTGTCTGTATAGAACTCAAACTGACTTAATTAAAAATCTTTGCTTTCACAACAGACTAAATTTGATGCAATTTGAACAGAAGGTCATAAAATCCCAGTTTCCTCTGAGGGACAGAACGGAGGCACGACAGAACACAAATAGGCAACGTGAATTTAATCGAGTTGGCGTAAAATCAAATCAAGAACGAAAACATAAACCAGAAGTGAGAAATTGGGAGAAAAGGTTTAACAATAATCATGAAAGTCAAGTTTTCAAAGCACCGTTTGACACCAGATCAAATCACCGACATCCAACAAATAAGCAACACAAAAAAAACGATACAAAAAAGGGAGTTGTCAGTATGAGCCGGGTCACTTGAACTGTCAATCAGAGGGGTGGGAGTGTCCGGCCCCCACCACCACCACCACCACGGCTTCTCCCAGGCGATGCCCCCCCCTCCCCTCCCGTGGACTCTACTTGACCAGTGGCCTGGTTTTATCGTCGTCGCCGCACTGGTGGGCTTTGTACTTTTTCACCTCGGCCATGTACGATGCCCAGGCGTCACTCTTTCCTGGCACAGCCTGGAAAGGGGGGGAGAAACAACAAGTCAACACAGGAACACACACACACACCACACTGATAACACAAACAGCAGCAGATCCACTCACCTCTGAGTCGTCTTTCTGCTTCTTCGCAACCATGCCGGTCTTTAGGAACACGCCGCCTCTGCGCTTCCCCACCTGGGTGAGGGGATAGAAGACTGAAACCGTTACAGGAGCTCTGAGGCGGGCGGAGGAGACGCTTCTACATTGTGTGTCCTGCTGCACCCACCAGGGGGCCTCCCTGGACTGCACCCGGCTGCTGTGTGTGTTACTTGTACAGTGAACAACAATGCAAGTGTACGTATAGATAGCACTGACTTCAGATCAGGGTGTACTACGTGTAGCTCAGTGTTTGGATGCATGTGGATCTGAACCCCTTACAAAGCTCGTCACTGGAGGGGGCTTCTTGTCCACGGGGGTCTGTCCAAGCTCTGAGGCTCTGGCGTCTCCTGCTCCTCCTGCTTGCTGCTCCTGCTGCTCCTTTTTCCTCCTCGCCTCAGCCTCCATCTTCTTCTTGAACATCTCCATGAAGCTGCCGTCGTTGGCGAACGCGTTGCCCCCGGGCGTCGAGGCTCTGTCGCCGGCCGGCGCGCCGCCGCTGCTGCCCGGGGACGCGGGGCTGGAGTCGCCGCTGCTGCCGCTGCCGCTGGTTGCTCGAGGTCTGCGGTTTGGATCCATGATTTCCCGGAAGTAAAGTTCATACACGGATCCGGAGCTACACAAAAAAACAAACAGCAGACGCTCTTGTGTTTTTAACAGAAATGTGGCTCGTTAGCAAAGTTAGCTTGAAGGAAGAAGCCGCCGCGGGACGAGCAGGAACCGGGGGCTCGAACCTTCTGCAGCGGAAGTGACCAGACGCTCGTTCCGGTTTAAAACAGAATAATAAGTGTTCGTAAAACAAAAGAGTAAAATATGAAGCTAACAGGTCTGTAGCTCCGGCCGGACAAAAACAAAAGCTCCGGTGCTAACGTGCTAACACTGCGGGCTAATGCCCGGATGAGCGAGGCCTTTCCGGGACAAACTCCTCAGGAAACTGCGGCTGAAGTCACGGGTCGTTCCCCACGTGTTCGGATTCAACTGTCGAAGTTCACCGCAAAGTTCAAATACCTGAAGAAAAGCGTGAAAGTCCCGAAGTTCAGCAGCGCCTGAAGCTAGCGCTAGCCTCCATCCCACCGTCCGCCATCTTTACTCTGCTGACGTCACGTGGCGAGCTGTGATCCACCCGGTGACGCCAAAGATAAAAGGAGCGACTTTTATTTTGTATTCATTTATAATTAGATCATATTTAACTCATTCCGGTTTATTTAACTACACTCGCATGTATTACATGATGTATTATACCATATAATATATACGTTTTATATTTCATTCACTCTGAATGAACTAAAACAATATATTTTATTTCCAAAATAAGAGAATTCTCGGTTTTCGTCAGAATATTCGTAGTTTTTTTTAATTTCTGTTTTTATTTGTTTTCACACAACAGTTTTTCTTTAGCAATTCAAAAAATAAATCTGTTTACTTGAAAAAATTCTGTATAGTGAACTAATTCGATTTTTTTTATCTGTTTTCATGAGAAACACGAATTTGACCCTTATAAATAGTTTTTTCATGAGAAACGTTTGAGTCTTTCTGAATTAATGAGATTATCTTTTTTCATTTATTTTCTGTTTTCACACTTTTTTTAAACTGAGAATATTTTCGAAATTTCATGAGAAAATCAGTTTTTAGGGAATTCAGTGATTTAACAAACATCAGTTCTCAACACTGTCTAGTCTGTTTAAAAGTGGTGACACGATCTCCCTTGACAGCTCTGAGACCTGCCCAGTCTGACTAACCAGTCTGGACCAGTTTGAAGATCGGATCAACTCAAGTCGGTCGCACATCCTCCTGAAGAAGAGTTTGTTTAAACTTGTTGAGTTATTTTGACACATTTCGACAAAGGAAACACAAGACGACTGTTCTTAAGATCTCATTTATTTGTTGTGCAAAACTAGAGCGTTTACAGGACTACAATCCTCTAACTTGCCTCAAATCCCTGTGTGAAGAACAGTCTGCTGTAATCTACGAGACCATCATGATACAAGACGCTGACAAACAAAAACCCTCCAGCCATTTAAATGTGCAGCATAGATAACAACATGACACCATAAATATAAACTCAAAACAACAAACCACCAGTGAAAAGACGTGCACACACACAACAGCAGGATTCTGGTCCGTGTAGATCACAGCACAACTGGTCACCGGGACACAAAGACACAAAGACAGCAGCTCTGATACAGGACGATCTAATGTTACTATTCCCACTGAAAAGGAAAAGTGTGAACAGAGCGAAACTATTACATGTTCAACCGTTTGTTTCTGCTCCGGACTTCCAGTCAACAGACGACAAAAGAATTCCAGTGCATCGCTGAATCTTCCAGTTCAGTTGAACTCTAAAATGAGGTTTGTTTGTCTTAGTGTTATTATAATAATTAGGGATTCTGATCACATAGTGTTTCAATGTAAAGTGGTGAGTGCAATTAGGTCCAACCCACAACCGACATCCTGCTTCAATCTTTGGGAGGAGGGAACGAGAAAAATTAAAATTCAATAAAATCTAAAGAATTAGCACCGAATGAGGACATGAAACAGAAGTCACATCATCACAAGACATGAAAATGAACCATATTTTGCCAAATTAGACAGAGAGCATCCAGGTTTCTTCCACAGAATCATGCAGATGACCTAAAGATGCACTGGATGAACCCCCCCCACCCACCTAAAGAGAAAGTGCTTTGGTGTCACTTCTGAAAATGAGTCATTTTTAAGAATGAATGTTACTTTTAGAGAAAAACTGTAAAACAAAACTTTAGCAAAATAAACAAACCTCATGGTCTTGACAATTTTCCTTCCTTCAAATCAAAAACCAAACACAAATAATGGATTCAACACAAATGATCTACCAGACTAAAATAAAAGCTGATGAACAAAAACCAAAGAGGTTTACTAACAGCTAACTTCTTCTTCTGTTCTCAGTCTATAACTTGTGTAGCTCCATGTCCTCTAAACCCTCATAACACCGGCCTCGTCTACCAGGTTTAAATAGTCACCTTGATAAAACTAGCTCCTAGTCCATCCTAGTGTTAAACATAAGAGATTAAAAAAAATTAAAAGATTTAAAAGAGACCTAAAAAGAAACAAGACTATAGATGAAACACAAGTCACCTTAGAAGGTGATTCAGCCTCTTCTCAGGCTCTAAAACTCCTCTTATCCAGTCTGTTCTGTTTCTGAGGCTTAACTCTGTAGTCGAGTGTTTCTCCGCTGCGGCTCAGCAGGGAAAATAAAAAATGATCTTGTACCATCAAGAGCCAGCAGGGAGCAGTAGCAGCATGGAAGAATACTCCGAGGGGCAGCGATCCAGTGAAGGCATCAAGGCAAAGTTTCAGAAGAAGTTTGTCGTAGATCATTTCATCTTCTTGTCAGCACGTGTGTGTGTTTGTGTGTTTCTATCTCGGGTGATGTCGTGTCAGGCCTCTCCGGGCGTTGGTGGCCTGCCGCTGCTGGGCGAGGAAGGACAGGGTCTGGTGGGACTGACCCAACCGCTCGCCGGACACTTTCTGATGCAACGCCATCCCCTGAGGAAAACAAACGTCACTTTCAAACTCTTCCCGTCCAGGAAAAAAAGCTTCAAACACAGAATATATATTTGTCACTTACCATGTTGTACCACGCGCTGATGAGGAGTTTCTCCTCTTGGTCGTGTCTGGATCGGTTCTTCTCATAGTCGTGCTGCAGGAAGGGAACAGACCATCAAGCATTCATGAGATTTGTATCTGCTGCACATTATTTAAGAACATGGGTCCACAGACCTAACAGATGTTTGTGAAGTCCGTGAAGTTTTTTTGCACAAATAACAGGAAACATGAAACAATCACATTCAATACAAGCGTTTTTTCCTCTTTACAGTTCTGTGGTTCCAGCATGAGTGGAGCTAGAGACACCTCAATGTGTCTTTGCATTAAAATGGTTGTTACCTCCAGGTGGTGGATCCTTCGCTCCTTCTCCGTCAGCTGGTTCTTCAGAGCCTGGATGTGAGGAGCCGCCGGCTGCTGCTTGGGATCCATGGTTTTGATCACCTGCACAAAGAGAGAATGTTAGTGTTCTTCTCCTGTGACACTGTTGTGTACTGGACCAAAACTATGCAGTAAGAACGGTTATTCTTGTGGCTTCTGATGTGCTCTTGAGCAGATATGACAATGTTAACAAGTCCCTTCAAATCAGTTAAACAAGAACAACCCCTCATTTGGACTTATTTCTGTTCGGAGCCAGGCACTGAGGACGACTCGTCCAGGTGGACTGACCGTTTTGGCCTTCTCCACGTAGCGCTTGTACCGCTCCTCCATCTGCTTCATGTCATCGTCCTTCCTCCTCAGGATCTCCTGGAGCTCATCGATCTTCTTCGCCACTGAGACGGAGGAAAAACAGAAGGAGTGTTTAGAGGAGAAGAAGGAGTTGGACAGAGGCAGGTGCTCCAACAATCAGTTATTATTTAATATGACTTACTGCTGTTGTCCACTTTGGGCTCCAGGTCGTCGATGACCTCTCGTTTCTTCTGAAGGTCTGAGTGAGCTTCATGGAGCTTCTCTCTGCAACAAGCACACAACAAGAGTGTTGGTTCATGTTCGGGGAAACACACGGAGAAATGATGCACAAGATTTTTTACTTACAAATGCTCCTCCAGCTTTATCTTCAATAAGGACGACTAAGAAAAACAGGAAAAAAACGATTAAAACCTAAAACTCAACAGATTTTTCTAAATGGCACAGAAACGCTCACAAACACAAACACGGTACAAGCATCGACAAGCCGAGCTGTCAAAGAGTTAATCATGGGCCAGGTGGACAGAGGGAGGGCCGTACTTACGATGGCCTGATTTTGGCAGAGTCGACCGATGGGGGCAGACGAAGAGAGACAGACAGAGAGGGGCAGGCGTTAACAGTGAATCACCACAGCACACTCCAGCTAAGTTCCCACACAACATGTATGATAAGTCAAAACACTGCATTCATTGACAGCTGACGGTTCAATATGCTCACTCAGTGCACCATGCAAATGTTTTATGCTTCAATAAATGTTTCTACTGTAAGAGTCACATCTTTGCTCATCCAGGTTCAAATTGATCACAGATTGATTGTAGGAATCTATGATTTATGATGAGTAAAGTTTTGGGTGTGAAGTGACTAAAGTCAGCAGAGGAGGAGGAGGAGGAGGAGGAGGAGGAGGATGAGGAGGAGGAGGAGGAGGAGGCAGCTCTCGCTCCACTCACATCTTCAGTCTTGCTGTCCTGCTCCTGCAGCTCCTTCTGGAGCTCCTCGATCTGAGAACGCAGCTCTGAGATCTGCTGCAGGTTCAACCTGGAAACAGACGAGGAGAGGGAAGGGACACGGAGAGAGATTAGAGGAATTAAAAACATAAAAGCAACTCAGAGAAGGTGAAATGTAATGTTTTCAGCTGCGTCCCTGCTCGGCTCGACTGAGCATGCTCCCTCCCTTCTCTCCTCCTGTTACTGTTGCTGAGGATGCTTCCCACACCCTGGGCCTGGTGTTGTAATACACACGCAAAGTCCACCCACATGTCCACATGCCCACCGGCATGTAAACACACACATATACACACAGTCAAGGGACAATCTGGCTTTCTGCTGTCCGTCCTCCAGTGCAGCCCACACAGCTCGGCTGAGCACACAGTCCAGAGGGTGAGTTGACATTTAGGCAGATCTCACTCCTACTGTCAGCCAACAACCTGCTCCATGTCCAGGAACACACAATATGGCGACCTAGAAATGACTCATCACGAAGTTGGCTAGTGTGTTAAAGGGCACACACACAAACAGGCACACGCACACACACCTGTTCTGTGTTTCCAGGGTGTTCCTGCTGCGCTGAGCCTCCTCCAGCTCGGCCTGCACCTCCACCAGCTTCTGCCTGTACGACTCCTCCTGGACGCACATCATCTTGTTTTCACTCTGCAGACGCACAACTGTCTCCCTGTCGTGGGTAAGACAAGAGAGGGGGAGTGGGGGGGTGTAAAGAAAATGGAGGAAAGATGATGTGGGTCAGAGAGTGATGGGACAAAACAGATTCTGCAGAGTTGACCAAGCCCATTGAAAGACAACGCCCAGACATGTGTCGCTATTTCAGGGGCCAACTGCGCATTCAAGTTCTAAAAATAAACTTTGGCCGAGTCGTTTATCTCAGAAGATGAATACGGGGGGGAGGGGGGGGGGACGCACTCCACGCTCACAGACGTACACAATTAATAACAAGATTACTTGAGCTCAGTCGGCATGATCTCTGCAGCCAGGTTTCCAACTGGGTCCGCACTGTCACACAAGCCTCCTGTGGAGAGAACGAGGGACGTCACAGACTTGAATAAACAGTTCTAAAGAAAGTATTTCATATGCTAAAAGATGAATGGTCTCTAGGATTCATGATTTGATTCATTATAACAATATTTCAGTCGTCAGGACTAAGTCGAATTGTGTTTGTGATTTCTTTTACCGATATTGTGATTTGTATTTCACATTTCTCTACCACAAGTCTACAGCCGGACGACAAGAATAACCTGTTTTACTTTATTATTACATCAGATTGCAACTTGATTATTATCTATTTCCAGGCGGAGCACTGTCACAACTCACCAGCTCCACTGAGAACCCTCTGTTGGACCTGTGCACACCTCAGCTCGTCGTTCGTCTCCCGCAGTGTGTCCCTCTCCGAGATCAGACGCTGAGGAAACCGAGCACAACACAAACACACATCTCACTTTGGTTTGTACGTTAGAGGATTTAACTGAAGCAGATTTACCCCCGAGTGTTATTCCAGAATTGATATTGTTTATTTCTTTCTTTATTTATTGCCTCTTGAATTAAGATTTCATAAAAGTGGATTCTTCTAAACCCCAATTCTTTATTAGTCTTAATTATCTTGTTGCATTTTATTTAATTTGTTTTAATTATGATTGGTTAACATTTCAACTCTGTTTTTATTCCTTATATATCAATACATCTTGTGAAGAACTCTGCAGATCCAGGATCTCGCTCCGGGGATGCAGACCTGGACCCTGTTTCGATGCGATAATGGACGAAGTGAATGTAAAGGCAGATATCTCACTGCACGTCGGTAGAGTGTGTATTTCTTAATTACTCCCACAAGTCAGCGAGGACATTAATCACTGCTGTCAGATTGCAGAAGGTGCTAGAACTGACACTGGACGTGGGAGTCCACTGAAGAATAGTACGATATTTGCCTGGCAACAGCTCCTCCAGGCAGCGGCGTGCGTACTGTAATCATCACAACAGGAGCCAGTGTGTGTCTGGACCTGGGGACCGGTCAGCGTGTGAAGCCCGAGGACGTAATCGAAAACTCCTGTGAGCTTCGTAAACAGCAACTTCCAAAAAGTGAGGAAAGAAGCTAAAGATCGAAATGTCTCGAAAGGTCAGTAGATGATGCAAAATACAATAATCGGAACAAATAGAATAAAGGAAATGCATTGAACTTAATGTGCAAGGTTTTCGTGTGTAAGATCTTAAGACTTCATGTTCACCAGCAGTTTCCAAGCTGCACCACACAAATAAGAAGATTCTAGATTTGTTTTGATTTCACTGACGGACAGAAGTTCGAGATTTGCTGCTTGAAGCTTTCAAAAAGTCAATAAAGGCATCTCACGCTAGCGTAGATTCTAACCCTTATTTCTAAGGACGACCTTGATGTTGTGCTCTCACCAAAAAAAGGCGATCCACACAGGGATATTGAAATAAAAACCAAATCACTGCTCCGTGTGAAGTGAAAGCGGCAGGAGCTCGTTTTCTCTTTTCCATTCACAACTTAACTTTTACTTCCTGACGTTCTTCCAACTCACTTCTTTCTCCTTCAGCTGTGCGTCATACTTGTCGTGAAGGTTTTTGTACTCAAACTGCCACTTCTCAGCTTTCATGGCCTCGGCGGAGTGCTTGGTGTGAAGCTCATGAGCCTGCAAGTCAGAGAGCATAGCAACAGTCCGTGTTGGCAGGAGCGCTCTATAAAAACTGCAAACTTTTCCACAACACGTGCCGAAGCCAAGTGATGTGTTCGAATGGGAGATCAACAGGAGGAGCCGGCCTCGCTCTGCTTGCCTGTCTCTTGTAGGTGTCCAGCTGGCTGCGCACGGCGTTGGCTCGGCGGAGCTCCTCCTCCAGCTCGCAGGTGCGCTGCATGTACACGGTGTTGCGCTCCTCCAGGAGGCGCACCTGTCTGCGCAGGTCTCCCAGGTCCTCCAGCTTCCTCTTGTAAGTCTCCACCAGCGCCTCCAGCTGGTTCACCCGGTCAGACGAATGCCTGAGGAGGATGTGTAGGAAGTGTTGAGTGCCGACACAGGAATACGACTTTTAGTGAAACACAATACATCCGGTTGGTTATGTACTTAACTGCTGAAAACCCACGACTGACGCAAGCCAGTGTCAATGCATCAAATTCATATTATCAACACAGATGTCAGAGAGAGGAGCTAATGGACGTCTGTGTGTGGGCAGCGTGGGAGTTGTTTCTGTGAGTGTAAAACGATAATAAATGAACTGCTGCTTGTGATAACCTCCATTTTTGGTATTGTCAATAAATCACTTGAAAACATCGGATGGAAAATGAACGATGTGCCAGTGAGGAACATAATAAACCTGAGGAATTAGGAGTCTTCCTGTAAATATGCATCAAGTCCATGTGGATGAATGGTCGTCATTTAGGACCTTCTGTGGATTTGCGGAGTGTAAACTTAAGTAAACCAGTAACCACCAGTACAGCCGAGTGCTGGAGGTCTCACCTGAGGATATCCATCTCGTCCTTGAGGGCTTGGGCCTCGTGCGCCAGGCTGTTCAGCTCCTCGTTACGAAGCTGCAGGACGACCACCTCCCGCTCCAGGATCTCCCCCCGCACACGCATGTCATCTCTGCTGTTCTCCAGTCTGACACATGACAAAGGAACAGGGGTCAAATATTACTGGATGGTTTCAATATAGCTATTTTCATAACATAACATAAAAAGTGGGGTCTGGACTTTTCCCTTATGAACAATGCAGCAGGAGATTGTCAGATACTTAAGATAACAACAATCCGTATAGGGCCTGATCAGTGTTAGTACTGATGCATCCCTGGACTCTTTCCCTGGGTATATCTTTGTGTGTGTCTGTGTGTGTGCACTGACTGTACCTGTAGTTCTCATCCTGGAGCTGCTCCATCTGACTATGCAGCAGCAGCAGCTTCTTGCCCGTGATGGCGGTGGACGAGGTGTCCAGAGAGTCGCGGAAGTGCAGCTTCTCCTTCAGGGTGCGTGTCTCCGCCTGAAGGGCCGACTTCTCCTCCAGCGACACTGACAACTGTTCATCGGGGAAAGAAAGAGAAACAGATGTGTTGCAAAATCTGAGGCGTAAAGACGGTGATTCAGTTTGAAACGGCAGAGAAGGGATGAAGATGCAATAAGCGACAAATCTGCAGCTGTAAAAAAAGGAAGGAAAGAAGAAGATGCACAGAAATCTGCATCAGAAAAGTCCTCGATGCTGAGTTACAGAACAACATCATCCAGAAAGCTGATAAAAACAAATCCAAAATAAAGGTGAGGGCCACCGTTGGAGCACTCGTCCGACTCGAGGAGGAAAAACACTGAAACGGTGCAACACACTCACGTCCTTTGGTGCAGAGGAGCTGGAACACATGCTCGTTCTCTTCTCACATGCTCAGGAGTCAAAAGATAAGTTAGTCAGCTGGTGTGCAATGGTCTCAGGCAGATGACACGTTCTCAATGGCGGCGTTGTTAGCGTTAGCCTTAGGGTCCGAACCAGACCCCCATGATGTAAACAGATGAATCTGCATCGCTCGCTGAGGAGCAGCAGTGATTTGGGTTATGCTGTTATAGCTGGAGGGCAGACATGTTCTAACTTCAGGGCTGATGAAGGAGGTTTGAGTGGAGACGGGGAGAGAATGTGCAGTTTAGAGTCGTTTTTACATCAACAACATGTTTGTGCTTGAGGTAGTTAGAGAATCTGGTATTTCAGTTTTAAAAAAGGGGAACTTATCCTTACCTGCTGCATCTCTTTCCAGTTTGAATACAGCAAAACCCTTCACTGAACTTCAAGCACAGATTGCATGCTTTAGCACAGGACCAGTAAATAGCTTTCAAAACAACACAAATGACTAATCCCTAATGCGTGGGCTCAGCAAGTAAACAAACAGGTGGGCTGGGAGCAGCACAGATTATTGTTGGCTCCGGCTCCGTCCCGAGGCAATGTGTCAGCTCGATCTTCATGTTATGCAACTATTGACTAAAGTGTGTCTTTAAAAAAAAATAACCTTCATTAATCCCTCCTCAGTCAGTCGTGCACAAACAAGGCAGAGGAGCTCAAAGACTGACGGCTTCGTGAGATCGAAACATAAAACCAAACGAATCACCCTCGAAAACATATTAAAAGATAAAAAATATAAAAACTAGAAATAGTAATACCTTCATGGAATCTAACCCAGTTATACTCGACAGCTTTTCCACCATTAGCCCATATTATAAAATCATAATTTGCCTTGTGGGTCTTAACAAGGTTCAACAGCCTCTGATCTTAACTCCTGACTTTTCAAACACTTTCTATAATCCAGTGACTGTTCCCTCTGCTTCACATCACAGCTGCATTAACTTCCTCCGACACGCACCAGACATTTCCAACAGTATCACATTAACAGAGCTGAGCCAGAGAAACATGTGATGCTTTTATTGTGAAGCAGTCACACAAAATGGTTTGTTCTGACAATGATTATTCGTCCACAAACAAACAGCCGTCACAGTGAGCAGCTACATGCGAGGCACCAGCCGTTACCGGACTGACCACAAGCGTCACCGCATCAACCAGGGCTAGAATATTATTATTATGATTCAAAGGAGATAAGTCATAAACGTACCTGATGTTGCAGGTGTTGACAGCGTTGGCTCAGATCCCCCTTCTCGTCTGCTTCCTCACTCAGAAAATAATACTTCCTGGACTGCAAACACACAACAGAGAGACAGAGGAGATACTTACTGGTATATAATGAAATTAAATAATGAAAAAAGATAAAGCAGATCCCGGTTTGTATTCCAGAAAACAGATTAAGTGAAAACTGACTTTGTTAAGGCTGAGACGAGGGAAGCTCTGGGTTTTATGATCCAGAAACAGAGAGACTGGAACTCACAGTCAGTTCCTTTGCTAATTTACACTGTGAATGTAGAACTAACTTCCTGGAGGTGTTTCTCCAACAAACCCTGTCTCCTCTTGCTAAGCCTGAAGAAATCATCTGACATGATATTAAATTCCCTCATTCACAGTCAAAGTGTATTTCAGAGCACGTTCATTTGCAGACGTGGGAGAAGATTTAACCTTCAGTGGTCAAACCTTCTAACATTACGTGTTTTATCATCCATCAGTCATCAATGTGAGGACGGACACAGTGAACTCTCACACTCATTTGTCAGGTCGTCAGTTTCTCCTGCACTAAAACATTTACATAGATTAATACTGAACATTTAAATCATCCGTGTGAAGCTTTGGACTCGAGACTCCGACCATGGAATATTTGTTTCTCATTATGATTGGTCGCTCCAGACATACTCATCATAAAGTTAAGGACATTTCATGGACTTTTCCAGAATCCCCCTTAGAGCTTTGTTAAACCTGCTTTCTGAAACAGGCCCCTGGTGAGAAGGGGTCAATGGAAGAGCTGAAGGTTTCACCTGGGAGTCAAAGTCTCCGTAGGTCTCTGGGCTTCCTGGTTCAGAGGAGGCTTCCTTGGATAAGAGCTAAGAACACAAACAGCCATGAGAAAATCAATGAGATCAATACAAATAAGAGAAAGATACGAGAGCATTATCTTGGCAGCTTTGTCTGATAAAACCTGGAATGTTCTTGTCTCAGGTTTAATGTTTTTCCAGAAACTCACCTCTTGAATGGCCGTCATCACAACGTGCTGCACGGATTCCTCAAGGGTCATTATTTGCTGAATTTGCTCTGTGTTCAGGAGAAGAAATAACAGACTATAGTGAGACATCTTGGACTTAATCCTGTGTGTGTTTTCCACAGACGGCTGCTCGGTTTTCTTTTCTTCTGCAAACCGACAGCTCACCTTGTTTCTTCTCACAGCTGACGGCACAGCCCAGTACAAGCTGCACCAGCTTGCCCAGCTCGGTGACGTCACCCATCTCTCCGATGAGGCTAACATCTGGCATGTGCTCATCTGACACCTGATGACCGAGAACCTGTTGATGGAGAGGGGAAGGTGAGACAGAGGTGAGACTGGAGATGAGAGAAAGAAGGAGAGAGAATCTAGCAAAAGGAAATACAAGAAACTAAAGCTGCTTCCAGACATGAACTTGACTCAGGATGAATCTCCTGACCTTCTCATTTAGGGCTGTGAGTGGATAATGTCCATATGAGACCATAGGAGAACACCAGAGAAGATTCTGAATGCAAACGTTTGTCCCAGTTCTGCAGAGAGTCTCCAAAGTTCATGTCTGAAAACGGCTTCAGAATCATTGTTAAGCAAACACAATCTTCTTACATCGTGATAATACTCCATCATGCTCTTGAGGATCTTTTTCAAGTTGCTGACCTGAAAGAACAAAACAAGAGAAATAACTTTAGATTCTCATTTTCATCAGAGGCAAAGTGAAAAAAAAACCACAACCCTGCACATATTGGTTATTCCTGTTTGCTTTAAGGTACCATGTCATATCCTGTTGTTTCACAAATTACCTTGAGGCGCCAGTTGGCCCCGCTCTCCTCCTTGATCCTGCCGAGCCATGCCTCGTTAAACCAGGAGGGGTCTCTGTTAACGAGAGCACGAGAGGACTCCAGTGACAAGGACAACACATTGGTGGACATGAAGATTCACAGGAGGCCACGGGGCAACGCGGCTGTGTGCGCTTCGGTTCTACTTAGTGCGATGACATTTGAATACAGAGGTTCATTAAAAGTCATAAGTCACGTGTTTGGGGGGGGAGGGTAAGGCTCGAGAGGCAGTTAATGCGACCTCAAATAAGAACACATTTAGATTGATTCCTTAATTCTTCAGTAGTGTATTTATCAGCCGGGGGGGAAAAGAGAAATCAGAGTTAAAAAAAACAAAACACCACCTCACAAATCCTGTAAATGCATCACATGATTTAACATTTGCATAGATACTGGTTTGGTGCAAATAAGTGCAAATCACATCACACAGATATGCAAATCCACATGAGTAGGTCGTGACTGAATAAAATACCATACAAATATAAAAACATCTGTGCTTACATTCTGTGCAGCACATGAGCAATGGCCAGTCCGCTCGCCAGGTCGTACTTGCTGCTGCACGATGGCACCTGAAACGTCTGCAGCTGAGAGGGGAGATATCACAAATGATTAATTAAATAATTAACCTCTGTCAAACGTGTACATTTAACTATTAAATTAAACCAAACCAGCAGCAAATCCCTTTATATTAGAATATAATGTTCTGCTGTAATTAGGATCCAAGACAGATTTCAGTTCCATGTGTTTCTCAAGTTATTTACCTGAAGCTTCAAATCTATAAAAGAACCATTTCAGCTTCAGGTAAAAAAAAATCATATCTCAGCCACAACTCAACAAACTTTCTGGAGTTTATTTAAAAGAACATTATATTCACATTAAGTTTAGATAAATATATGTTAAAAACAATATAAGAAACATTTCCTGGACCTACATTAAAAGATAAGACAAGTCAGCCCCACAAGTTCAAACTTAGTTAACCCACATCTCCATTAATAAGAATCTGAGACATTGAACTTCTACATTAACATTTCACGTTTAACTGGATCTGTGAATTATTAAATCTTTACATGTTTATTTTATTTAACATGTAAAGACCCTGATGAAGACTCTTGGTCACTCCTTCCACTGCCTGTGTGAGGAACCAGTGCCAAACCAGTGGATTTCCCTGGTTCAGGGCCCAGTGGCTGTGTGGGACACCCCCCAGACACCACAGCCTCGGACACACACAGCTGCCATTGAGCTGTGTGTGTCCGTGTGTGTCACTGGAACAACAAGCTAACACAACACAGGGCAAACTTCCACTAGCTAGCTAAGTTAGCTCCTGTGGCTAGCGACACGTTAGCCTCAAAACACACACTCTACACGGGCTCCTGCGTGAAGTCACTGAGGGAAAAGAACCAAGCTCCAACTCACAGGAGCGACGCCATTGCTGTCCCTTAGTTAGCTGGTTAGTTAGTCAGTTAGTTAACTAGTTAGTTAGTTAGTGAGTTAGTTAGTTAGCCACCTGCTGTCACCTGTTAGCCCTGCTGGTAACTAACTCACCCATGTTAGCAGAGAGTCACACAGCTCCGCTTTGTCCAGACTCATCGTGTCGAGCTCGGGTCACAGACACACACACACACACAGCAGGTGTTCAGCTCGAGTCCCTTCACTGGCCTCGGGTTCGAGTCTCCACGTCAGTCATGATCCGCGGCCTCCTGCTGCTGCGGCCGCTTCGCGTTTCAGCGCCTGCTCATATCCCAGCGGGCACCCGTACTCAGGGCGTTCCCATGGAGACGGGACTGGTTTCGGGTCAGCGTGTCTGGTCAGAACAACAAAGAGTAAACAACAGCTTAAATATATAATGATGATGGTAATAATACTTATAGTAGTACTGTACTACTACTCCCTACGAATACTACTAGTACTAATAATAATGATAATAATATCACCAAACATTTTTAATACATTTTCTTATTTATTTCCAACATGTAAAAAGAGAAATTACACAAACAAGTGAAGAAAAGTATTATTTACAAACTGATCAGGATTTAAATGCTTAAATCATATTCAATACTACTACTACTACTTCTACTATCTACTACTACTTCTACCACTACAACAACTACTACTACTACTACAACTACTACTTATAATAATAATAATAGCGATAATTCAGTCAATAACAGTAGAAAAGTCATAATGGATCAGATCTTCAGAAATCAGGGCTCAGAGGCTCTGGATCAAACTCACAGATGAAATACAGCAGCTGAGTAAAAAGCTTCTTTTCAATCAAAGCTTAAAATAAACATACATTTCTCTGATTTTACCTTATTCTAGTTTTTATTGTTCTGATGTGTGGTCACGCTTCGATTTGTTTCACACGTTTATGGTTTTAATTCTTTCATTTATACTTGTGTTGTTGTTGTTGTGTATTTCTACCTTTGTTCCTCGTCTTCCGTCTCATCGAGCTCCAGAGGTCCGGCCACACTTCTCATTTCCTGTCTGCACATAGAAAACAAAGAGTCATGTCCTGCTGTGTTTTCACATGGACTTCATCACCGAACAGCTGTTCTCATCCACTGCAGCAGAGAAAAGAGTCAGACTACAAAGTAAAAGCTTCTGAACAGCTGGTGGCAGGTTTGGTCAGACTCAGACAATAACAAAATAATTTGATATAATTATATTTTCATGACTTCTGGCCTTCAAAGAGCAAAGTGATTTATCCTAAATACCCAAATGTTGACATGAACTTTTTTTTATTCTTTTTACTGTGGAGAACTTTGTGAACTTCCAGATGAAAGGAAGTGGAAACCATTTCACGTCTGTGTTCCTCACCCTGAGGTTCACCTCGTTTCCCAGGTGACATTTGGATTTTAAAGTGTCTGGGAAGATGAATCCCTTTATTTACTTGTTTGTTTGTTTATTTGGATAATTTTATATCTCGTTACGAGCACTTTCCACAGGATAAATAATATTCCATGATGATATGTAATTTTTATTTAAAGGGTGAAATCCCAGTAATGAATTGTGGCTCCTGTCACTTGTGAAGGCCTCTTTGTGTTGCTGTGTAAACTCTAGTTCCCCGATGCACCACTGGATGGCTCTAGTTGACAAACAGCTTAACAGAAAACCGGCTGTCGAACAACTGGCACTGCAAACTGCCCACAGCCAACTGGATCACAGGTGTTTCTTGTACAGACATGTTCTCTAGGCAGCCAGGATTTTCAAAATCAAGGCAGGAATAAATCAATCATTCACTCCCCAAAAAAGAATTTCTTTATATTCTATTTGATATATCACAATTTTTTTTGACAGTGTGTGTGTTCCCTGGTGGGAGTTTCTTTTTCCATGAGGACCCCTACGCTGTGTGAGGTGTCATCAGAAGTGTGGATAAACCGACCAGTTCACACTGGTTTGTGATTGAGCAGCTTCCTGTCAGAAGCACGTCTCCTTCCATCAACATGCTGTCACACACGTACTCCAGATTCTGGGTAATCTGCATATCACCCTGTGCACATGACACCTTCCTGCGTTCCCTGTCATTGGAACAAATCAAACTCCTTGCGACCAATTGCAGTGAATCCCTGCCCACAGCTTCCTGTTTGCTGTGGCAAGCCCCGTCGGTGACTGTGTCCGTCCACTGGGCTGGATAGATGAATTATTTACTATACATCCGGTCCTTCCCATCAGAAACCAGTCCGGCCACAACATAGCTGTACAGCTGGCTTCAACATATTTGTGTGTGGCTGGAGTTCCTGTTTTTCTCGATGGTTTCCTCGCAGGAGGAATGCTCTTGTTTACTCATTCCCCCGAATCGCTGTTATGCCCTAAATTATACCTTTTTATCTCTGGACTGATTAAACTTTGGATTTTATATTTCTATCGTTCCATTGAGATGTTTCCTGTTTGTACATCTCAGTGATCTGTGGCTCCAGTCCCTCACTCCCCTCCAGTGTGAAAGGGCAGTTGTGTATCTCTTCACTTCAGGAGAACTCGGGGGTTTATAGTTGTGTGACCCCCAGAATGGATGAAGACACCTGGGAGGAAGTGAGGTTCAGGACATGGGGGCTCGGTGGAGATCTTAGTCACCCAGCGAGGGATGGGTCAGGGCTGACTAACGCCTGAGCGGCAGGAGGTGTGGTGCAGGGGCTCTGCCAAGGCTCGAGCGGAGGCTGACTATTTTTGGCCGGCTCCTCTTCCTCCACTCTAATTCCTCTTTTCACCCGTTCTCTCTTTCCTTATTCCCCAGATGTGTTTCCTTCCTGAAAGTCAAAAGGCTTTACTTCTCCTCTTTTCCAACCCCACACTGACGCACACGCTTCTCTCTGGGGGGAAATGGAAGGGTGGAGGTGGGAGGGCCAGAAGCTAAGATTGAGTAATTATTCATTTTTTTAAAAAGCTGTGGTTTTGTTGTATGGAAAAAACACCAGGGATAGTTCCTTTTTTTAAATAATTCTTTCAGTGCACAGAGCAAATTATCTGCTTTCTACACACAAGGTCGCATAGTTGTGTGAAATTCTTCTGATCGGTGTAAGAAAACTGCAGATTACTCACATTTTAACTCGGCTCAACAATGTGTTTTGCTTATTGTTTGCTTCATGTGGATGTTTGACCTCCGCTGGGCAGAAGAAATGTGAAGGTTGTGAAGCTACACGACCGGTTTCATGCTCTTCAGCTGAAGGTGAAAGAGTTCCTCTGATAAACATAAACCCTGTGGGTTAGGATGAACATGATTTTGTAATATGGTAGAAGCAGAGAGACACAGAAATGAAGCAGGGCAACCAAAACTGATCTAACTCTGCCAGGAACTGGGGATTTATGATTCACATCTTTTTATGGTATGAAGCCAAAATAGTTCTCAAGGCCTTTAAGAATTTGTAAATTGTGGAAAATAAACATTTCAGATGGAAACAGACATCTTTAAAATATCTGGAAGGGTTTTTTGAGTTTCAGGGACCTCATGTTTGTTAGTGGCGTCATATCTCAACCACAAACCAAGAGAAATCGAAAAAAACACACACAAACAACGAGAACCACATTTTTCACAAAGGCCCTCACATACGTTTAAAACAATGGCGTGGTCTGGGGAGACAAAGAAACGCTGCACCTTTAAATGAAAGAATGCCAGTGATGTGCGTCCGTGCCCAGGCATTTCCAGCAGGAATGTGCTGGAATGCTGGCAGCGGTTTGTTTCCCCCCTCGGCTTTCCCAGGTGTCGGAGTGGAAAGGAAAACAACAAAACCGCGGAGCAGAGGTGGACGGGGCAGGAATAAAAGAGAGGGCGTGGGGGTGGAGGTGAAGAACACGCAGGAGTCTGATCAGAAAGCCCCGTTCTAGACATGAGGTCACCCTCACAGGTTACATGCTGTTAGGACATGTAAACCAGAGAGAGGGGGGGCGGAGGAGAGATTTATGGGGCCTGTCTCTTATCAGCTGTCTCGACCACAGATTCATTTCTTTGGTAACAACAGGTTATCAGTTATTAACCCTTCTCTGGAACCTGGCAGGCAGAGGATCTGTGTTTATGAAGCTCTTATTTGTCTTGATGACCACTGGAACCACTTTACAGTCCAGTTCCACAGAGAAACACTATACCGCCCTTTAGAATCCAGCCGAACTGCGTGAGCACGTGTCGAACACATTTCTCCAACTCGATGGAATATTCAGTTAGTTCAGCTCCGCTACGGTGACTCAGTGGATGGTGTGTCTGTGCCACTATAGAAGAACGTACGCATGTTACGCAACATGGCACCGAACCAGTCCTGATACTTATGGATCTGGATCTCAACTTGACTCTAACGAGAGCAGGGGAGTCAAACCCCTCATGTGTTCTCCAGGTGACCCCCTGTAGGAGGAGGAGGAGGAGGAGGAGGAGGAGGAGGAGGAGGAGGAGGAGGAGGATCAGCTGTGATGTGCAGACATCCTCCATCATTGTCACGGTACCAGGTGTGCTCTGCCTGCTTCTACTCTCACTGCACAAATGAAGGGTTGAGTTCTTGCCCCTGCTTCTCCCTGTCTCGCTTTCTGGTGCCTCACCCTCCCTCCCTCCCTCCCTCCCTCCCTCCCTCCCTCCCTCCCTCTCACACACACACACACAGGCAGCACATGGCCAGCGAGGGTGACTCACAATGGACTGGTAACAAGTGCCTCTTCTCAGGGAGAGTCCCTCCATGTGTCCTTGTGATTAAGGCCGATCCCCCTGAGTGTATCAGGTGCACCGGTCTGCAACGTGAGCCTCGGCTCCGCTGTCCCCGAGTCCACGTTAGAGATCAGCTCATGCACCAACACGCCTGAGACACGTGACGCACATGCAACACACACACAGACGGGTGAACAACCAACAGACAGCGGCTCTGCTGGGGTTTGCTCCAATTCTCTTTATTTTTTTGCTAAAGTTTGATTTGACATATAACACTTGTGCATGTAAAAATAGAAATATTGAAGCGTACTCTGTGAGACACTGGGAGCTCTGGAGGATGCAGCTTCCTGCACAGGGATGACTGGACTCACAGACAGGGGGGGGTGGCACTGTGCCTCCACACAATGTGATCACCGGCCTGGAGGATACAAGGAATAAATAGACCTAATGATTTGTAAGGCAACTGTGTCTGTATCTAACAAACACAAACAGATCGAGGACAAATACCAGAAACTCACAACACTCACCATGGTCATGTATTTTATATTTTTCATATTTGATCATGACCATGTTTTTCATGAGTTTTCATATTAATTATGTCAACAATCTATCAACAAGAGGAAGCTGAGCTCAGTAAGGCAGAGCATCAATTATAGTACAGATATTATATTTAACGTAAATCAATGACATGAAACATTATATATTCAAACCTTTTGCCTTTTCTCAATAAACAACTTTCACTCTACAAGCACATGACGCTTGTTTATTCTATTTATTGGCAAAAAGGGCAAAATAACATATACCTGCCACCGGGTGTAATTATAAAACGATGTTTGAAAACATCAGGTCTCGACGTGCGGTTAGCACTAATCTGAATATTGGGGTATTTAGTGGTTATGAATGCAGTAATTATACCGTGTGGTGCTAATAACAGGCTGGATGCCCAGAGCTTAGGCCGGCTCCTCCCAGCACATGTTCACAGACGATGGCAAACACACCTCGCACACCCACGGTCGACTGTAACAATGGAGCGTGCACGGTGCTCCACCTCAGCTCCTCCACCCTGTTTGCCTTCTCCCCACACACCCTGTACAGAAACACCGTGTCCTGCCCCAGAGCTGCGTGCGGAGCCCAACTCGGTGGCCTGGTCATACTGGTGCTGGCTGGATTTACACTGGTTTAGGGTGTGTGTCCCTGTTATCCCAGTTACACAAGTAGTCAATTTCGGTTTTGCACCAAATGGGAAGGTGTTGCTGAGGTGGTGGCGACTGACAGGTTGTGTGGACGGGAGATGTGTGTGTGTGTGTTAATGAAAAGTTTCAGGAGGTTGTTTCATGTTTTCATGTGCGTTTGTTTGTTTAGGGTTTTAGCAGAATTACACGAAAAACTAAATCAAATCCAATTTTATTTTTAAAGCCCATATTCACAAATCACCATTTGTCTCATAGATCTTAACAAGCTGCAGAAACCTCGGTTCTTAACCCCCGACAAAAATAAAACTACCACAAAACATCAACTGTAAAAATTGCAAGATAGGACAGATAGTTATCAACGTTTTGAGTATAATATATGGATCCTGCATATTTGATTGACAGATATTTAGTGTGTAATGTTGTCATGGGATGTTTGTGCAATTTAGTATGGATTCAAATCCATTTCAATGTGGTTCTATATGAGGCCTCAGCTGAGGTGTGTGTGCTCTCAGCGCTCGGTTGGTCAGCTGCTGCCATTGTTCCCTACAGGCCCTGAAAAGAACATGTTTATAAAGTAAATCCAGTTTTAGTGAGACCTCAGACTTATAATCCCTCTGTAAAAATACAATTTGTCGCTCCATCAGTCAGACAGATCCAGAGGGGGATCTTCCTAAATGCCAGGAGTTGAACCCGTGCTCTGCCGGAGTGAAGCAGAAGAAGAGGAACTCCACCGACGTCTGTTCTGATTTCACGTCTCCTCGATGTCGCTGATCTGAAAAAAAAACCCCACCATTCGAGACAGTTTGTGGGGTGTGAGATTCCAAACGAGTTGTCAACGCCAAAAAAAACATCAACCACACCTTCGACCTTGCACAACTTCCCCTATTCTCTTTCTCTCTGTGTGTGTGTGTGTGTGTGTGTGTGTGCGCACGTTCTCAGCAAACACACCCAGACGATCCTCACCCTCCTCTCAGTGTTCCTTCAGCCAGCGCCGGCTTAATTGATGCCCTTCCCTAACAGCCGAAAATTACAGAGCCCGGTCTCCGAGGGCAGAGGGAGTCAACAAGTGTGGCCTGAGTGAAGCCGCGGCCCTTCACCCACTGTGACACTCCAGCTGACTCAGCAGCACGCAGCCGCTGTTTACCGGACCTGTCCACCGCAATCAACGCGCCTGCACCGGGCCCGGCTGTAATTCCACTGTTAACCTCGTCAGTGCTGTGAAGGGAAGGGGCTTATCATCTCCCCCACCCCCCCACACCAACCCACCACCCACCCTCTCTCTCTCTCTCTCTCTCTCTCTCTCTCTCTGTCCTTCCTCATTCACATCATGCAGTTGGGCAAGCAGAGAAACAAATTAGGCCAGCAGCACGCACAGGGCAAACACTTCTCCTCACAAACACACACACACAGTGACAGCGTCTGCATAAATCATCCTGTAGAGAAAGCATAACATCCAGCTGTGGTTTGCTCTGCTGCACACACCTGCACACGGGGGGGGGGCGGCGGACACAAGGGTCGTTGCTCCAATTAAAGACAAAGTCAAACCACAATAAAAGCTGTTTTTTTAGGGCTTCTGCATATTTTATCATATATAATAAAGCGTTATCCTGCAGTTAAATACAATGTGTTGTCTTTGTGTGGAAGGTATATTCTGGAATTTACTTTACTTGGGATTCCAGGCTATTATAGTTCTTTTATATCTTTTATTTTTATTATCCGCATTATCATCTTTGTGCTTCCTTCTATATTTTAACAAATTAAATAAATTGGTTTCCTCACTCTCTCACTTCCTATATGTCCCCTGCACAAGGCAAGTTGTGTTTTCAGCCTTGTTTGTGTGTCATTAGCATAACACAAAAACCGCAAGAGGAAATTCCATCAGATTTGACAGAAGGTTATATGTCATGTTATATAGTATGTCATGTTATATATTTTGACAGGGATCCAGTACAACACCACACATTTTAATCTAAAAGCAGAAGTTTTTAATTGACTGACCATGACAACACCTGCACAGGAAGAACCTTTATTACATTATTAAACTGTGCAGATGAACAGACGTGTGTGTTGTTCTGTTCACACACTTGTTGCCGACCCTCCTGCAGCGTCAGCACGAAGCTGCTGCCGACCGTTTCCCCTGACACTGATCCACTCGGACAACATCTATAGTCCCGGATTGGAACTCAGGTGAACTCTCTGTCCGCTCTGCTCACGCCCGGCGGTGACGGAGGAGCCGCTCGTCTGACTGACAGTCGCTGGAAACAGGGAAAGCTGCTGACCCCACATGTTGTCTCATTTCTTACGCATCCATCATCCCCAGAGTAAACTCGCTCTGAACTTGTCACGTCTCTGATCTGGGATCCCGGCCGCTGAGTGAGAAGCGGAGTGGGAGCTCTTTGAAGAGGCGATGCCTATCGCAAGGTAAACACCCGGGGAGAGGTCTCAGGTCGTCACACACACACAGACACACACTCCGACACACACTCCGACAAAAGAGGTGCAGCAACAAAACCCAGCGATAGCACCTGCGGTCGGAGGGATGATTACAGGGGAGTGAGTAAAGGCTTGAAGAAGAAGGTGTCATGCAGGATTAGAGCCGCGTTGAAGCCGTGACCTTTCAACCCTGAAGGTCAGCGTGCACAATTCCCCTTTACCACAAACAGCCAGATGCTCCCACTATCTGCTTTCTGAGGAATATTACCACTGCAGTTTACTGTCTTCACTGATAACATCTTTGGAGGAAACTGTTTTGAATGTTTGACCAGTGACTCACTGACATTCACTGTTGAGCAGAAAACCAAATATTTATTCGGTTTGATACAAAAAAAAGGAAATCATAATATTTCTGTGCATAAGAAAAGAAAGAAAATAGATGTTTAACTCATTATTAAGTGTATTGTGACTTTCTGGTTCCAAATGAAGTAAAGTATACTTGTAAAGTAAATTAATAAATAAGACTCTATAAAATAAGTAATAATTTGAAGGATTTAGGTGAAATAAATATAAATAAATCAATAACAGACAGTGTGGTGGTTCCTCTGAGACACAGGACGTCAATCTCATTGGTGTAAATCTGCCTTTATAGACTCATGTGTCCCATGAGGCCTTCTCCTCCCCCTCAACTTCCTGTCTGTCACTGTTTTTAAAATCCCCTTCAATAGAACTAACAACCACAACAACCTCCGTGCCACGGCCGCTGCAGCAGGGGCAGAGCAAAGCCGACAGTTTTGCCAGGGGGCCCGAACCGAGAGGGGGCCGAAAAAAAAGACTCAGTCAGCAAGAAAGTTGTGTCATCAATTCCTCAGATCTCCGTCCAGACTTTCCAAATATTCTCCGTCTTAGCGTTTTCTAAAACTCCCGTGGACGTCATCTGGAGCCGAGTTGATGCATTTTTCCAAATAAAGACGTGTGCCCACTGTTTACCGACCCCAGATCAGTTTCTACAAAGTGCACAGGCCCAGCCCAACACCAGCTGACGAAATCCCTTTAAACGCTTCAAACAGTGCGGTTGATTAAAATCTCTTTCTAAGTGATCCTCTAATCTCTGTCGGAGCGGTGAATTAATTTGGCAGCTGGCAAATCCCCGACCCCCCCCCGGCGGAGTAAATCACCAGTAACGACTCTGAACAAAAGCTTTATCTGTCGTCCGTCCCCGGCAGCACCGCTAACAAACTTTCAAACGTCCGCCGACCACCACAGAGGAGCAATGAAACAATCCCACATACAAACATTCACCCGGGCTTCGAGCTGGCCGCCTGTCAAGAAGATGAACGTCTGAGAGAAAAGAGAGAGAGAGAGAGAGAGAGAGAGAGAGAGAGAGAGAGAGAGAGAGAGAGAGAGAGAGAGAGAGAGAGAGAGAGAAAGAAAAACAGCATTCCCTTTCCCGTAAAGCAGGAAGGGGGAGGAAGGGGGGTTTTGGGAAGTCTAATGAGTCATCACTTTTTCTTTTCTGCCGGCGCTCCCCCCCCCCTCTCTCTGGACTCTAAGCATAGAGCTTGAATACCTCCATGGCAGATTGCCCTGTCACACTTTTCTTCTGACCCTCTGGAGCTTCTGGTCTCACTTGGCATCGAATCCAGAGCGGCGGCTGTCCAGAGCATCTCCAGCTCTCCAGCTCTGAAACCTGAGGAGATAACAAGCTACAACTCGTAGAAGGTGAGGAGGAGGGAGGGGGGTGAGTGTGGGGGGGGACTAGTTGAACCGCTGCAGCATCGAAACCTTGCTTTGTCACCCGGGCTTGTTCTTGTGAGTGTGCATGTGTGAGGGCGCCAAACAGCTTCCCAGCGATGAGCTCGAACACAGAGGGGTCAGAGATGAGTCAGTGGACGTCTGCTAACGAGCCCGAAAAGTTTACAACTCTCTAACTTCGTCTCGTGTGACAACAACCTGCTGACGAATGCTCGTAAATCGATGACGCTGCTTGAACGTGGGATCTTTTACAGCGTTTTAAACACAGCTCATAATGGAAAGTGCTTAAGTTCCTCGTCGTGAGCGAAGCCGCAGATCTTTTTACTGCTCCACTTTCTTCCCCTTGCCTTTATGTCAGCTCTTTTGTGCGACCACTCATTCGTCCTTGAAGTGCTCTGTTCCACTAACTGATCATCAACAGGGGACTCTCCCCAGTGCCCCAACCACCACCACCACCACACACACACACACACACACCGCACAATAACACCCTCAGCCCTCTATCGGGGGCCGAGCTCCTCTCCCTCCACTCTGGATATTTATCACGCTTTAATGACAGACTTCACAAAGGATGATGTCAGCGGCCGCAGCAACACAACAGCAACACAACAGAGAGGCGGCCGGCCCCCTCTGCTCTCAGCTGGACCGCGCTGACCTCACTTGATTGATAGGCCTCGGTCTCACTGAGCTCTTTGTGCCGGAGCGGCTGTGGCGGTATGTGGCACATGAGGCCTCGATGCTGCTGCTGCTGCTGCTGCTGCTGCCGGTGACTCAGAGTGAGTAATGAAAACAGTCGTAGAAACCAGCCAGTTTCACAAAGACAGTTGTTGCCATTAAAGTGTCTCAGAGCACTGATTTAAAGTCGTGTTTGCTCTTGTGGAGAAGCGTCTGTTCACTGCGGGAGATGGTCGGTGGGTTTGTGATGTGTCTGTGCACGGTGGAAATCGGTACAGTCTAAATATGTGGCGTGGAAAAGTGTGTGTTACCTTTAAAGTTTTTGTCAGGCTCATTTGTACATGTGCCATCCTCAGTCATTAACACACAAAAGACTTCATGTTCACATCTTATCCTACATCTCTCTTACATTTGAGTTGAGTTCTCCTCTGGTCATGGCAACATTTAGCAGGTACATAAATATTAAACATTAAAATAAGTTTCTATAGTTTTCGCTCTTACTTTAACCTTATATCTCTTTTATCTCAAAACTTTTATTTAAGTCTATTTTTCTATTTTCGTTTTTCTCATTTTCCTTTATTTTAGTTTCCTAATTTAGTTTTTATCTCCATTTATAGCCTAAAATTGTTTAAGATAGTTTTGTTTAAGATAGTTTTGAATTCAATTTTCTTAAGGAAGTTTAAGAAAACTTCCTCAGCTCTGGATCAATGACGTCATAACTGAAGTGGCTTCTTGGATGAGACCTCTTCAACCCCCTAATATCACCTTTAACAAGTTATAATATAATATAAACGTATTATATTTTAATAAGTTTCAATAAGTAAGCGTGAACCAGAGAAGTTGGTGTGAAATTGTCCCTTGTTGTAATGAGGCCACAGTTCGGACAGAACGGTGAAGAAGTAAAAATCAAATCTATCTGCATTTCAATTTATCATAAATATATATGTTCATCTTTAAGTTGTTTGAATTGTCAGTCTTTTTATCATAACGCGCAAGAAAGGTGCTAAATTAATAAAGTTTGATTGATTGACAAATCATTATATTAAAAGTCTAACTTCATTTCAACTGAAAAATCATGTCAAGAGAATTATGTGGAGTTAAAAATCTGACGTGAATATCCTCAGACTAACTTCTCTTTACTCCTATAAGATCTGGAAGTAAATCTGTTTCTACCTGTAAGGACTAAAAAGATTTGGTGAATGTGATGACTCCAAACTCCAACAGCTTGAATTTACCATCGTTACAATAATCAGTCATAAAAAAATCCCCTTTACACACAAAGATATAATCTGAAAAACACCAGTTTTGTCAAAGCTGAAAGTGAAAAATTCAATGGAAAATGCTTAAAATAAACGTCGGTCTCTATACGTATTCACACACCACACACACACACACACACACACACACACTGACACACACACACACACACACACACACACACTGACACACACACACACACACACACACAGAGCCTGTATTAAGCTAAAAGAACGAATTCGGTTACACAGCCGTTAAACACAGGCTTCTTTCAGTTTCCAGTAAAGGTAAATAACTGCAGCATTTTTCTGTTTCTCTGAATTTGTTCCCTTGTGCATAAAACGCACATTTTTAACTGCTTCACTCATCAAAGTCCTTCCGCTGAAATGCATTTAAAAAAAAAGAAAGAAGAAAAAAAAATCAAAAACCCCAACAACCTTTACAGTGATTTATGAAAAACAGAAATCCATTACTTCTCCCGCTTGCGGTTTTTTTCTTTCAGATGGCTGCTCTGCCGGCTGACTCACGGACGTTGAGGCAGAGCGGATTTCCACTTCCACTTTGGCCCGCTCATCTGAGACGCTTCAGAGGGAACACAGAGCGGCGGGGAAGAGGAATGGAGGCAGGACGAGATGGATCTGGAAGCCATTAGACGCTGGCAGCTGCAGCACCGGGTGATTCAGGAGGAGAAAGAAAGAGAGAGAGAGAGAGAGAGGAGGGTGCACGGGCTCATGATTGACACGATTAATTTCATATCTGTGCATGTGTGTGGGTCGTTAATGCAGAGCCTCGGGTTTTCACAGCAGGGGGCGGGGTGGGGGTGGATGGGTAATGTCAAAAAGTAATTTCCAAAAAGACACGTTTTCCTTGTTACAACTTCCACTGCTCATCAGCACCGGGGGACGAATCACATCTGAGGGTCTATCTCCTACTTACTTGCTTCCTCTCCTGGCACACACACACACACACACACACACACACACACACACATGACACACACACATGACACACAATGGTTTCCTGGAGACCTACCCTAACCTTAACTTAAGTTTATCCTCAACCCCACATTAAGCTGGAGGTTCGGGGCCCCTGACATGTGACTGACAGGGGCCCCCAGTGAAACTCTGGGTTTCCACCTCTGACTCATCCTCATAAATCCCCAAGGATGAAGTTCATGCGTCTCACTCCAGGACGTATGAGCCCTGATTTCACAAATACAGATAATGTGTGTGACATGTTGACGTCAGACACACACACACACACACACACACACAACAACACACATACACACACACTCAAAATGAGGATGTAAGTATTTGTGGTTGGGTTTTGAGTGACGGCAGCATTTTCCAGGGCAGTGACCTCAAATGATGCAAAATTATGAAATCACAGTGTCGGTTGTTAGAGGTGAAAATAAAGAATAGATTCCAGATTCCAGATTCAGATTGAGGTGCGTGAGCGTCGTGGTTTCATCAGGAACAACCTGAGACGTCGGGTGCTGTCTCTGGATCTTCACCTGATTCATCGCTCTGTGCTCGGCTGGTTTCACTGCTACCTCTCGTTTTCATGTTGCACTTGATCATCTCAGGTGGTCTGATGTCATCACTGAGGTGGTCCCACCGGCGTGTGGTCCTCCGGGTCAACGAGGGGAACAGAGACACTGATTGGGTCGGAGACGACACACGCACAGACACACACACACAGACACACACAGACACACACAGACACACACGGACAGAAGCAGACACAGACAGAGAAGGAGAAGGAGAGGGGGTTTCAGTTGGCATGAGGAAACTATATTGAGTAAGAAGAACGGTTCTGAGATTTAGGTCTCCTGCTTGGAGGCCGGATTTATTATTTAAAAGTTGTCGAAGTTATTAATATGAAATATTCCTCGATCACAACACAAATTCCTTGTTTGATTTTCTTAAGGAAGTTTAAGAAAACTTCCTCAGCTCTGGATCAATGACGTCATAACTGAAGTGGCTTCTTGGATGAGACCTCTTCAACCCCCCTAATATCACCTTTATCAAGTTATAATATAATATAAACGTATTATATTTTAATAAGTTTCAATAAGTAACCAGAGAAGTTGGTGTGAAATTGTCTTGTTTGTAATGAGGCCACAGTTTTGACAGAATGGTGCAGAAGTACAAATCAAATCTATCTGCATCTTAATTTATCATAAATATATATGTTCACCTTTAAGTTGTTTAATTTTCTGTGCAGTGTTGTGTTACTGTCACCTGCAAACATGATATAGACTGAAACAGGTTGTGAGTGAACCAGGAGAAAGTTTCACTACTAAAATCTGAAAACATCAATCTGCATCTTCTCAGTGCCGTGACTCCAGTGAGAGGCTGGACGTGGTGGGAGGAGAACCCATGACCCATCTGGTGTCGGGTCTGAACTTCTCCTGACACACGGACGTCAGAGCTTAAAACAGAAACACACAAGTTCCTCGTAGGATTATTATTAGAACACGTTGTTGCACAATTAGCCTGAAATAGATCCAGCCCTGCGAGGGACAAGGACCACAGAGGGACGACGACCCAGCGATGAGGCGACAATAAAGTGGTTTGTTGTAAAATTCTGCTCAGACATTCACGTCCCCTTCAAGATGAACTGTAGCAGCTCTGGTGACCCCCTGACCTTTACACTAGCGCCACCATCAGGCCAAACGTATAGCCTGTTAGACACTTTATGCTTTCTGATAAATACAGGACTAAATTGTGTTTATTGCTGATCACATCCACCAAGAAGTCTGTGTTCTTGTCTGTTTGTTTGTTAGTTTGCAGGATCACACAAAAAACTACTCACACTTCTCTGGACAGAGCATTTTCCACCTTGTGTAGTGGATGCAGTTGTCGTCTCGCTCAAGCCGCAGTGTGTGATGCTTTTACATCGGGCTGCACTGCACCACGAGTTGTTTCATGCATTTTGTCCGGGTGCATCATTTAAATCTATTCACACAAAGCCTCCTGTGCCTCGGAGGCCGCTGCGTCTGCCTCAGCGGAAGGCAGCAGCAGTGAGAGGGGATCGGACTCGGCATCCTGCCACAGGAGCCGCCGCTCTGGGGCCCGTTCTCGTAGATTCGTTGTGAAAGCTCTGGGGCGAGCGGAGAGGGGACGAGGAGAGTGAGAACGAGAGAGTGTGGTCGGCTGCCATGAGAGGGAGACACGGAAAAATACAAAGACAAGGGGGGGAAAAGGCTTTTTGCCAAGACAAGGGGAAAAATCCAGGAGCTGTGTGGCCTCTCTCACCGAAGGCAAGAAAACCAGAGCACTTCACCTGAGAGAGAAATAATAATAATAATAATAATAATGTGTTCTAAGAGAAGAACACACGACACGCAGGAATGAGATATAAGATCAGAAGAAAAATGATGCATTGTGTTCAGCATTCCAGTCTGAGGTATCTGATTCCACACATCTATTGTTTGTTCTCCCACGCCCCTGTGTGTGCGTGTGTCTCTGTGTGTGTGTGTGTGTGTGTGTGTGTGTGTGTGTGTGTGTGTGTGCTCACACATGAGAAGCTCGACAGATCCCTGTTTGTTTTCTCAGCTCATGATCAAAGTCAGGTGGCCGTACAATTAGCTCGGAGAGGTGTGTGCGTTGTGTGTCAGCGCTGAGTAAAGTCCCAGAGGGGGGGGGTGGGGGGGGGGTGGTGAGCTCTTTAATGTTGATCCAAAGAACCAGACCTTCCACTCGGTAACACCATCACCCAGGTGAGAGCCGCGTCGGCCTCCTTGAAGCTAATCCCCCACAGTGAATCCTAATGTGATGATTCCCTCTCCATCCTGTTCATTTGAGGGGATAAGTGATCCACACTCACATTCTGCAGGAGACGAGGGGCCCGCGGAGGCACAGAGCTATTCTCAGTGACAGAAATCGGATTATGTGGCGATCCGTACGCAATCACTTTATGCCAAAGGGAGAAGACAGACGTGGAGGAGAGGTGGCGGAGGGACGAGGGATGAGGAGGGAGGTGCGGGGGCGTGAGGAGGAAGAGGAGGAGAAAGAGAGAGAGAGGAGGAAGAAACAGCGAGGTTGCCAGGACTCCAAAGCTCGTCTGTCATTCTGTGCGTCAGTCGGTTTATTCCCAGGCTCGGACGCAGGTACAGTATCTGCCTCCGTCCACACGTGCACGCACATTTTTCTCACTCTGTCAGGCTGAGCTGGAAATATCTCTTTTCATCCTCTGTCACAGTCTAATTAGATTCCACCACCACCAGCAGCACCACCAGCTCCAGCAGTCATCCTCTCTCTCCTCTCTTACCTCACTCGGTCTCTCTGCCACACTGGAGCGCTGCAGCCCTTCTGGCTGTTTCCCTGGCAACAGCTGCTTCCTGTTTGTCTGTCGGTGTTGCCATGGATGGAGCAAGGGGTGAAGTGATGGCGGTCGGCTCACTAATGACGAGGATGTAGTCCTGAAGTGGGACGTCGGGGCTCAATCGTCTGACCTCGGCGGTATTGGGGTCGGCAAACATTTCTCAGAACAGGAGAGAGCAGGAGCAGCAGGCAGCAGCAGGAGAAGCAGGAGAAGCAGGAGAAGCAGGAGCAGCAGGAGCAGCAGGAGAAGCAGGAGAAGCAGGTGAAGCAGGAGCAGCAGGAGGAGCAGGTGAAGCAGGAGCAGCAGCAGCAGCAGGAGAAGCAGGTGAAGCAGGAGGAAGCAGGAGAAGCAGGAGAAGCAGGAGAAGCAGGAGCAGCAGGAGAAGCAGGAGGAGCAGCAGGAGAAGCACGGAGAAGCAGGAGAAGCAGGAGCAGCAGGAGAAGCAGGAGAAGCAGGAGAAGCAGGAGAAGCAGGAGAAGCAGGAGCAGCAGGAGAAGCAGGAGCAGCAGGAGAAGCAGGAGCAGCAGGAGAAGCAGGAGAAGCAGGAGCAGCAGGAGCAGCAGGAGCGGCAGGAGGAGCAGGAGAAGCAGGAGAAGCAGGAGCAGCAGGAGAAGCAGGAGAAGCAGGAGAAGCAGGAGAAGCAGGAGCAGCAGGAGAAGCAGGAGAAGCAGGAGGAGCAGGAGCAGCAGGAGAAGCAGGAGCAGCAGGAGCATGCAGGAGCAGCAGGAGCAGCAGGAGAAGCAGGAGAAGCCGGAGCAGCAGGAGCAGCAGGAGAAGCCGGAGCAGCAGGAGCAGCAGGAGGAGCAGGAGCAGCACTCAGGCCTCTGGTGGTGATGCTCATCCAACCTGAGGAGTGGTTCACGTGTTCAAGAGGGAGCAGTCACATCCTCTTGAATTGAGGCTGAAATGAGATTTGGTACAACTCTCATTGAGGAGCTAAGATGTTTCTAAATCAGGGGGCCACAATTTACACAGAGGGGCCGATTGTGTGTCCAACATCCATGTTGAATTCCCGTTTCAGGAAGCTGCACATTTCAGTCGTTCCTTTACTGTTCCCTCTGAAGCTGAGAGCAAAGCCACACACTGTGCCCCGCCTCGTTTGAAATCACTGAACCCAACAGTTGAATGAAACCCTCAGCCTGTTTTCCAGCGTCCTGTAAATAATATTCTATTGTACAAAAGATGTAAAAAAAGATTGTTAATAGATGATTTCCTCTGAACACATCGATGCCGGCCCCCGTGGACCAGAGGAACCGGCTCGTGGCCGTGAGGCAGGTCATCGCCCGTCAGCTGCAGATCGGACCCCAGAGTCTCTGTGAGAACACGTCTCACTGATCACTGGCCCTCGAGTTCCAGAGCCGGCGCTGAGGATGAAACCGTCCAGACCGTCGTGATGAAGCATGATGTGTTAACGCTGCTCATCACGTCTCTGTCACACTGTGAATCTCCACAATTTGTACGCTTGGCTGAGAGAAACTCAATCGCTGCAGATCCCCAAACTTGAAATTGACTTATTGCAGCTGTTTTGTCTTCATCTTTTTTCTTTTGTGCTCATTAACCGATCCAAGCAAAACGTGTCGTGACTTCCATCTCTTGAAAGTGGTACCGTCAGCCTCAGCAGATTGTTGGTTCTCGCGCAGTCAAAGACACATTTCTCTCCTTTGCGTGTTGTTGCCTCCACTCGTGCACGACTCCCAGGTGTAGAGCGGGCGAAGCTGAGAGTCTTTAGCTGCGGCCGAAAAGCTTTGAAGTAATCATGTCTTTGTAGAGAGAGCTGTAATGACACTTGGCATATTTGTCTAAGAATACCAGACGTAGCTGAGTGCTGCTTCACACCGTGCTTTGATGAAGACCTGGAACAACATCAGAACTCTGCTCCTGGGGCACCGGTTTAAAGAGGAGCGCTCCGCCAAGAGCGACCGCAGTGTTTTGGCAGGCGGGGGTGGGGGGGGTGGGGGGGGGTGGGGGGGGGTTGGGAGGGGTATACCGGTATCCACCGAAAGAAAAAACAAACAATAGCTTTGTATTTCTGTGATCTTCTCAAGTTCACAGGTACAACACATGGTTAGTAAGTGTGTATACGGGGCGAGTATCTTGTTGCACACCACCAGCAGCCTGTTCTCTCTCTCTCTCTCCCCGACTCGAGCTCTGTCAGGACATAAAAAGAAGAAGAAACGAGAGTGGGACACGGAGCGACTTCAAAGCTGCTCAAGAATCTCTTTAAACACGGTTCTCCGAAGACCACATCAAACACGGGTACGCATGTGTACATGTACTGTATGTGTGTGTGTCTGTGTGTGTGTGTGTGTGTGTGTGTGTGTGCATCATAACACGGTGCAGAGTTGCAGAGATGCATCCAGGCTACGCTGCATCAACCAAAGTGTGGACAAGAAAGAAAAAAAGGGGCTGTCAGCTCTGATAAAGAGTTTGGAGTGTGTGTCTGTGTGTGTGGGTGTCTGTGTGTGTCTGTGTGTGTCTGTGTGTGTGTTTCTTCTCATTCTGGGAGGCCTCTCCAGCACCCAGAGAGCACTTCAGCACAGCGGCTGCCAAGGAGACGATCAGAGGGTGGCCCCGCAGCCCACACACACGCTCACGCAGACTCACCCTCACACACAGACACACACACTCACACACACACACATACACACACAAACCTCATGCTCTTATATTGTGTATAAACCAGAGTGGATATTGATTGTTTTAAACAGAGCATTTACGACACAAGTGCTATTCCTAGGGCTTAAAGTACACCCACACACGTTTTCCCCCATGATGCACACAGGAACGCAACACAAACACACACACACACACACGCACACACACAAACTGAAATGCACAAACAAGCAGAAACACATTAAAAAAGACATTCCTGACATCCCTGTTAAAACTCTCCAGTATCATCTGCGGACATCACAACACGATCACTTCTGATTGGACGGGCCCTCTGTCAGGGGGTCAAGAGGTCGTCCATGTAGTTGAAGACGTTTCCGGCCTCACTCGGTAACTGGTGGAAAGAAAAAAAGGCTTCTTGACTGGAAAGTGTGTAAAGTCTGAACCACTGGCTCCTTCTTTCCCTTTTCTCTCCATGGTCTTCTTCCTATTCCTCTGTTATTCTGGCTCTCTGGTGGACGAGCCATTGTGGCGCTGCATCCTTCCTCTGGACCTTTCTTTCCTCGGGGTCAGAGCGTGACCTTGACCGTCTGCCCGTCTGTCTCCACGTCTGCTCTACTGTCTCCACGTCTGTCTCCACGTCTCCTCCTCTGTTCTGCTTTGTTTTGTCTTCCTGATTCCACGATTGACCCTAATATTCACTTATTTGTCTCAGTAGCTTAATCCAGAGGCTGCACTTGAAGACACCGTGGCGCCACTAGCCTGTCCCGTTCACACGTGTCCTTTTATTCCCAAGAAATTATATCAAGGCTCCAATGTGTGGAATCCGCCTCTCCCTGACTTTTCCCAGAATTCATTGCGCTTCAGCGATGAGTCGTTTTTCCAAAAGACGGCGAGCGACAAACGTCCAGAGGTTGAACGTGTAGATGATGGATTGATGGTCAAAAGTCCCTTTCACTTTACTGTAATGCCTTCAGCTTGTAGAGTTGTTATGAAGATGTGGTGAAACTGGTGGGAGATGGAATCTAAAGAGATAATCTAAAGAGCTGTGAGGTCTTTGATGACAGCGGAATCCATCGCCATCGCACATTAGAGTTTACGTCAGTTGTTATCTGCGTCTTCCATTGAATTAACAGCACGGACGTGAAAACACACACAAACGCACCCGACCACAGGAAGCGATCACATTTTGAAGCATCCTCTCTGCCCCCTCAACATCCTGTGTGAAAACCTTTGCTACCGCAGCCTCACAGGAAGTGGAGTCTTTTAGTAATCAATACTAAAAGAGTTTGGGGTTCAATGGCGCTTCCTTCTCGCTGCCAGGCGCAGGGTGGCTTCCATTCATCGAACACACGAGACCCCGACCTGCCTGAAAGAGTCTGACGCTCCAGATGATCCGCCTCAGGACATTGTTCTGCTCTGTGATCCTGGTTAATGGAGCCGCGGATGTGGGTGGATGGCTAACGCAAGCAAAGGGGAGAGGGAGGATGATGATGAAGAGGTGGAGGAGAGAGAGAGAGAGAGAGAGAGAGAGAGAGGAGGCACCTGCTGGGTCCACATGGCTTTGAATGGCCGAGTTTAAGTGGCTGCGCTCACGCACGCCTCGGTCTGAAGCGCGGCGCCCGCTGTGAGTCCACGCGGCGGTGAGCACGTGGAGCCTCGGATCAAGGCGATTGGCCACGTGGTTTGTGTTATCCAGCGGGCGAGCAGGAGACAGTGGCAGGTGCAGGTTGTAAAAGAACGGTGGAGAAGAAAGAAACAAATAAAACACACACACAGAGGTCGAGGAAGATCAAATGAAAGTAGAGTAAACAACACGAAGAGGAGAAGAGGAAGGTGGAAACATTTAAAAAATTCTGTCTTTGCACAAAATCTGCGTATGACGATCATGGTACGGTTCGAGGGGAATTCCAGTATTTTTCAACTTGGGGCCTGTTTGTTATAAATACGTGTGAGGTGCGTAAATGTTTAACCTTTGGAATCAGTTGTGTAGATCGTGTCATTTTGTGGGGCGACTGCAACCGTCCAGCAAAGCATCAAAACACGGGATGGACAAAGTTCCCGACAGTTTGATGAACACACGGGAGAATTTAACAGATTAAGGGTGAAATATGTTTTGCTTCTGAGTCACCAAACAATCTGTAACATCCGAGTTATGATAACTAACCCTTAAATCATAGTTTATTTAGCTTTACAGAAATCTTTTCCTGACCTAAAAGGTTTTTTTTCCGTTATTTCATAACTTGGGCCTTTGGTCTAAATGAATGGTATCTGCAGACAGATCTGGAATCAGTCCTGTGAATCACCTCAGATCTTATGGCAGTTCAGTAAACATCGACTTCTCTGTCTCACCGTGCAGCAAACGGCTCAACTTGTTATTCGGGGTCTTTGTTAAGAGTCTGATGGTGAATTGTAAATTCAGCTAAACACCGCGACTACTTATCACACATATATAAGTGATATTGATCTTTATCGTTCCCTTAAGAGTCGAATTATTCGTTTAAAAGTTGTCCTCTGAAAGATCTTTGACTGCCGGTGCACGTCGGTTCAGTGCAGGAGCGTCTCTGCTGCATCATGAATCTGAACCATAACAGAGAGCTGTCGAGTTGACCTCTGACCTTCAGGCTGTCGCAGTGGAAACAGTTTAATAAGCATCACTTCCTGTGCACAAACGGGGATTTACAGATGATGCTTATATATTTATTCCAAAGAATATGTCACTTAACTGTGACCTTATCAGCATTTCTTCGAATGCAACCCTTAATGTTGTCTCTAGTGCAGAGGATGAGTCTGTATGCTCTGTGAGTGTGTGTATCTGTGTGTGTGTGTGCGTGTGTGTCTGTGCGTGTGAGAGAGATAAAACCGTTGATAGGGGAGATAACCAGTAAGTGTGTAATGTGAGTTTTTCAACCCACTCAGTACAGACGCACATCTGTATGTGAATCCACCTGCATGCAATCATCTCCAGTAAACACAACATCCACACCCACCCTTCACAAAGAGAAGCCGCTCGGCTCATCCGGTAACACAATCAAACACCACAATTACTTTTAACATTTCAACACCAAACCGCCGTCCGTACACACGTCCATGAATTCAGCTTCGGATGTCAAGAGATTTCTGAGTCATGGATTCTGAATGCTTGTGATCTTGGCAGAGATTACAGCCGCATAGCATCAAATGAAAGTTGGGCAGACACTCACACACTCACTCACACTCACACACAAACACACTCACACACACACACACACACACACACACACACACACACTCACACACTCACACACACTGCAGAGTCAGTTATCGAGTGTGTGTTTCAAGGTGAAGCCAACGGACTGCAGACTTCCAGCCAAGTTTGCAAGTCAAGTTTCTTGTGAAAACTGAAACTGCTCAGAGTCACGGGGCGTTGCATCGTCTCAAATAGATGAATGGATATGCTCTCAAACAGTCGCTGCACCACACCGTCGTCTGAGAGCGTCGGGGGGGGTGAGACTGCGACTCTCGATATCACTCAGAGCACGAGAGAAAGTTGACGACTCCCTGCAGCTGCTTTGTTTTAACCAGAGAATCTTTAATACACCTTCAATCAGCATCACTCTCTGATGAGGAGCTTTAATCAGACCAAAGTAACACAACAGCCAGAGATGTGACCCAGAAATAGAATAAAATAACAATATGAAAGTGAAGCCGAAGCTAAACCGTGTGAAATGAGTCCTTCGTACTGTATCTGTGTGTGTGTGTGTGTGTGTGTGTGTCTGTAAGTCAGAGATGAGAGAATGAAGTGAAAACAGCAGCAGCACATCTACCTGCTGTGTGTGTGTGTGTCTGTGTGTGTGTGCATACGCAGCGTGAGGAGAGAGCGCTGGGGGGGGGAGACCACCTACACTTCCACCTGCTCTGCCTTTTAGAGGGGCCCTCTTCAATCACAAGGCCGGGGTCATTATGGATGCGCGCCTCCAGCCTCCAGGCTTTGTTTCTCTATTTCTGTCTTCGCACTTTGCAGCAAAACATGGAGGAAGAACCCATTAAAACCTGAGCTACAGACTCGAGCAGCCTCGGCAGGAAGCATCAGGAGCCCAACATCAGAGTGTACTTCTAACAGTAGAAAGGACATGAGATTTTGTCCTTATCCAGAGTTTTTACAAGGAGGAAAAATAATCTCTGGAGAGTCTGATGTCTGGAGATCATCCAGAGTTCTGTTCATGTCTCTATCCCACCTGTACAGGGTTAGCTCTAGACCCACAAGGATAATTGGTGTAGATAATAGAGGGAGGGATGGATGGAGTGATGGATGGTTCATACATGTGCTAATAAATGGAAGACACTTTGCCCAGACTGACACACCGATGAGGAATGACAGAGCAGTGTGAAGATGACTAAGTCCAAACTTTCAGAGTGAGATATGAAGGAGGAAGATGTTGTTTCTCGACTTCAGGGAAAACAACATGAAAGCCTCTGATAACTTTTCTTTCCCCCACGTTTGTTTGCACCTGGTTTTCAAACCACGTGTTTTAACACTACTTTGATTTGAAAAGGTTGTTCTCAGTGTTTTCAAAGTTGCTTCCGAACTTCTCCCATCTGGACAGATACGTCCTCCGACTCCAAACGCTAGTAAACAACTCCACCATGAAAACAATTAAACAGTAATTTGCGACCAAAGAGACTCTTAAATTGCCCGGTGAGAGTCTATATTGGGAGCAGGGCTTCCTGAGCACACTACTTAAGGTAAACTACATTAAATGTGAGGTAATTAGTGCGCCACACAACAGACCACAAGCTGCTAATTGAGCTGCCTGTGGTCTACGTGCCTCCACCCAGAGGAACCTGCAGACTGCGCCTGACACCGACCTCAGCGTCGAGTCGGCACAGGATCACTGTCCCGGTGCAGGAACACGCAAACAATAATTGTCAGGTGAGATACAAAAACATGTCTGAGAGCCGAGGCACAGTGTGAGTCTGTGGGTGTGTGTGTGGGTGTGTGTGTGTGTGTGTGTTCGGTAAAAGGTGGAGCACCAGTAAAAGTGAATTAACATACGTGAGTAAGAGTGTGAGCGAGAGTGTCTGTCTGGCTGTGTGTCTGTGTTTGTGTGTGTGTGTGTGTGTGTGTGTGTGTGTGTGTGGAGAGGAGCTGTGGGTGTTTGTGGGGGAGTTGGATGAATTCTACAGCTTCACCCCCGGGGCGTCTGTGTCCAGGCTTGTTCCAGACGTGCCGGGTCCCGGGCGTCGGGAATCGCTCCGAGTTACGGGATCTTGCAAACGCTGCCCGAGGCCGAACAGGAGCTGCAGACCAAGTCAGACAAATCTGTTCATGTTGACAGTAAAACCTGCATGTGGATGTTTGCCTCCAGAAAAGTGCCGACGCTGCATCTTCCCTCTGAACCATCTCCAACCTGAGAAAATCCCTGTGGATATATCTGTGACACAGACCCACTGCAGCGCAACAATAATGACTAACAGCACATGTGTGTAACGCTGGTTGTGTTGCTGTTTTGTTGATTTCACCTTATGATGTCTGAGGGTGTGTGTGAGATCCAGAAGTTACTCAGTCGGCTGTCATCGCCGTGAACTCAGCACCTCTGTGTCTTTTTACCGACCGGTGACTTCACTGCCATCGAGGTCGTGACCTTCCCGACATCCCCCCCCCCGACCTGAAGGGATTCCCTGGGTCTGGTCTTCACCTCTTTGGCACCGGGACATCCTGGTGTCTGTCTGGCGCTGGAAAGTTTCCGCCCGTATTTGTTTGGACACCGACTGAGAGGGAGAACCAGGAAGACGACCAGACGTTCAGAGAGGAGACTCAACACAGACACGACAACAACAACTCTGCTGACTGGCAAAGAGGAAAAGGGAGGTTTGCAGGGCATATGGGACTGTTCACACACACACACACACACACACACACACACACACACACACCACACACACACACACACATACTTCTGATCTGCTGGTTAACACAGTGATGTGGGATACAGTGAGAGCAGCTGGAGCAGCTGCGTTCACAAACTCCTCCACAGAGAGAAGTAACTGCTCCGGCTGATGATTTATATTAATCCTCCCAAAAAATAGCCCCAGATCACGAGCTCGTCTGAGGCTGACATGGCAATTCTCTGGAGGCATTTCGTTTTAATAAAAGCCAAAACCCTGTTTCCACCATGTGGCAGATAAAGAAACCAAGAGGAAACACACACACACACACACACACACAGACACACACATAGCGGCGGCGGCTGCGGCGGCCTGTCTGAGCCAAACCATAACTGAGGAGACACACTCAAAGGAAATCTCAGAGTCGCTTGGCAGACGGCGAACACACAGGGATCAAATGTGTGTGTCGGCTTCGGCGGAGAGGAGGAATTCATGCGACAGTTCATTTGCCACTTGAAGACTGTGAGGATAAAATGTCAACTATCTCAAGTCCCTGCCCTACACACACACAGACACACACATACACACACACACACAGGAAAGATCTGGAGCCAATTGTTCGCTCATGCCACAACACCCTCGCCCCCGCATTCCCCTCTGTTACTCTAAATGTCCTCCTGCGCTACAGGCTCCCGAGCTTTCAACTTATAACTCTGAAGAGGCCGAGATCATTAAGAGCACATTGTGTATTCATTACCACGCCGGCCTGTTCCTGCACCGCAGCCTAATGAGCAGAGAGAGAGAGAGAGAGAGTGAAGGATGGAGGAGGAGGACGAGCGATGGAGCGAAGACGAGAAGGCCGAACGGATCAGTTGGACACGGACAAACACGTCGACCTCTGGCTCTAATGTCGGTGACCCCCACTTTAGACCGACCAACAGCTTCTCTCCCTCTCCCTCTCTCTCTCTCTCTCCCTCTCTCTCCCTCTCTCTCCGTGCAGAGCGTGGCGTGCTCCCGGGCGAGCGAGGCTGCGGTCAGCTACCTGACTCACGGCCCCTTCAGGCGGTTTCAGGTTCACTGGGCAGGTCGGACACGGGGCCAACGAGATCTCAGAGTCCTTTGAGTTAGCGTGGTCGGGGGGGGGGATGGCGCTGTGCGTGAGAGCGTGTGGCCGCCCGGCAGGCTTTTCTACCCCTCTCTCTCCTGTTTATCATGAAGAACTGTGACTGTGACAGGCCCAGCGTTAACAGATGCACACACTTGTCTCTTATTGTGAAGGGGACGAAAGAGACAAGTTAGCCCTTCATTTGACTCGAGAATGATCAAAGGTTTTTCTCGGTGTAAAGTCAACATGGATTTCATGTCATGTAAAAGATGAAATATAAAAATAATTTTCAGTGACATGATGTTTTCTGCCGTGAGCGTGGACGTGGGCGTCTGTTTCTCTCCGACTATCTGACCATTAACCCGTCGACCACATGGTGGCGCTACAGGAAATCAAGAGAATAAGGAAGGTCAGTAGTGTTCGGCATTTTTGGGTCAATGAAAGTTTACAGTAAAAAAATGTCCGTCTCTAGTCGACCCACCAATCAACCGACTGATATTTCCGACCCCGGAGCGCTCGCTGCTAAAAATAAATCCCATCAGGGACACAAATTAATCTATAATGAAATTCTATGGTTTTTATTCTCTGCAAAACACTTCAGATGAAATATGATGAGGTCCTTTGACAACATGTCCTGGTACAATCAGGCAATGGGACTTTCACTGCAGCACAATTTCAGTTCCTCATACAAAACCAAAATAAAACAATTTCAAAAGGAAATTGCATGACCTCAGATTTCTTGTCTCTCGATGCTGTCGTGCAAAATGTAAAATGTCAAGCATCTCTGATTAGAAAAGATCACAAACTTCCACCTTTAGACGAACGAGCAAAACACCACCAGGCCATCATGTGATGTTGACGAGGATGAAGATGATGAAGATGATGGATCACTCTATTAATAGCCCTGGCAGTAGTGACCACACTGACCACAGTCACAAAGGAGGACAGCAGCGCCATGGATGAGAGGCCCCATTATGTCCAAATGAAGGAGTCAGCCGCTCTGTCAAGAGGGCACTTCACAAACAAACCTCATCTGACTGAGCCCGTCTTTATCTCTCCCCTCGCCCGCCCGCCCGCTCGCCCCGCGCTGCAGCCACCACTCCTTTCTGCTGAGTGGGTGTTTGGAGGAGTTGCGAAGGTCAGGGGAAAGACTCTGGGGGAAAGATGTGAGGAGGGCGCTCGGGGCCGTGACCTCTGCGTGGCCTCGGTCGGCCCGAGCCCCGGCTGAGTCACAGAGAGACCGAGCAGACGACTCGCCAACCGAAAAGAGGCAGAGGACAAGTAGGCTGCAGGGCCGGCGCTGACAAAAGGAGTTGTTGTGCAGAGGTGGCGAGGCACAATGGGACGGTTTGAGAGGAGGAGGTAAGGCCGGCTCAATCTCGTAAGCACCTTACTGTGAAAGCCTGCTTTGTCAGGAGACAGATAGATTCAGGAAAGTCAGGGGATTTCCCCCCAGTGTGTAGGAACTGGTGACATTGTGTTAGAGAGCAGGGAGAAGATGTGCGACTCTGCACACACATCATAAACTATCTTCATAATTGTTGTGGAGATAAAACAAGTCCAGCCTCTATTATCTATCACTTCACTGATAAGTAAATGATGTGGGAGACAATTGATAAAAATGTCCACTTCATGCAGATGTGGTCAGAAAGAATCCGACGCCCATGAACACTCCACCCTGAGAGAAATACGTGCTCACACTCACATACCCACAAACGCACTCACACACACACACACACACACACACACACACATTAACACACTCCCGCTTTGCTTAATCTTACGGTAAACAGCTTCCTTCCACCCTCTGGCTTTGCCTTTTCCCAGGAACGAGAGCAGGTAACACTCAGTTGGTTTTGGCGCTGGTCCATCTGAACCCGGCTGTTACCAGCGAGTCTGTTGCCAAGCAGCTCGTCCTGCCCTGCAACTCTTTTGAAAGTTTGCCCAAAAAAAAATATGCAAAACAAATAACAAACAAACACACAATCCTAGAGCGGTTCCCGGGCGATAACGAGGACGTGTATTTATATTTGTATACACACACACACACACACACACACACACACAAAAAGCAGAAGTCGATATCAGGAACTTCGGTGCTTGAGCGCAGAGAACAACTCTAAATCTAAACAGACTAAACAGAGATGTGACTAATCGAGATGTGACTAAGACGTCTGCAGCTTCTTTTTGTTTTTTGTTATTTGCAAAAAAGCTGAAACCTGACAACTGAATGGTTCCAGCTCCTCGCCACAAGTCGTTGTTTCAGAGCTGAATCCGGCCCAGGACTCACACCACTGCTGTTTATGGTTGACATGATGATTTGCAGAGATTGTTTCAGGACACAAACATCATCACATATTAATGCACACATCATGTTCACACATCTGTCCCTGGTTGGGTAAAGGGGAGTGTTCCTTTTGTCTAACATTTGGCCGGATGGCAGCGTGCCACCTCACGAGCGTTCCCGTAAACACACAACGCTCTGGACCCTGTGGGCTGCCAAAATGTCACCAGGACGGTGGTCAGCCTCCACCGCAGAGCTGAATAAAAAACCTAAAACCCAAACAGAGCGGAGCAGCAGCAGCAGCAGGGAACAGCTGCACACAGAATAGAATTTATAAGGGAGGTGGCAAAGTGGAGGCACAACACTGCCAGGAACTGTTGTTTTCCTCTGTTTGTCCATATTCCCATGGATACCGACAAAAAGGCACAGAGTTAAAACAGTGGCTGTGGATACCAGAGAATTACCTGGGATGAAGTTAACTGAGATCGGGCATGGAGACACTGAAGGAGTCAGGTCAAGGACATGGTGATTGTGTTGTCCTCTGTGTAGCAGTTGTCGAGTTACTTGTGTCCTAGCAGCACTTTTCCCTGTAGGCCTCAACATGATAACAGGGTCTGTCGGAGCAAATGTCTCCGTACATGCTTCTTTACATCACATGCATGTTGTTACAGGACACTTGTGACTGTTCACTGCCAACGTGATGGAAACTCTGCCCTCGACTGCAGGACGGGCTGGAAACACTGAGACTGATCTGGGAACCACGAAGGGGGATAATCAACTAGGGGCAACAAATCAGGGCTTTATTGTTTTTTTGTAGGTTTGCTATTTATGATCTTTATTAAATTTACTTTATGTATTGTGTGTGTTTGTGTTTTTTGCAACTTTGTCCACTTGAATATATTTAATACTTGTTAACATACAATGTCTTCGTCAGAACCAAAGACCTCACGGGACAGATAGATAGATAGATAGATAGATAGATAGATAGATAGATAGATAGATAGATAGATATAGATAGTAGATAGATAGATAGATAGATAGATAGATAGATAGATAGAGTAGATAGATAGATAGATAGATAGATAGATAGATAGATAGATAGATAGATAGATAGATAGATAGATAGATAGATAGATAGATAGATAGGATAGATAGATAGATAGATAGATAGATGATAGATAGATAGATAGATAGATAGATAGATAGATAGATAGATAGATAGATAGATAGATAGATAGATAGATAGATAGATAGATAGATAGAGATAGATAGATAGATAGATAGATAGATAGATAGATAGATAGATAGATAGATAGATAGATAGATAGATAGATAGATAGATAGATAGATAGATAGATAGATAGATAGATAGATAGATAGATAGATAGATAGATAGATAGATAGATAGATAGATAGATAGATAGATAGATAGATAGATAGATAGATAGATAGATAGATAGATAGATAGATAGATAGATAGATAGATAGATAGATAGATAGATAGATAGATAGATAGATAGATAGATAGATAGATAGATAGATAGATAGATAGATAGATAGATAGGATAGATAGATAGATAGATAGATAGATAGATAGATAGATAGATAGATAGATAGATAGATAGATAGATAGATGGATGGATGGATGGATGGATGGATGGATGGATGGATGGATGGATGGATGGATGGATGGATGGATGGATGGATGGATGGATGGATGGATGGATGGATGGATGGATGGATGGATGGATGGATAGATAGATAGATAGATAGATAGATAGATAGATAGATAGATAGATAGATAGATAGATAGATAGATAGATAGATAGATAGATAGATAGATAGATAGATAGATAGATAGATAGATAGATAGATAGATAGATAGATAGATAGATAGATAGATAGATGGCTAGATGGATAGATGGATAGATGGATAGATGGATATATAGATTGAACAGTTTCCTCCCTCAGGTACGGGGGAGGCCGGTGGATTGAGTGAAGCCTCCTGACTGGTTGTCTCCTTGCGGGGGACGCAGGACACACAGCTGGAGGTGTTTGTTGTTACTTTGGAAGTTTAAAGACAGAGGTTCACTTCTCATCGACGGAAACAGGTGCACCGCCCTCTCCTCTGCGCTCTCATGGGATTTAACCTCAATTCCACCGCTCAAAACGAAAAGTCATTTTAATGAAAGCTCACAGATGAAAAGGATGAAGTACGGAGTTGATTAAGTGGGTTTGGCTTGTCGCTGAAGCAGCTCGGCTCTATTTGCCTTCAGTGATCAAAGCAGCGTTACTGTAGGCAACGTGCCCAGCATCAGCAGCACCTCGCAAATCTGTCAGGAAGCTGGAGGAGCTCCTCCTGTAAGTGATCACAGGCTCGGTCTCTGCTGCAGTGCTGCGTGAGTGTCAGTCCAGGTCACACTGGAACAGAGATAAATCATAGTTTAATATTCATATCAGCAATATTAAAAATGAAAAAAGGGACTGGGCTGAATAGAGGCTGTTTGAAGGTGACCAGTAAAAACAGATGGATTTAACTGTCTCAGGTCACTTCTCTAATACTAAGCAGCACATTCTAAAGTTACTGATTTGAAGTATGACGCATGCTCTGTATCATTATTATGATTATTATGCTGTTGATATTAATATCATGTTGCAATACAAACTAATACTAATTGTGAAAAGGGAGATGGACACAGAGGACAGACAAACAAATACACTTGTACTTTGAAGTATATGATACTTTAAGTACTTTACAACCCAATGATCATATAATTATTTCCCTTTTATTGATATTCATGTTTTAATTATTCTTGACTTTTCTTGTATGTTTATCTGATAAGAATATGTTTTTGTGAGTGTTTCAGATAAAGTTCCTCGTTCTAAACTCACACACACACACAGACACACACACCCACAAACACAGACACCCACACCCACACACACACAGACACACACACCCACACACACAGACACACACACAGAAGGAGCTGGAATGCTACTGGAATGAGGCCCTGGTGGGCGTGGCTTCCCGGTTCTCCAGGAGAGGAACTGCTACGTCACCGTGGCCATATAAGGAGCGCGGACTTCCTCCACAGGTTGCCTGTCAGTAAACAATCCGGCTGTCTGAGCAGTTAACACGTTTCTTTAAACTCTGGAATATAAATCATCATAAAGTAACGAGTCCCAGCTTCCGGCGGGAGGTGAACACATCTGTATTCTGAGGAGAACACATCTGTATTCTGAGCGAATCTTTACGCATGAAATGAAAACTAGATCTCACCTTCTCCAACAAACACATATTCAACCCATACGCGCGCGAATCCGTGCGTAACAGCGGCTCACTGTTCGAATCCCCCTCCAGCGGCCGTCCCCTCCTCTGTGCCCGGGCCGTGGTGCCTTCAGGCCCCGCTGACAGCCGCGTCTTCCCGGCATCCGCGTCACTCCACGTCGGATCCCTGTGGGGCGTGGAGAGCGCGCGGCTCAGCCAATCAGCGCGCGGCTCCGGCTCGTCTCGTGCACTTGCCTTTATAAATAAGCACGCCGCGCTCCGCCTGGTACACACACCTCAACAACACGCAACCGGGAGCAACTCAACACGCAGGAGGAGCTCAGACCCAAAGTTCACTGAGGAACAGAAACTGACCGAGGACCAGTGGAGGACACCGCAGCTGCCGGGACAGAACCTTGGACTTTCACTCTTTCTCGCTCCGGAGTGATTTGGATTCCTGGAGGAACTCTGCTGAAAGATCTCTGCTCACTGTGACATTTGTTGATTTGACCCAGAGACGAGTTTCCAGAAGCAGCTGATCAGCCTCAGCCACCTTTTCTCTCCCTATACGACTTTATGTCTACAAAGATGGAGCAGCCGTTCTACCACGACGACTCCTTTCTGTCGGCGTACGGCCACTCGGAAGCAGCCATGCACGACTACAAGCTGCTGAAGCAGAACATGAACCTGAACTTGAGCGAGTCTTATCGCAGCCTGAAGAGAGCCGAGGCGGAGCACTACCAGGGGGCGCACCAGGACATGGGCTCCCTGAAGCTCGCGTCCCCGGAGCTGGAGAGGCTCATCATCCAGAACAGCAACGGGGTGATCACCACCCCCACGCCCGGTCAGTACTTCTACAACCGCGGCATCACCGACGAGCAGGAGGGCTTCGCCGAGGGCTTCGTGAAGGCGCTGGACGAGCTGCACCAGATGAACGAGATGCCTCCTCCCAACGTGTCCATCGGAGCCGGTGGAGTAACGTGTTCGGCGGCGGCGGCCTCTAGCGTCTTCGGCTCCGCGCTGCAGCCGGAGCCTCCGATCTACACCACGCTGAACGCGTACTGCCCGAACCCGAGCCTCTCCTCCGCGTCCAGCTACCCCACCGCCACCATCAGCTACCTGCCGCCGCACCAGCACAGCCACCTGCAGCCCTCGACGCACGGCGTGCACCACTTCGGCCACGCTCTCCCCGGCTCCGGGCTCCACCCGCAGCGGCTCGTCTCCCTGAAGGAGGAGCCGCAGACGGTGCCGGACCTCCTGAGCAGCGACGGCTCGCCCCCGATGTCCCCCATCGACCTGGACACCCAGGAGCGGATCAAGGCGGAGCGCAAGCGGCTGAGGAACCGGCTGGCGGCCACCAAGTGCCGGCGGCGCAAGCTGGAGCGCATCTCCCGGCTGGAGGACAAGGTGAAGGGGCTGAAGAACGACAACGCGGGTCTGTCCAACACGGCGTCGGTGCTGCGGGACCAGGTGGCCCAGCTCAAACAGAAGGTCCTGACGCACGTGAGCAGCGGCTGTCAGCTGATGCTCACCAGCAAGATGGAGGCGTTCTGAGCCTCAGAGACTAATAAGAGACTGAGAAGTAGAAACACTGGAGTCACGTTCTGCAGGCGCGGCACTGGATTACCGGCCGGTGTGTTGTCGGTACCGGCAGCGGCACGGGGCCGGGGTGGGGGGGTGTAGACAACTCTGAAGAGGCTATGTGGGGTGAAGAGACTGAATGAAATGGTACTTCCGGATGCTGGACACCGCTCAAGGGACCATTCAACCCTAGACACCAGGGCCGCATCCAGACCGAGCAGACACTGAGCAACACGGGCCCCCCTCACGGGTTCACTAATGGTAGAAAAATGGGAAATGATATTTGTACTTTTTGCAGCTGATGTCGTCAAGAAACGCTGCGTTTATTCATTGTGTAAATTATTCCTGTTTGTCCGGTTGATCCAGACAAACTTAACACATCCAATGTTTACAATGTATTTTTTATTTTGTCTTGTGTATTTAAGTAAAGTATCTTGAAATGAGACTGAACATGTGATCTCGAGTGTTTATTTGAATTCATTTATAAATAGAGATGAAATCTATAACTCACATAAACAGCAGGAAAGCTGTGGTGCTGTCATGGTAACCATAACACAGTGTGTTGTTACGCACAGAGCGCGCTTGCGTAATACATAGGCCTTTCCTAATTACGCACGGGCTTGTCCATATATGGGCATGTTGGTGACTAGCTCGTCACAGGGGAGGAATTCTGGGAACCCCCGCCCAGGTCGAAGCGAGCTGCTGTCAGCTCAGTCCCTCCTCCCCCCCCCCTGCTGTCTCGAGAGGGGTGGCGGAATTTCCTTTTTCTTATCGTAGACCTTTAGGACCAACCTGCCACACGCACGCAGAGCAAAGTGCAACGACACTGCTCTAACTTCCGGGATGAGAATAAGAAGTAAACACATATGGAGTCTTTGAAAACCACTTTTTAAAAACCACGCAACACATCATCCAACACTCTTAATGACACAATCCCCTCAAACAGCCACATTCTGAAATCTCTCATCCTGTCGCTGTCCCTCGCGCGTAAAAAAGCCAATTTAGCCTCATCTGATGTGTGTTGGTTTATGATAAATAAATCGCACACGAGACGGGAAGTGACAGCGGCTTCAGGAATGTCGGGGGCGTCTCAAGATGCCACGCCGACTTGGCACAGCACCGGGGCGTGCGTGGGCGTCCGGGGCGCGCGGGAGCATCTGTGTGGATGCGTGGAGACGAGCGCGCTGCCAGGGATAAACATTCTGCTGGGACGCATCACCGGCCAAGTATGTGCCGCACCAGGGGGCTCAGGGGACGGATATAAAAGAGGGGAAAGTCCCGCGTTTTAAAGATGCGGATGAGTCAGTGAGTGTCCACGCAGGGGTCAGTGGTTCCAGAGCCCACGAAACAAAGGTGATAATGATGATATGAGGTCGGGGGTGGGAGGTGGGAGGACTTTGAACTGGCCTCGAAGTCTGGAGATTCCCTTGAGATGAGCTGATTCAGTGCGTAAAGAGCAGTGGGGACGATGAGGTGAGCTTTGACCCAGAGGTAAAGTGTCGAGCAACCTGGTCTCAGGGAAACTGTGGGTGGGGTTTCTGTCCTCTGACGTGCACGTAAACAACAGGGGAGTGAAACATCCAACTCTCAGTAAAAAGAAACCACTTCAAGAGAGCGTGCGTGGTGAGAGCTGCGGTCCGCGCGCACTCTCACCACGAGCTGTTTTGGAGACTAAGGTTTCTCGACGTCCTGTCATCTGACGCGTATTTAAATCGCCCCATTTCCATCAATAACAAGTCCCCGATCTGCTTTTTGTGCCATGAACGTGGAAACTAATCCGGGTGCACCCACGCGACGGCTCATTCTCTGTGACTTTTTTACCAAGAAACCTGCATTTCAGGGGATTTACATTCGTTTAAGCGCATTGTCAGTGGGTTTTGTTGTTGCTTTGTTCAAATAACCGACACGTCTGTGGTGAGAATCAGCTCAGAGCTTCACGAACCATCACTTAAATCTGTGGCCTTGAACAAAACGGTTTTAATTCTTAAAGCTTGAATTATTCATGAACGTTAATGACGTGTCTCCTAAATAAAAAAAAACCCCACAACTTGCAGCTTCTAATCAAAGACATACTTCTGGAGAAATATCCCCAGTGTCTCCATTTACGCACACAGCAGGCCCACATATTATAATCCACACGCACACACGCACACGCACTCCAGAAACAAGCCAATTGAAGCCATACCGGCTCTCAACGCGCCTCGGCCCACAACCCACACTGAGTGTCTGTGGGAACATCTGTGATGTGAACGCTGACGTCTGAAGAGCTCTGGGTGGGTTTGATTTTCCTCCATCAGGCCCCTTCCCCTCCCACACACACACACGAACACACGCACACACACACACACACACACACACACACACACACACACACACACACACACACACTCTGAGGCCTGGCTCTGTCACTCTCCCTCTCTCCGATCTTGTGCTATCTTCTCGAGGACCATGAATATTCCTCCCACCTTGCCGTGGCCATCTGAGGTTCTTACAGAAGTTGGGTGTCACAGCACCAGTAGTTCTCCATCAGACCTGGTTGGAGGGAAGTTTGCTTCAGTTGCATAGAAACACACGTGAGACGATCCACATGTTTTTAATGAGCATTGTAATTGTTAGATTAGGCAACAGATTCATTAATCATCTGTGCCAGGAATTGAACACAGTCACACCCTCACCACCTGCTCCCGTCACCAGTACAACGTGTCAGGGCCTCACAGACGAGGCCTTCACAATAAAACAAGACAAACCTGTGTCTCTCTGAACACAGGGAACTTATAGTTCGGTTTAAACTGCATCATTTACAGAAATATGATCATATTCTCCTGTGTTCAGGAGGTTTATCACTACAGCAGAGCCCAGGCCCAGAAAGCAGCAGCCTACACGACAGTGGAAGGATTTCTGAAGGTGCACAGCGTCACCTAGTGGAGGAAAACTGAAAGAGCAGCTTAAAGCATTAACTGTAAACAGAGATTTAGACTCAGCAGCAACTTTCCTACTATCAAACACTTGATGATTATGACTATTTAATTTCCCCCAAATTTATACGTATTAAAATTATATATTTTAAAAAGTAGTAATTGAATGCATGTGCTGCAATATTGAGGTTCAGGCTTAAAATGATATAACAGTCAAATATTTCAAATCAAAGATTGTAATTAACTCATCTTTCTTTTTTTGTTTATACAAAGCCCAGTTTCTGAAAAGTTATATTTCAAAAATTAATTTCATATCTAAAATAAATAATCCTCTTTATGGCGTTTATTTAAATACAAAGTTAAAGTAAGATGTGACATTGTACAGTAAATATCAGAGCACCACTCCAGTCACCGTCTATCACCTGGTTAAACAACAAGCAACACAGGATAAATACTAACGACACACAATTTGTTGTCAGTGGTGTTGATGGTGGTATGATGTGTAGCTGTGTATTCTCACCTGCAGGGGGCGCACACTGCTCTACTGTGCGTATCAGTCACTTCTAATGAGGTTGTTTTAAATCCACATTTTCCACTGTTACGTGAATACTGTTGTAAAATGAACATTATTCATGGTTCCTGACTTATTGGACGAGTCTATTCTCTGGATCAAATGATGCGTCTCACTGTTGCTGCGTAGCTCAGTAACTGGAGGAACTTTAAATCATCATTAAAGCCTAAAAGGCCTTAACTTTGAACGTGGATAATAAAATCCTATGTTGACAGCGTTAATAAATGTTGTTCTGATACTCATTCGAATATGAGATCATTTGAATTCCTCCCTCACAGCCGTGGAGTGAGTGAGTGACAGCTGTCAGAACAGGAGCGTGAACACGTCAGGATGTATCAGTAAACTGGGGCCTGACTGGTGAGGGGACATCGGACGGACACTGTCTCCTCCCATCATCGGAGCTGGAGGACACGTCTCAAGACACCAACACTACAGATAATGATCATCTAATGAGTGTTGAACAAGGAGAAGATAATAAATACATAAAGCAGAGTTTCAGTGCTGTCGCAGAAGTAGAGGAACAAAACAAGAACTTTATCTGCAGCCTGATGTCTGTGTCTCTGTCCAGAGAAACTCATTTTTCTCAAGGTTTAGTTTTTTCAAAAGACACATTTCTGAAGAAGCTGCTTCTTTTTCAAAATTCATCGTCCTTGATAAAAGACTGAAAATAAATCATATGTTACCAGTGTTAAAACTGCAGCTGACTTCATCACTAAGACCCGGGATAAATTCATAAATGTTCATATTGTAGATACGTTTTTCTAGTGTTTATCATTTCCAGATACCGTTCTATATTTTTTATTTCTCTATTTATGCTTATTTATTTACAATAAAACCAGATTATTACCAGACCATTTTTAAAGACTCATCTTTCTATGATATCTTTTTATTTCTCTTTTATTGCTTTTGTTATTTTTATTTATTTGCTATCGTCTTCTTCGTTCTCCCTATTCCCTTCTTTTATTTCTTTTACATGATTCTTCCTTCTTATTTCTTATTCGTTTAATAAATAGTTTTATTGACTTTTTCCAAAGTCCAGTGTCCTGTGAGTATCATGTGTCCGTCAAAGCACTTTGTAAACCAAGGTGCTCTAAGTGAAGTTATTAATATTATCATTATTACCACAGGTTGCATTGTGAATGAAAACCTGATCAACTGAACACATGGCAACACAATTCCACTTTTATAGTGTTAAATAACATCCAATTTAAAATATATTGTGACGTATGATTATAAAATAAGATCTTTATTCATAAGCTTCAGTTCATCCATCAGACAGAAACTTTGTGAGTCACTGAAAACATCCAGGTCAGGGTCAGGTGGACATTTAGAAATTTTGTCTTTATTGAGAAAGAAAAGCACAGAAACATCAATTTCATCGGCTTCACCATAAATCACATGAATCAGAATCCTTTTGTTTTATTTTTACAAAACATTTACATCTAACAGTGCCTCACTCTAGAGATACACAACGTGATTATAAAAGGAACATCCAGCGTGCACTGATGATCCAAAGCTTTGTTGTGTGTGTGTGTTTCTGAGCATGAAAACCTCCCCTCAGGTATCAGGTGTGTCATCCATCATCTTCATCGGTCTCAGTTACAATCTTCATCATCATCATCATCACACACCTCATCACAACAGTGACATCAGCATTTGATTCACTGGCAACAACCTCCACCCGACAACATGTGACCCCAGGGTTTGAATGGACATTGATTTTGGATGAAGACGAGAAATGATTGAATGTCGAGTGAAGGAGTCGAGGTGAAGAGGGAATGAGGATGAAGGGATGAGGATGAAGAGATGAGGGTGAAGAGATGAGGGAAGAGAAGATGAGGGGAATAGGGATGAAGAGATGAAGGTAGGGATGAGGGAAGTAGGATGAAGGGATGAAGAGATGAAAAGATGGATGAAGGGATGAAGGAAGGAGGATGAAGAGATGAGGGAATGAGGATGAGAGATGAAGAGATGAAGAGATGAAGAGATGAAGAGATGAAGGATGAAGGGATGAAGAGATGAGAGATGAAAAGATTGATGAAGGGAAAGAGCATGAGAGATGAAAAGATGGATAAAGGGATGAAGGGATGAAGAATGGAATATGGATGGAGTTTCTTTTCTCCAGGGAAGGTAAAGGGTGGGTTGGAGATACCGAGACAAGCGGAGCGTGATTGGTTGATCGGTCCCATGTGGGCCGGTGATTAGGGGCGTGACCCCTGAAGTTACCTGGTTAACTGATGCTCATATTAAAGTCATGTGACCAAAGGGGGAGGAGCCGGGCGGCGCCGCTTCATGACATCAGAAACTCCACATGTTTTAACTTCATGCAGCAAAACTCCACAAACTTCAAACCGCAGCGTTGAGACATACGACGAAAACAAAAGACTAACTTCGATTTAAAAAAACACCTTTTAAGATTATTTGTGCAAACATCACGTGACACCGAGTCATGTGACCGGAGTCCGAGCCCTTACACAAACACCACAGTTTACTCTTTACTCTTTTCTGCTGAGGCTGTTCTATAGAACCGGAGAGGACGTGTTTTCTCCTCTGCCTCACGCAGAACTATTTAAAACCATTGGATTATATGATCATGAGAACGGGAGCTCAGGTTTGTGTCGTAAGGTTAATTACAGGAGCGAGTTAATGACGACTCCCTCTCAAGAGATTTCTGACATTAGGATCTAGACATGTAAATCTAAACGTGTTCCCTTCTCTCTCTGGGTCGCTCTACAAGCCGCTGCCGCTCCCCTCCACGTCGTCCACCACCAGCGAGCGCTTACGCAGCACGGAGTTCCCCTTCCTGCCGCCCCTGGCCTGCAGTGGCAGCTTGGTCTGGCAGGGGGCGCGGTACTGGGGCAGGCCCGTCTTGGTGGTGTCCAGCTCCTCGGGGTCGTCCCGCTGAGCCCTGAGGGCGGCGATCACGTCCTTGTCCGATGGGCTGAGGGTCAGGCAGCCGCAGGGGCGACCTCCGTCCCCCTCC